>ML791021.1:54898-76643 GCA_009831015.1 Picea engelmannii | reverse complement strand
TAATAAAACCAAGTGTACATTTATGTTCTATCGGCGCCGAAGACCGACAGGTAGAAGGAAAGTTGCCACAATTAGTGAAGGATTATTACACTTGTGAGGCAAATAATCAAGAAGAACCTTCCAGGTTGATAGCCCAATTGGTGGAGAGGTGCGTCACTTGCACCGAGCATGCAAAGGGGTAGGTTTCCACTACCAAATAATGACATGTGTCTGCCTGTTGATTTTTTAGAACCCGAAGTTCAAAGGAAGGAAGGTGCTCCATCCGCCCGAAAGAGGACAAAGACAAAGAATTGAAACGCAAAAGTCTCATTTTTGTAACCGAAAAAATTCCTGGAACGATTGAGATTCTAATGTATATAAATTTGTATAAATATGCACTTTGAAGAAAGAACCAAGGCTTGACCTTTTTGGTCGATTGTAATAGAGACTCTCTCCTTTTGAAATTTAATACAAAGAAATCTGAAGACTCCTGATTCCGTCAAGACTCTGTTATGAGTTTGTTTCCTCTGTGATTTCATATTCAATTTCATTTCACATATATATATCTGATGAATGTTTTTACTACAATTTAGTAAAACCTCTACTATGGTGATCAATTTTTAGTCGTCTATATCATTTATAGTTTTTCCTCTGTATCGGCTATTAGCAGGTACAAGACCTATGAACTCTTTAGATCTTCATATTTTATGCTTCGTCAGATTTCTTCTTATCTTTTTCTTCTTCTGTTTACATGGTGAGATTCTCCCTTGATAGAGCCTCGCATTATAGACAACTTAATGTTTTTCTCACACTTCACACACCATTTATTTAAAAGGTAACTCAGTTACGGGAAAAGGCCTTTGGTTTTCACTTTATCTTCAAATATTGGATTCAAAGTTCTCTTTTATACGATCAAATTGATATAGCATAAAAAACCTCGAACTCTCCTTTAATTTTCTTGTTCCTCTATGACTGTCCCCATTGCAAGACAACCTAATATTGAACCCGGCTTGTTGGACCAAACCCATATCGCTTTGAACCTTTTTGATACCATACTTAAAACAACCACCACCCGGGAAAAACTTGAACGTTCATGGGCCACGATTGAACGGGATATAAGCATCCAGGAACAGTTGGAAGCAAGACAACGACAACCTGGAAATCAGCCTTAGCTTCCTTTCTCGGAGGTTGATTATTTCACCTTTTTATCCTTTAGTCACTTTCGTATGCCTAGACACTGTACTTTATAAGCCTTAAGTACAGACTCTGGAACAACATCTTTCTGGCGTCGTTGTCGGGGAACGAAGTTACGAAACCTTTTCCCTGGGAAGAATGACATTTTTGCAAGTTTCACCCTTTGATAGCGAACAAAGAGTGAACACCTTCTAAAGGATTTTATTATCTTTCACTTGGTGACTCCACATTTAAATAAGCTAGCATCCAGTCGAAGGAATACCAGACAAAACCTAGAGGGTAAATAGACCATGCCCGTTTCTAATCCCGAAAAAATATTGAAAGCTAGAGGTTCCCTTAAGCCAACCACTGCAATCTACCAGCTTAAGTACGCACAATCCAATACCAAGAGTTACTTTGAACATTTAACTTCGCACAATCCCCTCCCTGAAACCATCAACCCAACTTTAACCCTCTCTGAGGTTAAAAGTGAAATCCATCCAACAACCTCTGGCATACACAAAGGTAAAAACCCCGCTTTAAATCAGAGATTGATATCCCACCGACTCTTCAGTTAGATTTCACAACCGCACCAAGTCTCGAAGAGTATACCATATACTCAGATTCCACACCCGCGGGTTCCCCCGATTTCATCTCTTGCAAATCTGAGGAGTCAATTCCTCGCATCTCTTTTCACCCGTCTTCACTTTTCTCATCTCTCGAAGAAGCTAGAAATTCACTTTTAGTCTTCCAGAACCCTCTATATAACACACATTTTCCCTATTCGGTAGTACCAATGGCGACCGCTGGAGGAGGAGGTGGAGTGGCTCCAGGAGGAGGAGCGGGGGGCCAAGGACCTCCCCCGCCTCCCAGATTTTTTGCTAAAGTAGCTGCGAGATATGCGCCTTTGGTCCTTCCCGTCCCTCTCCATGACCTTCCTAAAAATTACATAAAAAACTTACCTAAATTTACAGGAGAAGGGGACTTGACCGCAACCGAACATATAAACTTCTTTGATCAGTTCGTCGATATCCTAGGTCTCAAACACGAAGATGTATATTCGAGGTTGTTTGTTCAGACTTTCAAAGGACAGGTATGAACCTGGTTTCGAAGTTTACCCACAGGATCGATATTATCCTATGATGCCCTAGAAGACTCCTTTCTTAGACAATGGGGCGAAAGGAAAGACCATTTGTATTATTTGACAGAGTTCGGCTCTTTAAAGAAAAAGACTTCGAAAATTGTTATGGAATTCATTCAAAGATTTAACAAGTTATATAATAAGATCCCGGTTGAAGTTAAACCATCCCAACTTGCAGCTAAGGTAACCTTTGCGGGAGCCTTCGAACCTGATTTTGCACTTCTTTTGAGAGAAAGGAGGGGGGCTACCCTAACCCGAATGCAAGATGATGTTGTATAAATCGAATCTAATATGATGGATTTTGGCAAGTTGAAAACCAAGGTAGAAATGGGAAACCGAGAAAACAAACGTTTTAGGGAACAATCGGGACCCTTAGGGTCCAATAGATCCATAGATGACAAAATGGATGATATGGCTAGGATAATTAAGGAGTTATCAAATAAGATTTCCAGAATGGAGCTAGATCAATCCAAGGCCGATCCTTTCGTTAAAAGGGAATTCATAAGAAACCCCAATCCTCAAAATCAACAATGGCATATTAAAAATGAAGACCAGAAAATTTGAACCCCTTAAAAAAATGAAAATTTTATAGGAGGAAATGACATGCAAGATTTCGAGGGTCTGGAAGAAGATGTGACAAATTTGGGTGATGACTGCACTCAACCTTATTTAACCAAATAATATTACGAGAAGTCCTTAAACACACAACAACCGTCAAATGAAGATGATGACCTAAACAACACTGATTTCACTGTATGTCGAGAAATGACCGATTCTATAATGGCTGAGGTCTAACCTAGATATAACCTGAGGTCTAAAAACAAACCTGCGTCGACTCCTCAACCCAAGAGAATTCTCCCTAGAGGTGAAATATACGAGTCCACCCAAAAAGGGACCGAGACATCTAATAGAAAAATGAAAGGGGCAGACTCGCTAGATCCCAAAGTAAAGGAGGTTGAGACCCGAACCAAGGAAACCAAGACAGCTGAAACACATATACCAGTAGATAAAATCATCAGTGATAAATAAACACAAACAAATAAATTAGAAAAGAAGGAGTCTGGGGTTTCAACCAAAGAAACAGACAAAGGTGGTGGAGGGTTCAGCCTCGAAAATGAGATAAATAAGATAAAAATACCAATCCCTCTGGTGGAATTAGCGAAGAATCATGTATATCGAAAGTATACAACCAAAGCGATAGGTTTTTCGGAGCTAGAAAGTCACTCTGATGTGATAAACCTTGAAGATGATAAGCCCAATATCACTTTTGGTCCACATTTCGAGGGTGCCAGAGACACCGTCACTCCCTTCTATATCACACTGAATGTGCATGATCGACTGTTGCATAACTGCATGCTAGACTCTGGGGCCTCACATAATGTGATGCCCAAAACTATTATGGATAGACTAGGCCTCGAGATCACCAGGCCTTATGGAGATCTCTACTCTTTCAATTCAAGAAGAGTTAAGTGCATGGGTATGATAAAAGATTTAGTAGTCACTCTTGCGCAGGTCCCGGTAAAAAGCGTCCTGATGGATGTAGTTATTGCCAATATACCCTCGAAGTATGGCTTACTGCTATCTAGGTCGTGGGGAGCCAAACTTGGTGGGTCTCTTCATCTAGACATGACCTATGCCATGATTCCTGTGTTTGGTGGACAACTTACTCAGCTATACAGGGAAACGAGGCTAGCCTACACAGTGAGTGACCCTCAGAATTCTAACAATTATCCTGTTTATATTGCCTATCAAGATCTAGGAAATTGTATTCTATCTTTTGATGATGATGTAAATAGTTGTGCAGGAGAGAATTACTTAGAAAATAATGAGTCAGGAAAGACATACGAAAATATGCATAGCACTGGGATTTGGAAAATGTTTTTTGATGGTGACCTGTCATGTGAAGGAGCGAGTGCAGGAGTACTTTTTGTGGCACCTAAAAACGAATTTGTTATCCCTTTCTCTTATAGGCTTCAGTGGGATATAGATTACACCAATAACGTATGTGAGTATGAAGCCTTAGTCTTAGGGTTGGAAGCTGCCAGGAAGTTGAACATAAAGAACCTGGAAGTTTACAGAGACGCAGAGTTGAGAGTGAAGAAGATAAATCGACAATACCAGGCCAAACACCCAAGATTGAGATCTTACAGAAATTGTGCCTGGGATCTTATGGAAGATTTATTTTCATCGGTAAAGGTTCATTTCATCCCACTGGCCAAAAACCAACAAGCCGATTCACTGGCCAAAGTGGCTTCAACTTTCATACCCCCCACCGCTTTCAAATTAAAGTACCACATAGAGGTAAGGCACAAACCATCCATACCAAACAACATACAACACTGGCAAGTTTTCGAGGATGACGAACAGATCATAAAGTTCCTAGAAATGGTAGGTGATTTCTCCGAAACCCACATTGACTAGGAGGACCAAAATGATCATACCTAGATTATGCAAGAGGGAGAGGAGCCTTAAGAGTTCTGAGAAAAAATTGCTAACCATCGCATGTTGGTTTTAAAGAACAATCAAATTCCAAAGGGACTAATTCCCCTGGAGAGACTGTTCGATCAGAATGATATGCCCTTAAAATCCACTCTGCAACCCCAACTAGAAGAGGTTGAAGACTGCGATGTAGGGACCAAAGAGGAGCCTAGGATGGTTAAAATATCAAAGTACCTTCCTCCTGAGGTAAAAAGAAAGTATAAATAATTACTCGGGAGATATGAAGGTGTCTTCGCTTGGTCTTATGAATAACTGAGAACCTATGACACCACTGTGATCAAACACAAGATACCCCTGAAGCCTGGTGTCAAACCCTTTAGACAAAAACTTAGACAAATCAACCCTATCTTATTGCCCATGGTCAAAAGGGAAGTTAAAAAGCTCTTGGACGCAAAAATAATAGTACCACTGAGATACTCCGATTGGGTAGAAAACCTGTTCCTGGTTAGAAAGAAGAGTGGGGATATTAGACTGTGCGTTGATTTTAGAAATCTAAATAAGTACTCCCTCAAACACAACTACCCTCTACCCAAAATGGATCACGTTTCAAAAAAAGGTAGTTGTGGCAAATAGGATGTCGATGATCGAAGGGTTCTCAGGGTACAATCAAATTGTCGTAAATGAACATGATAAAGAAAAAACAACCTTCACTACCCCTTGGGGTACATTCATGTATGATAAGATGCCTTTTGGTCTAATGAATGCAGGTGCCACCTTCCAACGTGTGATGGATATCACTTTCATCGGCGAAAGAGACAAGTTCGTGGTTATCTATCTTGATGATCTAACCGTTTTTTCTAAATCTAATGAAGATCATTTGATACATCCCAAGCAGACATTTGAAAAATGTCGTAGGTTTGGTCTGTCTTTAAACCCCAAAAAGTCTCACTTTGCCATGCAAGAAGGTAAACTCTTGGTTCATATTGTGTCTCAAAACAGAATTAAAATTGATCCTAGCAGGGTTGAAGCTATAGATACTATAAATATTCCTAGAAACGTAAAAGAAATTCAGTCATTCTTAGGAAAAATATTTTTTTTGAGGAGATTTATCCCAAACTTTGCTGAAATTGTGAAATTGATCACAAATATGCTAAAGAATAACAAGAAAGTAAAATGGACAACAGAGGCCAAAGCATCGTTTGTAAACATCAAGAAGGTCATAAGCGAGGCACCTGTACTAGCAAGCCCTGATTATCTAAAGGATTTTCTTATTTTCTCCTTCGCCTCCGAACATACACTTGCTGCGGTACTCCTCCAGAAAAACGAAGAAGGTTTCGAGCAACTGATAGCCTTTTTCAGCAAAAGTCTCAAAGATGCTGAACTCAAATACGATATAATGGAAAAACAAGCGTAGACTATGGTGAATGCATTAAAATCTTTCAGAACTTACATGTTGAATTCCAAGGTAATCGCGTACGTACCCACCAACTCCGTAAAAGATATTTTGGTTCAGTCCGACAGTGATGGCAAAAGGGGATGGTGGCTCACTAAAATTCAAGAATTTGATCTAGAGATAAAACTGACGAGACTAATAAAGGGACAAGGTTTAGCTAAACTCTTAGCCGAATCAAATTTCAGAGCCCTCAGTATAAATGGCCTACAGGGATGTGAAGAGAATGTGGACATGAACAAGCTCGATGAGCAAACAAGTGTAATCAGAATCAAATAGAAGTTCACCTCATCTGATTGGTACAAAAACATAGTGTCCTACCTGCTGACCTTTAAATGCCCGAGTGATTTATCCCCATCCAAAGCTAGGATGCTAAAACTGCATGCGGTCAAGTACTGTATATCTGAAAGTCAATTGTATTGGAAGGACCCACTTGACTTCCTGTTGGTTTGTTTGGTTGAATCAGAAACAGAGAAGGTCATAAGCGAATTTCACGAAGGAGTGTGCGGGGGACATCACACTTGGAGGGCGACAACTTATAAGATCCCGAGGGCAGGGTATTATTGGCCAAAATTTTTCATAGATGTCAATGCCAAAGTCAGAACTTGCAACTCGTGCCAATTGTTCGTAGGCAAGCATAAACTCCCAGTGCTACCATTAGTCCCGGTCAAGACGGAAGCCCCTTTTCAGCAATGGGGACTAGATTTTATAGGTGAAATTAACCCCCATTCTAGCGCTCAACACAAATGGATCCTGACTGCCACATATTACTTCACTAAATGGGTGGAGGCTATTCCAACCAGAAGGGAAACAGATTCGGTGGTAATAGATTTCCTAGAAGAGAACATTTTGTCTAGGTTCAGCTGCCCCCGAAAGATAGTCATAGATAACGCCCAGGCTTTTAAATCTTTGTCTATGATCAGTTTTTTCCAAAAATACAATATCGTGCTCGGCCATTCCACGACATATTACCCTCAAGGAAATGGACTAGTCGAGTCTTCAAACAAGAGTCTGATCAAAGTAATTAAGAAAGTGGCGAACGATAACAAAACATCTTGGCTCGTACATTTGAAATACGCTTTATGGGTGAACCCGATAGGCACGAAAAAATCTATTGGCACTTCTCCTTTCCAAATGGTGTATGAGACCGACGTGGTATTACCCATAAATCTAGCGCTTCCCGTAATGAAACTTTGGCAATATGAGAGAGAAGAACTGAATCCTTTCACAAGAAGGATAAACTAGCTGATTGAAGTACAACAACACAGGGTCAAAGTAGACGAAAGGTTGCAGAAGTATCAAGACGACATGAAAACATTATTCGATCATAAGGCCAAAGACATAGAGTTTCTCCCCGATGATTTGGTCTTGAAATTGGATGCTAGGAAGGAAGAATCAACAAAACACAGTAAATTCGATCATATCTGGTACGGACCATTCAAAGTCGCAACTCCCGAAGGAAAAAATTCGTTTCTATTAGAAAATCTGGATGGTAAAATCTTCAACACCCCTGTCAATGGGCGTTATTTAAAATACTATATGCAATAATTGGTTCCCAAAAAATTTCCATTGTATATACCGGTTTGTGTTTTCTTTCTATTTCATAATTTCTCTCTGGTAAGTTTACTTTCACCTCTAATTAATTAGGTCAATAATTTTTGTAGAAGTAGAGATACAAAATTTTCAATATATTCAACTCTTTTAAAAAAGAACTCTTTGTGTTTACAGGATTTCGGCTTGCAGCCCACATGAGCGAAAGGAGAAAACAAAAAGTCATATATTAGAGACTAAATTCGCCGAAAATAGGTGATAGAAAAGGTTTTCCATTATTTTAAAATGGTAAGGCAAAGGTACGAATTCCTAAGAATTTTATTTTTTAAACGAAGGTCTCCAAAGCGCTGTAATGATCTCATAAATATAATGTTTTCACGTGACTGGTGATTAAAAGAACGACTCCTTACTCTGGGCCCTAAAAATTTCATCTAGACAAAGATAGGGGGTAATTAAAATAAGAAAAGAAGGTAAAGCATCTCCGAAAAATGGTCCCAAAAGTCAGTTTTAGTCTATAATCCCTATGTTTTGAATCTCATTTTTCTCTTCGTCACCCTTTTTCTGTCCGCAGACTTACCTTCTTAAAAAACCAAGCATCTTTCCGGGTTCCATACATAGGGAGAAGATATTATGTTTTAGCTTTGGAAGCTGTAAAGTAGATTTTAGAAAGCAAGCCAGTCTTCACAACTCCTCAGTCTCTTACTAAACAAAGTTATGCGTAGGTTGATCCTGACTCTTCTAGGTTTTTTAACAGTTTTGAAGGATTGAGACTTGCTCGAAGGAAGGTCCCTGGAAGTAATCTTTCCCTTTTTCCCTGCAGGCTAAGGTGTTTTGAAAGTTAAGGGAAGGTTGGAACTGAGTAATCAAAGCAAGTTGACAGACCTCCACTGCAAATATTACATAGATATCATCCCTCATACAAACTGATTGCCCCCACTTCATGTTCTAAAAAGTAAATTATAAGACAGATGGTGAAAGGAAATTCATCTTTGATTTCCCCCATCTAGTCCAAATAGACGATGAAAGGAAATTTAGAAATGATTTCCCTCGTGTCAGCATTTAAATGCATAAATATATTTCGAAGTGGTGAAAGGAAATTCAGTAAAAAGGGCCAGATAACTTCACTGGGGTACTGAATAGGCTCGCTGGCAGTGAAGCAATATCTGAGATATTTGTAAGGCCGTTATACATGAATCTCACTCTACTCTGGTAATCAACTTTCTCGAAACTGGATCTGCATCGTAAGTTCAGACAGGGCTCCCCGATTAAAAACATGTAATAAACTTCGTTTGATGCAAGCCAAAATCCACAAGATCTGTTGGATTTCCTAGGACTGTTTTGATTGTCTTAAGACAGAACTGAATTCAGTAACGAGAAAGAGAAAGTCATGAAAGGGGTTGCAGCTGATTTTAAAACGTGTTTGAGTGTTGAAAATCTTTTCAGAAGTAAAAGATGAAATCTCTTCTTCCCTTTGTATCCCCTTTCCTTAAGCAAGTTTCGTAGAAGTAAAACCAATGACTGCATTTACCCAATACAGGCACGTGGTCTACTATTCTTCCCGTCTCGTAGGAAGACGGGATCCCTAGTTGGAGCCTATGTTGGAGCCACCTTTCTCCACTGGTTTAAATGTAATTCTTAAAATCAAAGGTCGGCCTTTAAGTTGTTTTTTACTTCGTAACCTTTACCCACTGAAAATATCAGTAGTCCTGATATGTGAAGTGGTGATGGCCTTTGTACTCCTAAGCCATTACCTTTTAACCATTAAATGAGATTTTTCACTTTTATATACCTCGGGATATCGTGCTTCGAGAGTCACAAGTTACACGGTTTCCAAGCCCTGATGTGCGAAGCCGCGAAACAACCTTGAAAGCTTACCCAAGTTAGCACCGGGAGTAAAGTTCCTTAAACCTTAGTTAAGTGCTGTTGGGATTTCATGTCTTGGCGATCACGCTCCCCAAAAGTCTCACCGTCATAACTCCGATAGGAGAAGTTGCGAAATAGTTTTACAAGTCACCCAGGTTAGTGTCAGGGGTAAGTCATTTTAAACCATAGTTAAACAATGTCGGGGTTTCGCGACTCGACATTCACTCCTCCAAGAAACTATACCTTCGTAGCCTCGAGTCGCGAAATAACGATATGAATTAAACACTGACTAATTAAACACTGATTAATTAAACACCTAATTCGGATCATGTTTTTGCTTAACTAGATCGCGTCATCGTGATCTCGGGTTTTAGGAGCTCGAAGGATAGGAATGAAATCTCTCGATACGACAAACATCGAAAATGGTGATTAAAGTTTAAAGAAAACCTAATTAAAGAAGCTAAGCCAAATTAATTAGTGCTTTAATACAAATAGTAACACGTACCATCTACGGGTTAAATTTAAATGTTTTTTGCGCTAACGTGTGTTACGGCCCATCAAAATTTATGCCATTTATTTGAAATGAGGTGAAGTGATAGGTAAAGATATTTTTTTATTGCTAAATCTTTCTCTAAAGACGATTTGACCGTTCTGTTCATAAGGACGCTGAGTTTTTAAATGGTCAATATATAGAGTTCTTTCTCTCATTGTTTCAAATTTCATTTCTATCTTGCGCAAAGAAGCTTTTCTCCCCAGGCAAATTTCTGTATGTATATGCATTTTTACTAAAGGAGAGATAAATCAGAGTCCTCTATCATGGCTCCATGAAAAGCGTCCAAGGCGATTGCTGAGAGTTCAGGGCAAGGCTCAGATACTGTTTCTGATACTTGACCTTGAAGTATTGATTCTGTCAGAACCTGGTCATACGTCTCCGAGGTTCTTCAGTCTGAGATGGTGAACTGTTCAAATGATTCCAGCGATAATGAGAAGGACGATTTGGCCACCAAATATAAATTCGTCATTCAAGCAGAGATGCATAAGATAACGTCCAGGCCACGACTCCTTCCTTACTATGATATGATCCGATGGGCATTAGATCATGTGGATATCCTGACCAGAACTATTATCAGCGAGCAGAAGGTGACCATTGGGATCTTCATACTAGAACATTTGCAGGCAATGTACCAATTGTCACCCACACCAAACTTCTCACACAATGCCGAGTTTCTGGAAGGTTTTAAGCGGAAATAATGTGAGCAATACGACATAAATTTGTTTGATTTGATCAAGGATTGGGTCTCACACCCTGCAAAGTTTAGGGAGGATGGTAACATATTTTATTCAATCTCTTCCTTGGAACCACAATTCAAATATATATCAATGATGACCTATCGGTTGTACGGGAAGGAGGACACCACACATTTTTTTCTCCCGTGGGTGCCTCTCATTCATACAGTTGCTGAAGGTTGTTCTTTCGACTGGGATAAATTATTTTCAGACAATTTAACTAGCCTAATTACTGAATATTGGATGCAGAGGGTGAATGGAAAGGCCACTTCATTTTTTATGTCCGCCTATATCATGGACGTTGTCTGTTTCATGACGCCTTTTCCTCTAATGAACTGGAGCTAGATTCCATCTGAGGCTGAGCCTATCCATGACTACCACTCCAAACTTTGGAGGATAAGATGGCTACAACAAAAGCAGTTGCCAGAGATCAGGTGAACACAGGTATAGAGCTAGCTAGGGCAACTGATCAAAAGGAAATCGAGCAGCTCAAATCCGATCTCGAACAAACACAACAGATGGATCAGATCAACCAATCACAGATAAGCCAGCAAGGAGAATTGATAGGGAAGTTACAGGCCAAAATAAATTTCTCCGAAAGCCAGATGATAAATATTGGGATATTCCAATCCCAAGCCATAGAAATCCGAAAAAGAGTGTCGACAGCTCAACAAGATTTACTTGCTAAAGTGGAAACTATTCAAAACCATTGCCAACTCATTGATCAAGTACTGGAAAGCATCTCCTTCAGAGAAAAAGAAGTTGGGGCAGCTCAGGTTGCTTTCCAAGAGGCTGTTATAGCCACGAAAAAACCCGAAATGGGCACTAGTTCTAGGTTTTCTATCCCAGAGCAGACCCGAGGTAACATCTTCCTGAAGGCATGGGAGTGTAACATATCAGAAGGAAGACAACGAGCTAAAGAGGTAAGAAATTCTTGTGAAGAAACTTTCGTCTTCATAGATGGGAGTTTGTTGGATCTCGATAGTGAAAACAACACTAAGACACTAGGCCACATTAATATAGCCAAGCACCTGCTCAATATCAAGGAGAATGAGGAAAGAGATTTGGCTGAAATATCACAGATAAATCAGATGGATATAGTCCAAGTAGATAAATGGCTAAGAAAACCAAGTGTGCATTTATGTTCTATCGGCGCCGAACATCGATAGGTAGAAGGAAAGTTGCTACAATTAGTGAAGGATTGTTACACTTGTGAGGCAAATAATCAAGTAGAACCTTCCAGGTTGATAGCCCAGTTGGTGGAGAGGTGTGTCACTTGCACCGAGCATGCTAAGGGGTAGGTTTCCGGTACCAAATAATGACATGTGTCTGCTTGTTCAATTTTTAGAACCCGAAGTTCAAAGGAAGGAAGGTGCTCCATCCGCCCGAAAGAGGACAAAGACAAAGAATTGAAATGCAGAAGTCTCCTTTTTGTAACCGAAAAAATTCCTGGAACGATTGAGATTCTAACGTATAGAAATTTGTATAAATATGCACTTTGAAGAAAGAACTAAGGCTGGACCTTTTTGGTCGATTTTAATAGAGACTCTCTCCTTTTGAAATTTAATACAAAGCAATTCGAAGACTCCTGATTCTTTCAAGACTATGCTATGAGTTTGTTTCCTCTGTGATTTCATATTCAATTTCATTTCGCATATATATATCCGATGAATGTTTTTACTGCAATTTAGTAAAATCTCTACTGTGGTGATCAATTTTTAGTCGTCTATATCATTTACATTTTTTCCTCTGTATCGGCTATTAGCAGGTACAAGACCCGTGAACTCTTTAGATCTTCATATTTTATGCTTCGTCAGATTTCTTCTTATCTTTTTCTTCTTCTGTTTACATGGTGAGATTCTCCCTTGATAGAGCCTCGTATTATAGACAACTTAATGTTTTTCTCACACTTCACACACCATTTATTTAAAAGGTAACTCAGTTACGGGAAAAGGCCTTTGGTTTTCACTTTATCTTCAAATATCGGATTCAATGTTCTCTTTTATATGATCAAATTGATACAACATAAAAAACCTCGAACTCTCCTTTAATTTCACTGTTCCTCTATGACTGTCCCCGTTGCAAGACAACCTAATATTGAACTCGGCTTGTTGGACCAAACCCATATCGCTTTGAACCTTTTTGATACCATACTTAAAACAACCACCACCCGGGCAGAACTTGAACATTCATGGGCCGCGATTGAACGGGATATAAGCATCCAGGAATAGTTGGAAGCGAGACAACGAAAACCTGGAAATCAGCCTTAGCTTCCTTTCTCAGAGGTTTATTATTTCACCTTTTTATCCTTTACTCACTTTCAGATGCATAGATGTTGTACCTTCTAAGCCTTAAGTACAGACTTTGGAACAACAGGGTACAACTTTGTCCTCTTCTCTGAAGGGACATGACAATAACATACACTCCCCTAGATGCAAATATGACTCACATCTGGTCTAGTACCTAAAAATGTCTCCTCAGGTGTCCGCTTCCCCAAAAGTGTGTGGGGACTCCTATTCTGCAAATATACTACAACATTGCTCACCTCTTCCCATAAGAACAATGGCAGCCCCTGATCATGAATCATAGCTCATTCTGATCCAAACACAGTCTTGTTCTTTTTCTCGGCCACTCCATCCTGTTGAGGATTGTAAGGAATTGTGAGTTCCTTCTTGATCCTCATTGTTGTGCAATAATCCTCAAACTCCTTGGAGGTGTACTCTCCCCCATTATCCAATCTTAAGACCCAAATATTCCTCCCATTTTGGTTTTATACCAGAGCTCTAAACTCCTGAAACCTCCGAAAAACCTCATACTTGGTCTTTAGAAAGTAAATCTAGGTCTTCCTAGAGTAGTCATCAATAAACAAGACAAAGTATCTGGAGCCACTCACTGAATCCACACTCATTGGCCCACATACATTAGAGTGTATCAGATCCAGTACTCCCTTAGACCAATGCTTTCTATATGGAAAGGGTTTCCGGGAATACTTTCCCGATGCACAACCTTTTCAAGGGTCATGCCTCTCACCTGTAATCTTAGGCAATCCAGTGACTGCCTCCCTCAAATTCACCAAAGCACCAAAATGAATATGTTCCATCCTCCTATGCCACAACTCACCTATATCTGTGGTGAAACTCACTAATTCTCTCCCTGGATGAACCTGTAACATGTAGACCTTCTCCTCTCGAACCCCAATCATCATGTCCATCTTCTCACCTGACCCACCTGGTCTGATCAACACCTTTACTTTATGGAAAGTGACCTCATATCCTTTATCCTCAAGAGTAGAGATTGAGATGAGGTTCTTGGTCAACCCTGGAACACATAACACATCACTAAAACGCAGTGGTTTCCCATGCTCCCTCTGAAATGAGACTGTGCCAACTCCTTGCACCTTGTAGCGCCTGTCATCCCCTAATTCAATGACTAGATTTATGCCTCCCTCCTATAGCCTAGTAAACCACTCTCTATTCCTTGTCATATGAAAAGATGCACCATTGTCTACAAACCACATGTTTGAAACAATTGTACTTGACATACAAGATATGAAACATAAATCCTCCTCAAATGACTTGGAAAATTCATCCACTGTTGTTGAAGTTGCCATCTGTGGCTTATTCTTCTTTCTCTCTGGACACTATGTTGCAAAGTGACCCATCTTGTGACACTAGAAGAACTTGACTTTTGAGGAGTCAATGTTTTTCTTTCCACCTTTCCTCTTCTTCTTGCCCTTTTTTTTGCCTGTAAGGGCCAAACCTTCTTCCTCCTCTCTATGAGTTGAAGATGATGGTCCTTCTTTACCAATCCTAATCTCTTCCTACAAAAAATCATCCCACAACTATTTCCAATCAGAGAGATTCTCCCGAGCTACCACACCATGGACAAAAATGTTCCATGACTTAGTAAAACCATCTAGTGCAATATGCACCAGCTCATGATCTTCAGTATTTTCACCGACTGCTACAAGTTCATCCTTAATCTGTGTTATCCTGGTAAGATAAGGTATTACACCCTCACCTTTGGTCATCTTGGTCCTACTCAATTTCTTGCGTAGAGCCATCACTCTGTTTTCATTTTTGTTTTGGTCGAGGTCACTTAGGGATTTCCACATATATTTTGCCTCGGTTTTTCCTAAGAGATGTGGGACCACATGGTATTTTATCCCATCAAGAATCAAGCTCTTGGACTTAGCCTCACCTTTCTTCCAGATGACTAATTCAGCTACACTTGTGGGAGTTGTTTCCTTTTTGATGCAGGAGCATCATTAGAGAGCACACAGAGCAGGACCACTCAGTGCCTGGGAATATTTTCAGAACCTCAATGCTAGCAATTGTGGTTAATATTTTGAAGCATGCCTGAAATCAGCGCCAGGAAAATATTTTGAAGCACACGTGAATGATCGCGAGCGAAGTGGGAGTTTCCACTCCTGCTCTGGAATGTGACTGAACTAAGATATCCATTAGGTTATTTTTTAGACTAGACAAGTAGTCAGGGGAAACCCTAAGGACCCTATGAGATAAATAGAGGTTTTTTACACCCAAATGAGGCTGCTGCAAGTTAGTAGAAGATTTCTGATTTTTTACTTGTTGTTTTGATTATAGTTGTAGTCATTTTAATTTTGAATGAAGATAACAAAGGAAAATTGACCCAATGCATGGTGTGGACATTGTTTGCAATTCCCTGTTATTGTGTTTTCATGAATGAATGGATTTCGTTACAAGTAGATGGAATTGTGAATGTTAGTATAAGTTTCAATTGTTTCTCTTCTATTGAATCCGTGCAAGGTGTTCACACAAAATGCAAGGAGTGAATTGATGGGATCTGTTTCGGTTCCGAAGCTCAGAAGAGATAGCACGAAACTTTCCCTTTGCAAGGAGTGCAAAGTGACTGCTGCAAGGTGTGAAAAGTCATCCACATGAATTCAAATCTTGCGTAAGAATCTGTTGCAAGGTGTGTGCCGAGAAAAAAGAGAACACTAGGAGGGTGAGAAGCATTTATTTTCAAGAAATCCTTCGGATCTGAGTTATCGAAAATCCCTAAAACGTAAGGAGTGCACGGGAAGCCAAAACCTTTATGAAGGCCAAGCTTAGGAGGGATAGCACTTTTCAGAAGTGCAGTCGAGGCCCGAGGGATAGACTCATAGGAGGTTCAAAGGTAGAGACATTTGAAGACTTAGAAAATATTCTAAGTCAGAAGAAATCAGAAGCTCAGAAGGAGGAGCGACAGTGGTCGTTGGATCACAATGCAAAGGATCAATAGTCGTCTAATCATAACAAGGCACACGATATTTAATGCTTCGCACACACAGGAGAGAGAACCCATCAAGGTTTGAGACTTGAGCTTTCCGAAGCCCGAAGAGTCAGAAAGCCGAAGTGAAATCTCAGTCGTTCGATCATCCGAAGCAGACCTGAGTCGTCAGATCGTCTGGAGTGAATCTAGGTTGACATATCTAGAGGAGACGTGGCATGGATCCGTGGACTCTAGGTAAATTCCTGAAGTGATTCGTAGCTGTCAAATCTAAGAGAGATGTGGCGTGAATCCATGTACTCCATGTAAAGACCTGAAGCAATCCTCAGTTGTCAGATCAGGAGGACACGCGTCAGTGGATCACAACCTTTGGATAAAAATCATTTGGGAAAGGGAGAAGTTTGAGATTTGAGATCTTAGAAGTCCGAAACACGAAGAGGATCTCGACTGTTGATCGAGAGGAGGGACACATAACCATTGATCCGAGTTGAAAGGTCAAACACCCGAAGTGAAGGTAGGACCGTTGATTGTGAGGACAGGTGTCTGTAGATCATCAACTCCGAAAGATTTGAGTACGGAAGAAAGCAATGTTTGAGATTTCAAAACCCCAAAGTCCGGAATCAGGTAGAGATCCGAACCGTTGATTCCAAGGAATATATCTCAATCATCCGTTTGAAAGTATCATTAAGATAGGGATATTAACGATACCGTAGCATTATGGGGACGAGATTTGCATGGACTTTAAAAATTCGAGGGAGGGCCACAATCCATACTGTGGTTTCACCAGGAAGACACGTGGAGGCTAGAGGAGAATTGTGGGCCCAAAAGTAGTTTGAATTCAAACCTCTTGTGACCGTGTTCGCAATCCTTTGGTAATCGGCCAAGGTCACATCTGAGGAGGGGCCGAGAGAAAAGGCGCTAATGCCAACTCTGATATTTCATGGAATGTGAAAGGGAAGGCTGCGGGTATCGTGAGGCCTGCATAGGACGTCGAGAGGACTGTGCCTAATATAGAATAGAACTAGCAAGGTTTCAGAGAGTCGTTCGACTCTAGAATCAAAGATCTTGACCGGGAGGTTGCACAACCCTTAGGAGAGAAGGGGATCTGCATCAAGTGGTATTAGAGCTGAAGTTTTTATTGCAGACAACAGGCAAAGGAGAAGAGACAAAAGAACTCGAAGTTGTACTCTGTGTGTGACATACAGTCAACACAATGCCACCGAGGAGACAAGTGGAACCAAATTTATCCAATCAGGCTATAGAAAGGGAGATGCAAGAACTTCGTGCAAGATTAGAGGCAATGGAGGAAACACAGAGATGAGCACCTGATGCTGGAGACATCAACGATGCAGAGAGTGAAGAAGTAGAAGTTGAATAAGTTACAAAAGAGGATGTTGTTGAAGAACTCTTCTTGAGAGCAGTCATTATATTGGGAGCCAGAGCCAAGATAGAGGTCCCAATGTATGAAGGAAATTTATATGTTGAAGAGCTACTAGATTGGGTAAGATCCATGGACAAACATTTTGACTATGAAGAGGTCGATGAAGAGAAAAGGGTGAAACATGTTGTCACCAGGCTAAAAGGACATGCAACACTATGGTGGGATGAACTGCAGGCTGAGAGGAGAAGCAAAGGAAAACATAAGATAAAGAATTGGGATAGAATGGTAGCCAAGATGAAGGCTAAGTTCATGCCCAAATATTATCATATCAATCTGTTCAGGAAGTTGCAGAACCTGAGACAGAAGGGTATGACAGTTAAGGAATACACAGAGGAGTTCTATAGGCTGAACATCAAAATTGGACAAAGAGAGAAAGATGAATAAAATTTTTCCAGATATATAAATGGCCTGAGGTATGAAATCCAGGATGAGCTCAACATGATGTCAGTAAGGATAGTGGAGGATTCTTATCAGTTTTCACTGAAGGCAGAGGCGAAGTTGGCCAGAAAAAAAGTTAGCGAGGAAGAGGTAAAATCCCAGCCCCAAACAAAAGCAAGAGAGTTACCCATGACAGAGCATATAAGTCTAAGGACGAGACTAAGAAATCACATAGTCACTTGGAAAGAGGAGGAAGTTTCTGAGGAAGACAGGGTGGTGGAAGAATTTCTTCTAGAGGAAGAGGAAGAAGTAGAGGAGGAGAAGTAAGATGTTATGCTTATGGAAAGACATGGAACATGTCTTGGGAATGTACCAAGAAAAAGAAATAAGGAGGAGGTGAAGCTCACATTTTAGAAGCACAGAGAAGGAATGTTGAAACAGAAGGAGAAAAGGATGGAACATCCCTGATGTTGAGAAAGGTTCTCTTAAGCCAGTGCAGAGGAACAGTCTCTTCAAGACGGATTGCAAGACTAAAGAGAAAGTATGCAAGGTGATAATTGACAGTGGGAGCACTGATAACTTAGTATCCATGGAGATGATGGAGAAATTGGAGCTGGAGACCACTGCACATCTGAATCCATACAAAGTCTCATGGTTGTAGAAAGGACACCTGGTAATGGTTACTAAACAATGCTTGGTTGAATTTAAGATAGGAGGATATAGAGATGAAATTCTATGTGATGTAATTCCCATGGATGTATGCCATATTTTGTTGGGAAGACCATGGCATTTTGACATGAATTTCATTCATGATGGGAGGAATAATACATACACCTTGGGGAAGAATGGTAGAACACACATGTTGCTGCCAATAGAGGAGAAGAAAGTGAAAGAGGAAGCCAACACTAGCATACTTCTCATGAGTGGGAAGGAACTCCTGAAAGAAGTCAAGAAAGAACATGAGATGCAGTTTGTTGTGGTGAGGAAACCTAGGGTTATCCTTACAAGTACTTCGATGTATTATTTTCCTAAAGAAGTTCAAGAATTGTTGGATAATTTTACTGACATGGTGGTGGATGAGTTGCCTAAATCATTGTCACCCATCAAAAGTATCAACCACCATATTTACTTGATACTAGGAGCAAGTCTTCCAAACAAAGCAACATACAGATTGACACCTCGAGAGAATGAGGAAGTAAAGAACCAAGTCCAGGAATTGTTAGACAAGGGTTTGGTCAGAAAGAGCTTGAGTCCATGCGTAGTACCAACTGTGTTGATTCCAAATAAGGATGGAGGATGGAGAATGTGTATAGACTCAAGAGCCATTAACAAGATCACCATCAGGTATAGATTTGCTTTACCAAGAATGGATGATTTAATGGATTGTTTAAGTGGAGCAAATTTATTTTCTAAAATAGATTTGAAAAGTGGATATCACCATATTAGAATGAGAGAAGGTGATGAGTGGAAAACAACCTTTAAGACAAATGAAATTTTGTATGAGTGGCTTGTTATGCCATTTGGATTAACAAATGCTCGAATTACTTTTATGAGGTTGATAAATGAAATACTGAAAGATTTCATTAACAAGTTTGTGGTTGTATATATGGATGATATACTGATCTTTAGTAGGACTAAAGAGGATCATTTGAGACACCTGACACTAGTGATTAGGAGACTACAACAGGGGAAGCTATTGATAAATATGAAGAATTCCTCTTTTATGAAGACATAACTCATTTACTTGGGTTTTGTGATCTCTTCAAATGAATTGAAGATGGATCCAAAGAAGGTGAAAGCAATCAAAGAATGGTCGTCACCAAAGAGTATGTTTGAGGTAAGGAGCTTCCATGGATTATCGAGCTTCTATAGGAAGTTCATCAGAGACTTTAATGGAATTTGTGCACCAATGATGGATACAGTGAAGAAGAAGCACAAGTCTTTTAAATGGATAGAGGAGGCCGAGAGGAGCTTCAATATACTGAAGGAGAAAATAATAGAAAAACCAATTCTGGCCTTGCCAAATTTTGAAAATACATTTCAGGTGAGATGTGATGTAAGTGGAGTTGTAATTGGAGCATTTTTGAGTCAGGATAATAGACCTGTTGCCTATTTCAGTGAAAATCCGAATGAGACCAAGAGAAAATACTCCACATATGATAAGGAGTTTTATGCCATAATTCAAGCCTTGAATAAATGGAGACATTACCTTGTCCCACAGGAATTTGTCTTGTATAGTGATAACCAGGCTTTACAATTCATAAGCAGATAGGAAAAATTAAATCAGAGGCATGCAAAATGGGTTGAGTTTATGTATAATTTTACTTTTGTCATAAAACATATTGATGGGAATGCTAACAAAGTTGTTGATGCATTGAGAAAGAGATGTTTGATTCTACAGGAAGCATTATATTGTGATGATCCATATTTTAAGGAAGCATACAAATCATGTGCAAATCATGTGCTGAGAGACAAAAGCAAGTGGACAGAGTATATGATTCAAGAGGGATTGTTGTTCAAGGGAAATCAGTCGTGCATACCAAAATTCTCAATGAGGGACAATCTTTTGAAGGAAAAGCATAGTGGAGGATTGGTTGGACATTTCGGCCATGATAAAACATTTTCACAGTTGAGCAGTTCATACTATTGGCCAGGTATGAGAACATAAGTGATAAATTTTGTGAACAAATATAGAATATGCCAACATGCAAAAGGAAAAATACATAACACTGGATTGTATCAACCATTTCCAATACCAGAGAGGCCTTGGGATGAAATAAGCATGTATTTTTTGTTGGGACTGCTAAGAACACAAAGAGGATTTGATTCCATATTTGTGGTGGTGGATAAGTTTTCAAAGATGACACACTTTATCCCATGCCAGAAATTCAGTGATGCAACACATGTTGCAAATCTGTTTTTCAAGGAAGTTGTGAGACTTCAAGGACTACCTAGGAGCATTGTCTCGAACAGAGACACAAAATTTGTTGGTCATTTTTGGATAACACTGTGGAAGAAATTGGGGATAGATTTTTCCTTCAGCTCAACATATCACCCTCAGATAGATGGGCAGACTGAGGTGGTAAACATAATTTTTGGAAACTTGTTGAGGAGTCTGGTCACTGAGCATCATAATCAGTGGGATCGGATTCTGCCACAAGAAGAATTTGCATACAATGACTCACCAAGCAAGATCACTGGAAAGAGCATATTCCAAATATTGTATGGAATGCAACCCAGGGGAGTATCTAAGTTGAGAGACTTGGAACAGAGTGAGATTAGCAGCGCTGGAGAAGAAGCTTTTGCTGCAGAAATGTAGAAGCTCCATAGCCATATCAGAGGACAGTTGCAGAGTTCTAACCAAGAGTACAAGCGCAAAGCTGATCAAGATCATAGAGAACTTCAATTTGAAGTAGGAGATCGGGTTCTGGCACATATCAGGAAAGAAAGGTTCCCTAGGGGAACATATAACAAGTTAAAAATGAAGAAGATAGGACCATGTAAGATCTTGAGGAAGTTTGATGCAAACACCTATGAGATTGAGATGCCAGATGATGTGGGCATATTTCCCATATTCAACGTTTTAGACCTGTATCCTTACAAGAAAGATGACACAGAGGGATCATAAGATCAAGAGAAGATTCAGTGGGAGAAACAAATTCCTATAGCAGAAAAACCACAGATGGAGAAGATCATTGATCAGAGGATTGGAAAAAAGAATAAGAGGAAGACCTATTTTGAATATCTGGTCAAGTGGAAGGGACACCCAATAGAAGATGTCAGTTGGGAAAAT
>ML791021.1:41591-53969 GCA_009831015.1 Picea engelmannii | reverse complement strand
AGTTAGTAGGAGATTTATGAGTTTTTAGTTGTTTTGATTATAGTTGTAGCCATTTTACTTTTGAATGAAAATAGCAGAGGAAAATTGACCCAATGCATGGTGTGGACATTGTTTGCAATTCCATGTTATTGTGTTTTCACGAATGAATGAATTTCGTTACGAGTAGATGGAAATGTGAATGTTAGTATAAGTTTCAATTGTTTCTCTTATGTTGAATCGGTGCAAGGTGTGCACATAGAATGAAAGGAGTGTGTTGACATGATTTGTTTCAGTTTCGAAGCTTAGAAGAGATAGCATGAAACTTTCCCTTTGCAAGGAGTGCAAAGTGACTGCTGCAAGGTGTGCACAGTCATCCACAGGAATTCAAATATTGCATAAGAATCTATTTCAAGGTGTGTACCGAGAAAAAGGAGAATGTCAGGAGGGCGAGAAAAATTTATTTTCAAGAAATCCTTCGGATCTGAGTTATCAAAAATCCCTGAAACACAAGGAGTGCGTGGGAAGCCGAAAACTTCACGAAGGCCAAGGTCAAGAGGGATATCACTTTTCAAAAGTGTATTCGAGGCCTGAGGGACAGACTCGCAGTAGGTTAAAAGGTAGAGACTTTTGAAGACTTAGAAAATATTATAAGTCAGAAGAAATTAGAAGCTCAGAAGGAGGAGTGACAGTGGTCATTGGATCGCAGCGCAAAGGATCAACAACCATCTTATCAGAAAAAGGTGCACAAGCTTTAACGCTTTGCACACACAGGAGAGAGAACCCATCAAGGTTTGAGAGTTGAGTTTTCCAAATCCCAAAGAGTTGGAAAGCCGAAGTGAATTCTTAGTCATTCGATCATCTGAAGAATACCTGAGCAGTCAGATCGTCCGAAGTGAATCTGGGCCGACAGATCTAGAGGAGACGTGGCGTGGATCCATGGATTCTGGGTAAAGTCCCGAAGTGATTCATAGTCGATAGATCTAAGAGAGATGTGGCGTGAATCCATGTACTCCAGGTAAAGACCCAAAGTAATCCTCGGTAGTTAGATCAGGAGGACATGTGTCAGTGGATCACAGGCTTCGGATAAAAGTCATTTGGGAAAGGGAAGAGTTTGATACTTGAGATATCAGAAGTCTGAAACCCAAAGAGGATCTCAAATGTTGATCGAGAGGAGGGCCACAGGATCGTTGATCTGATTTTAAAGGTCAAACACTCGAAGTGAAGGCAGGACCGTTGATTGTGAGGATAGGTGTCCACAGATCGTCAACTCTGAAAGATTGGAGTACGAAAGAAAGCGAGGTTTGAGATTTCAAAACCCCGAAGTTTGGAATCATGAAGAGATCCAAACCATTGATTCCAGGGAATAGATCTCAGTCATCCATTTGGAAGTATCGTCAAGATCAAGAGATCGACGATCCCATAGCATTGCAGGGGCGAGAGTTGCACAGAATTTAAAAAGTCAAGGGTAGGCCGTAATCCATACCATAGTTTTGCTAAGAAGACACGTGGAGGATCGAGGAGAATTGCGGGTCCAAAAGTATTTTGACTTCAAACCACTTGTGATCATTCCCATAATCATGTGATCATCGCCCAAGGTCACATATGAGGAGGGGTCGAGAGAAAAGGCGCTAACACCAACTCTGAGATTTCATGGAACACGAAAGGGAAGGTTGTGGATATCGTGAAGCCTGTGCAGGACGTCGAGAGGGCATGTTCCTAATACAGAACAAGACCAATAAGGTTTCAAAGAGTCGTTCGACTCCAGAATCGAAGATCCTGACCGGGAGTTCGCACAACCCTTAGGAGAGAAGGGGGTCTGCACCACTTTTCATTGACATGCTTTGACACATCATTGACCTCCAATATCATTTCCATCCTTTCTTTCCAGGTGGGGTAATTCTGAGCCCCTTTTAACCTATCTTCTACCCTCAAACTCATGGCCATTTTCTGAAAGTGTTATGTTCATACCCTCAAGGTTCAAACCCTTGCTGAAAAATTGTACGGCTACCTTGATCTGTTCTTGGATTCTCATGATCCAATTAGATATGAATAATTTTATATGTGTGCTACTTCCTTCATTGTTCCTTCTCTGATACCATGTGAAAATTCCTCCTAAAACCCAACACTTAACAATTTATTATTTTTCCGTTCTTTAATAACTGAATCAACTAGGTAATTTTCTTCACAAAATTTAAATATGCAACAGAAATAATAACCAGGATCTAATAGTAAAGAAACAACAACAATCACACAAAATTACATAAGATTTTTTGGACAATAGTCCCCAGAAAAACCCAGAATGGGAAAACCGATACAACATATTTGAAGTTTATATTTGCAACAACAGGAAAAATATAGATATCTCTTACAAGATGAGTCGACCTCCTCAAGAACTGAGGAAAATATTAGAGTTACAATTTTCTAGGCTTAGTATAGCCTTTCTCAAGTCTTTGGAACATAAATGCTTCAGATCAGATGGCTAGGTCACCCACAACGTCTCTCTCAAATATTGACCTGTGTAACCCACATCCACTCTTCAACGTCCCCTTTTACAATAATATTCAGATATGGAAAATAGCCTCTGTAACACCTAGAATTTGGTCACCCTCTGCTCAAGATGTCCTCTGTCTTTCCTACCATCCACCACTTCAAACCTTAGCTCAATCCCTCTCTCTAAGTGCTAGATTGAGTCTCCAACTCAACTGATACGCCCCTCCTCCTAGTCGACCTCCTATTATGTTATTGAGCAAGAGAAAACCCTAATTCATCAATGAGATCTATGGTTGAGATCTAATCTTGGCCTCTCAAAGAATGGATGGTCCAGATTAAAATATCCATCACTTAAATATTTTACTTTTTAACTTTAGAAAAGAACTGAATAAGTCAATATTAAATTAAAACATCTAATGTGAATTTTTCCTAAGTTATACTTTAGGAAAAGCATTAATACATCAACTAGAAAGTTTCATTGTCCTCTCCTAGGATGGAACGCAAGCCAAGAAGAATACCTTTGTCGCTACACTCTTCTCAACAGTGGGGACTAAAACGACAACCTCACGAGGACATTAGTCCCCTTCGTTTTTAGAGAGGTGGTACTCCTCTTGGGCTAAAAGATAATCTGTGATATTTTGGATTAGGAGAGTGTTAGGCAACAAACCCTAAATATTTATTTATTGATATTATGAAATAAAATGGTTCTTCAATAACCTGAATACAATCTTTATGTGCAGCAAAAGTTTTTTTACAATAAGAAAAGATTGAAGGAGGGCTTCAACATCATAATTAAATTTTGATCAACATCACACACAATCTTCTTAATCATATATACATGCATCCATATCTTCTTCACAATAAATAGGAGAGAATTATTTGATCATATTAAATAATTTTAAAAGAGCACTGCCATCAAGATCAAAAGAAAATTTGATAGGTCAACCTCAAATATCTCATACTTAAAACTCAAAGTTACAAGATACAATCAAGATCAACCCTGAAGCAATTCTTTGTGGAGTTTATTCATGAGAAATGTTCTTCATTACCAAAAATTTGACAGCCATGTATGTGGCTGCAAATACTCCATGATCATGCAAGAAACGTTTGTAGAAGAATACAAAAAAAACACTGAACAACTCAGCCTTGTGCCCAACTCTGAGACTCAAGCATAAAGCTATGAGAAATGGTGTAGAAGAATAGAAATAATGAAGAAGATGAAGATCTCTTTTCATTGATCAAAAGCTTGGATATACTTTCATGGCTGTACATTCTTCTTCCTCTGATCCTTTGCTCTGCCCCTCTGACAATATTGATTATTGGAAACCTTGTTGAAGCCTCTCTTTTCTTTTTAAGAAGAGATTTTCTAACTACTTGAGTAGTTAGGGTTTTCTTCCTCTCTTGAAATTCCCATACAAGTTTCTTCTTGAAACATTCCATTTAATTAGTGTCTCATTAATTCCTCGCTAATGAAATTATATCATCAATATATACATATCTAAAATGGGTCCCTTTCCCTTTTTAATAAAAGTTTTTAAATAAATTTTTATTTTCACAATTTAATTAATTTCTCATTTAAAATAGGAGGACTGTGTTTTAATTTTCTGGGTGTGATAATCAAATTTTTAGCCATTTAAATCACTTATGATATTAACTTCAATGTATTATCTTTCCAACTATATAAAGTTTGTGCAAATCTGTCGCCTGGATCTCAAGATATGAGCTCGTGAAGTTGAGTTGTCACGTAGGCCCATTAAAAATGCAACTGACTGATATTTTAATTTATGAGAAAAATATATCAAATTTCAGCACTTGAAACCTATACCACCATCTTCTACACCGAAATTAATTTCCAACGATATAAATTTTGCATGATTTTGACACTTGGAGCTCAAGTTATGGCCTCTGCAAGATCCCGACTCAACCATCGTTGATATGATGTCTTGGGAAATCTCAACCTTTGATTTCAAATTCATTTCTCCCTCTTTGAAATTATGACGTTTTATTCATAAATATTATCCCACATTCATTGGGATATCACAAATATTCATGGTATACAATACTAAGTGTTTCATACACTTAGAAAGAAACAAAGAAGAGAATAAATTATGGAGCTTGGAGGATTCGACCCTTGGAAAGTTGTTGAATAACATAATATTTTTTTGGAACCCCATCATCGTCCACCTCATGCCCAGTCAACATTAAGTCATCACAGAGTCATTTTCAATTCATATCCCACGTGTCAGGAACTCATTAGATTCCAAATATAACCAATAATATGCTGCCATACATCACAAATTGTATGTTTCCACGTGTCATTACCTCATTCATTCCCATGTCTCATATTCTCATTCGTTGGTTTTCATGCCTTGGAATAGCTTTGAAAATTTGGCTAAGTATAGGATATGGGATCAGAGGGGAGGAGCAAAAATTGTGGGTAGCGGAATTCGAGGGGGTAGTTTGTAGGCTACAAATAGGGACAAGAGGAAAATCGAATATAATTTTTTTATGAACCTGCCAACCCAGGAACCCGTGAAACCGTGGTTGTATAGATGATAAAAAATGTACTAAGTGTAGAGGAACGATTGGTCAGACTCGCATGCAAGAGGAATGAGATACTTTGGAGCCACTTATGACAAGGCCAATGGTTGAAATGTAGATCACAGATCTTGGGGTGCAAAGTGAAGGTCATGAAAAATGGAGAGTGAGGGATCGAAGCCACAAAACTAAAAAAATGGATAAGTGTTAAAACAAACTCATGAGATGAGCAAGTGGGTGGAGATGAAGACCCATGAACCCACAAATCACTGAAATATGACTAAGTATAGTAACCAGAAAGGGAGAAAGGAAAGGAAAAAAGAAAAACGGAATAAGGGGAGGTGTAGTGGGTGTCCTCCCCCCCTCCATAGATTGAAATATGGCTAAGTATGGGAGGATAAGGGATAAGGGAGTGGAGAGATAAGGAGAAAAATGGTTAAGTGTTGATATGGATAGAGGTGAAAGGTGAGAGAAATAAGTGATGAGAATACTTATCCAAAATTTGAAAAAGGATAGAAGAACATGATACTTAGAAAGATTCTTCAAAATTGGATCTCTGGACCAGATCTTGAATAACTTAGCCATACGAAAACGGATTTCTGATCCAAAAAATACGTGGCGAAGATGATACCGAGGGATGCAGAATGAAATTATAAAAGTTCAAAAATGTCTTCTTTTGATATCAAGGCTTTTATGAATCCAAGGGTGGGAAAAAATAGATGACCAAATTTTGGTCAACAAGTGGGCCTAATGGTTATGAATATATGTTTCCTCCTTGGAGGTGACATGTTTGAATTTGGAGGGGGTAGGGTAGATTGAGAAATCAAATAGTTTCATGGAGGGGGTCCCTTGTCCCACAAACAAAGGGTTCTCATATGTCAATATTTGACATCTGGATAGGTTGTGACCTTAAAATTAGATTATTATTATTATTATTATTATATGTTGTTTGTCGAGCAAACATTTATAGGCAACACAATTGGTACCCAAATGACACATAATAGTTACAACTATACAGTAACATCCACAAGTATAAAATTGTATTTACCTTCTTTGTGGAGAGATTTGATTTCATATGGGGTGGAGAGTGAGAATATATTGGCTTGGATGCTATTGACTTCAGTGGTTTGCAAAAATTATTGAGACCACACCTTAAAGGGGTTGATATTTTTCATCATATAGAAGCGATAGATGTTATCCCCCCTTTTTTTTTACCTCGGCTCAATCTAGGGAAGACTAGAACTAGATTCATCCTCAATATCTTTAGAAAATTGATTTGTGATGATGAAATTTTAGGAACTTCAAATTTTTTAAATAGATTCCATGAGGATTGTAGAACAGAGAGAAAACACATGATGACTTGTAATAACCACTATGGTGTGCAAGCACGATGTTCGATTTTAACAAGGGGATGAAGAAATATACTCTAACAAAGTTTGGGGAGATAAATATTTTGATTCACTCAGGTCATACATAGCATGAAGTGAAGAGCATACACAACCAACATCTAGATTGTTCAAAAATCAAGATCCTTCACAAACACTAAACATTGTTGGGCCTCAATTTTGATGATATTTTTCCATGTTAATAAACCATATCCCGACCTAAATAAACTTATCCTCCACCACTTTTATTACATTTTCACCTATTTTTATCAATAAAACACTTCCCAAGGTATTTTATCATTTATTTTTAATTTTTGAAATTTCATAAAATTGTATGCATTGTAAATAAATTTAGTAGTTTTTACTAGAAAAATTGAGTTCATGTAATTGCTCGTTCATTTAGCTATTTCTAGGCTACTTGGGTGAAATTGGGGACTTGAGTTTTGTTCCTCGTGTTCATGAGATGGTTATTTCCCCCTTGGTTCAATGAAAAAGTGCACGCACATCCCCAGTCAACACATGGTCAACTCTGCCACTTACAACAGAAAAAAGCATGCTATTACAATAGGGAAAAGCCTTTCGACACGATTTATGAGGTCATTAGGACAAATATTGAAAAACTAAAACATGGGTTTTGTGTAGAATGAGCCAATTTGAGTAAAATACAAGTGGATTTTCGAGAAAAAGTGGGATTTGGGAGATTTAAAGGTTTTTCTAAAGATGTAAAACCCAAATTTTATGTGCGACCGGTTTTTCACACAGGGATTCTATTTTCCCATCAAATCATTGAGAAAATTGCTCATTCTGAGCTTGACCTAGATGAAATAGAAAATTATTTGATATGTCATCACTCCCGGGGAGAGATTTATGCCTTGGTTGTTATATTTCATCTTGTATAAAGACAATAAAGCAACACTGCAAAGGGATCTGAATTTATCCATAGACAACCTTTGAATTGCAGACTGTAACAACTTTTTGATTAATAAAGTGATCTGATTTCTCTCTCTGTATATGTTCCAGCTTGGAGGGCCCCTATGTTTGGTTCATGTGGCAACAATGTAAATTAGTGTGTGATTTTTCTATTTCTTTGTTTTATGTAATTTCCTTTTGTCATTTTATTTGAAAGTTTAGATCAAATTTATATTTGTGTTGCATTATATACCATGGTTGGATTTCATTAAATTATTTTTATCTTGATGTCGTAGAGTCAAGAATCAATTATATCCTTCATTGAAAACTGAAAAAGGTTTCTTAGAGTATAGCTACAATCTTCCATGGACCATTGATTCTTGTGGAAACACTATAACATGCCTTGCAACCAGTAGGAAACTACTATAGTCATTTGATTGGCTGAATTGAAGTCTAGCCTAGGATGTTATCATTGGAATTTATTAATGCATGTGTGGGTTTAAATCTTCTTCACAAAATTTCACAGTAAAGCATAGCAGAGTATTATTGCAGAGAGCCACCTCTTGTTGGCTCATTTAAACTTCATAGTTATTTGTGTATTGTTGTAAACAATTTAACACTTTACAAACAACACTTCAACCATTGAAACTATGACATCTATAGCTCATCACCTGTGAAGGAAAACACACTCTATAATATGATTTTCAACCAATGAGATTGTGATAGTTAGATTGAAGGAATTTAGCATTTATATCTTTTCTTATGATTTGATTTCATGAATGTGTGGTAAATATTCTTTTAGTCATTAAAATTCACAGTCAGGAGAGTCTTGTTACAAAGAACCCTCACTTTATGAGGTAAATACACTTTGCAACCTGTTTGTCTACCATTGAAGTTGTGGACCTTAGATTGGAAGAATTTATCTTAGAAACTTTCTGTTTGATTTAAGTTAATGAATGTGATGAATATTCTTTTCCAATCATCAATCTCCAAAAGTGAAGAAAATATCGTTGTATGAGCCATTTGAGGCGTGATATCTCACAACCAGAGTTTCTACGTTTGTAAGTTGTGGCATCCTAGATTGGATAAGATTAGTTCATTATGTCATTTTTCTAGTTTAGAATTTCATTTCACATTGTAATAGTTCAAGTAAAGTTAATTCTTAGTTTGTTGGAATAAACTTTGATCCTGCATTTCTCGTGCTTGCACCTCGAAGTTTACAAACTCCTGGATTGATAATTAATGTTCAAAACTTATACAAACAGGTTTCTTAACAAACAAAACTAAGTGATCTATCACACTAAAGGATAACACAGATTCACAAGTGAAATCTATGGATAGATTCACAACAAGGATCTGATACCATAAGTGGGGAACTATTGATAGAGGACAGGAGGCCTTCAAGTATTCTTCGTTATGCAATGCAACAAGATACACGATGTGAATAATTTCATCGTATTTATAGAGTCAGGGAGACTCCGGACTTCAAACCAATTCTAAAACTATTTACTAAAATATAAGAGTGAGTCTTATCAAAGATTATCCTCGCATGATATATCCTATAATGTCTAAGACCAAATATTAATTTATCTAAATTATTTTCCCATTGAGGGTCCTATCATAATGTGATAATGTCTACTCGTGAAAAAAACTACTTTTACAAAGAAACTACTAGCTATATATTGTCACTAAAACAAACACAATTGTTTATCAACACATGCATCTAATGATTGAATCTTTGTAATATAAGAAAGAGGTCCACCTAGACATATGCAACGTCTCTTTAAGAGACTAATTTTACATTTTAATTATCTATGTAAGTGAGACTTGAATGATTGGAAAGGAGTGGAAAGAATGGCCAAAATATTTGAAAATATCTTGTTGTATAGGTGGTTCAAAATTGGTGTAAGTAGTGTTGGTCAAGTAGTGATATACCATAAATTATTTTCCTTTTGACTAGAAAATATGTATCAAGAATGTTGATTAAGGGTGGTTGTCATTGATGTCAACTCTTGAAGAAAGTCCGGTAGCGAATTCCGGTAGCACAAAGGTTTGGGTAATGGACCCAAGGGTGTTTCATGTATAATGGTATGAGTTTTAATATATTTGAAGGTAATACTATTCTATATGGATAGTACATGTCATGTCATTTCTGGTGGTATGATGAACGTCACATAACTCCTCATGATTTGAGAGTTACGACCTTATGAAGTTGGAGGACCCTCATATGTTGGCTTGAAGACCCAAAAGGTCAAAGAAGTCAAAGAGCTTGCAAAGAAGAAATTATTATTTAAATGATAAATTAAAGTGACAAAGTCAAGGAGGATTATTTAAATAATAAAGTGAATTGACAAAATCAAAGAAGATTATTTAAATGATAAAGTGAGGTGACAAAGTCAAGGAGGAATATTTAAATGATAAAGTAATGGAGAACTTTCTAATTATGGAAAATGGTTAACCCTAAAAATGAGGAAAATAGGTTAAGTGACCTAGAAATGCGCTAAGTGACCTAGAAATGGGTTAAGTGACCTAGAAATAGGTTAAGTGACCTAGAAATGGGTTAAGTGACCTAGAAATAGGTTAAGTGACCTAGAAATGCGTTAAGTGACCTAGAAATGGGTTAAGTGACCTAGAAGATTGAGAGTATAAAGAAGAGGCAAGGCTCTCTCATTTTAGATCAAACTTGAGAATATTGAATATCTATAGGTGACTAAGGTAACCAAAGGATATCTAAGATGAATTTTAGAGGGAAGGTGAAGAAAAGAGGGTCGGAATTTAAGGGAAGATAAATTCTTTTGATGATGCTTTCTAAGGTATGTTATTTATAGGTCATCTCACCATTTTTCGCAATAATTTTTTTTCTAGAATGATTCATACCGTGATATTGATAGTCCATTTGTTAAACATATCCAAGTACATGTGGTAAAACATTCATCTTGTGGGTCATTGTATTTTTGAAGTTACACTCCGTGGAAAATAGGGTTTGTGGCTAGTCCTGAAACTAGTCTAAAACATGTGTTTCGGGTAAAAAGATAATAACTTATTCATAACAGATCCAAATTTAGTAAGACAAAATGTGTTGGTTAGAGTACAATATTTAGTATGTTGTGTAACATTTTTCGATCGATTCAACAAATATTCTGTGCAGAGCACATTCTACAATGTCACTCTTTAGAATAAGCCAGAATTCAGCAAGGTATGCCATTTTTTCTATAACTTCTTTTTTGAGAGGTTCCAAGTAGTGACACTTGGATGAATTGCATAAAACACACTGAAGAACATTGTGTATTAGTTTCAGATATTTATTCATTATAGGTACATAGTTATGATTATTTCAAGTTAGGATTGTTGACTAATCCAAAACTAGTCATGTGAGACTAAAGAAAAGTTTGATGAAAATGATAGTCCCTTGTTGTTAGTTAAGGAAGGTTTCCAAGTATGTGATCATATACACCAGGTCTATTATAGAGTTACAAATCATATTTGGATGATGATATTGATGAGGGCTTTTGGTTGAGGTACATGTTGGGTACATGGTTGAGACAAGTAGTTGATGAGTTGGCACATACATGAGGTGTATAGTTGATGATGTTGGTACATATTGATAAGTCATAGTTGATGAGTAGTTGACACATGATTGGTACATACTTGGTACATGTTTGGATTCACTTGTTTATGGTATAGGTTGATTACAGGTTTTTTGGTACAGGTTGGTGCATGGTTGATGCACTTGTTTATGGTATAGGTTGATTACAGGTTGAGGTACAGGTTGATGCTTGGTTCAGATTTATTGGTACATGTTTACAATAGTATATCTCACAGTGATAGTGTGACAATGGTTCCATAATTCTACTTCTACTTCAGGGCAGTTAGACAGGGCAAGGACAGGTGGTTGTAGTCGAAGAACATAAGGGGTTGTAGCCTCCTTCTGGTTGTAGCCAGAGAATAGGGGAGTTGGAGCTTCCTTTAGGTTGTAGCCTGAGAAACAAGGGGGTTGGAGTCTCCTTCTAGTTTCATCTGGAAAACAAAGGAAGTTGGTGCTTCCAATGAATGTAATTCTTCAAGACATATAAGAAAAAAAAAATTGTGGTTTTCTCCCACTTTAGGTTTCCACGTAAAACACTAGTGTACTGTGTATGTGTATGATTGTTCATTTGTTCATTGCTTATTTAATCTGCAGTTATTGGATGATAATGCTACATTGATATAACACTTTGATTATATGGTTAAAAGGATTACATTTCTCTATTATTGATTCACACCCCCCCCTCAGTAATCCAACAATTGGTATCAGAGAAGGTTTCTTCAGAAATCAGTTTAACCATTGAAAGGTAGATCATGGATAGAAACAACTTATATAAAAATGGAATACCACAGTTGAATGGACAAAAGTATGCATTTTGGAGCATAAGGATGAAAACATATATACATGAACAAGGATTGAAATTTGGCAATCAATTGTAGATGGATACACACCACCAACAGTTCCTCCAACAAATGACAAAGCAATGAAACTCGATCAGAATAATTCCAAAGCCAAAAATGAACTTATGAATGGTCTTAGTGAAACGATATTCACCAAAGTTTCACATTGTAAATCTGCTAAAGAGATTTGGGACAAACTTCAAAATATTTATGAAGGAGATTCAAAAGTCAAAGCAACAAAGCTTCAAACTTACAGAGGTCAGTTCGAACAACTTAAGATGAAGGAAGATGAGAATATTGCAGATTACATTTTATGAGTTGATGAAATAGTAAATGCAATCATAGGATTGAATCAAAGAATCTGTAATTGTTCAAAAAGTACTAAGATCTCTTCCTATGAGATTTGACCGTAAGATGTCAGCACTAGAAGAAAGATTAGATATAAACTCAATAAGCATGGAAAAATTACATGGAATCTTCACAACATATGAAATGAGAACTGAACAGAAAAATTCAGATATAAAAGAAGCAGCCTTCAAAGTATCCAAAAAGTCAAAGAAAAATGGAAGGAAAAAAAAAGAACATAGAAACAACATTGACGTCTTAGAAGATGATGAAGAAGTGGCCAACTTTGTCAAAAGACTGAACAAGG
>ML791021.1:8848-23900 GCA_009831015.1 Picea engelmannii | reverse complement strand
GTGCTTCTTCAATTCTTTTATCTTCTTCTATTTGAACCTTCAATTTTGTGATCATTTTTTCTAGTTCTGCTTGTAGTTTCTTGTTTTTCTTGTTTTCTCTTCTGATAACTTCTGTGGCACTCATTAATTCTTCCCGAAAGTCAACTTCTGCCTCTTCAATTTCTTCTTCATATGCTTCTTCATCTTCTTCTTCGGAGTCTTCTTTATCAGAGTCTTCTACTTCCATGAATAGAACTCTCCTTGTTTCACTGTCACTAACTTCATCTTCATCTGATGATGAGATGTCTTCTTTGGTGCAAAAGTTTTTCTTGAAAACTTTCTTTGTAGTTCTCTTACCTTTATATGTTTGTCTGCCTTTTGAGTAACTTTCATAATTTCTCTTTTTCTTATGAGGACATTTGTTAGCAAAATGACCAATACCATCATAATTAAAACAAATTAAAGGAAGCTTACCTCTGTACTTACCATTGGTTCCCTTGTTCAGTCTTTTGACGAAGTTGGCCACTTCTTCATCATCTTCTGAGGCGTCGCTGCTGCTACTATATTCTTCTTGTTCCTTTTTCTTTTGCTTTGAAGGCTGCTTCTTTTACATCTGGATTTTCCTGTTCAGTTCTCATATCATATGCTATGAAGATTCCATGTAGTTCATCCATGCTTATTGAGTTTAGATCCGATCTTTCTTCTAGTGCTGATATCTTAGGGTTGAATCTCATAGGAAGAGATCTTAGTATCTTTTGAACAATTACAGATTCTTCGATTTCTTCTCCCAATCCTATGATTGCATTCACTGTTTCATAGACTCATAAGAAGTAGGATGTGATATCTTTATCTTCCTTCATTTTTAGTTGTTTGAACTGACCTTCGTAAGTTTGAAGCTTTGTTTCTTTGACCTTTGAATATCCTTCATAAATATTTCGAAGCTTGCCCCAAATCTCTTTAGCAGATTTACAATGTGCAACTTTAGTGAATACTGTATCACTAAGACCATTCAAAAGTGCATTTATGGCTTTGGAATTATTCTCACCAAGTTTCACTGCTTTTCCATTTGTTGGTGGAATTGCTGGTATATTAATGAGAACTTAGAAGGGAAAACTTACAATACACTTGAAGGAAATATACCAAGTATATTAATGAGAACTTAGAAGGGAAAACTTACAATACTCAGATGGTGTTGCAACAACCTCTCCAAGTCCTCCTCGTCCAACCCTTGCTCGAAATATCCATAATCAAAATAAAAATGCTTTGCTGATTTCTCCTCTTTAGGATCAGAGGTTTGATATGCTCCAATCTCTTACCCCACTTTCACCTTGGAAAGGCCTCCTTTTATAGGATTGGGAGGCTCAACCATCATGAGTATATTTGGGGATTAGTTTAGGATATAGATCATTTAGGTTAGGATCTGATCCTAGGATAGTTCCATAGGATACCATTCGATCCAAACCAACCTCATCTCAAGAGCTGGCCCTTAGAAAGAGGTGGGATTCTCCAAATTTTCCTCTAAAAAAACATAGTGCTCCGCTATATTTAGAGACATAGCGCTATATCACTCCCGAAATAACATAATGGGGGTGCTACCCTATGGGTTAGCATTCCCCCAACATGGCCAGGGGGGCGCTACCCTTCATAAATGCCCCAAAAATGGTTGATTTTCCAAGTAAAAATTGTGTTTCTGGCCTTGAAATGATGGGGTTCTTCCTCCAATATGACTTAGGGATCATGGAAAATGTTCTTTGATGGTTTCAAGGGGTTAAAACACATAGAAACACATATAAAATTGCATGCGGCACTTAGTAAGGTGCATACGACACTTTTGACACTTACCAAGGCGCATACGACACTTTTACAACACTTAGGTTGAGATACATAGGTGTATAATTTTGATGTGTAACAGATGCCCCCTAAAGTGTGAGGTCAGAAGAGAAACTGATGACCGAAACAATTTACACATTCTTTGATGTAAGGGTGTTGGAGCAGGAGAACTTGGTAGAAGCTGCAAACAAACATCGAACAATATTAATATATATATATATATATATATATCATTCCTGAGGCATAGATACCTATGCTCAGAATACAAATGACTCAAAGCATGGTCACCGACCAATACACTATGGATCCATGAAAGTATTGACTAAGGATATGACCACCAAACATACAATGTGGATCCATACTTCCATGACTTGATCAGGTTGTAGCCATGAGATTTTACATAGTGGAGTTACAATTAGATAATAACAACGTAGCCACAGACCAATACAAAGTGGATCTATGTGATGGTGTACATCAGTAACATTTAAACTCCATCACAGCTTGGGTAAAGCACATAATAGAGTGGGCCCAACCCAGGGTCTTCATCCCAATCTCAAATCAATACGATTCTAACCATGTGAATAGATGTTTTGATGTCGAATATGGTAGAAACCACTTGATTACCGGTCATTGATGTATACTGTTAACAAGTGCAAGGTAAATCACTAGTGATGTCAATGACTCCCAAGGTACCCTAGTACATTCCAACGAATGTGAATAAATGAGCTGAAGTTGAACACTCGTGGAATCATTCGATTAGAGGCCAATGAGGTAAGCCTATTGTCGAAAGCGAGGAAACCTACCATTAAGGCATGCAGGATCCAAAGTACTAATTGGTTTCTAAGTCTAAATCTCGGATGATGTGTTGAAGTTGACAGGAAAAGACTTGTCGAAGGAAGGCCTTGATATATCCTTCATCATCGACATTAAACTGACACGAGTATGAATACTGCAGAATGATTGTAGGGATAATACTTCCCTTGAAAATTTCATGGCACAACAATTGACTTGGCATCATTGAGTCAATGAGGCAAGGATATAAACATAATGTGACGATCACAGACCAAAACATAGTGTGACCACAAGGACTTTTTGATTGGAATGAAAAAGTATGTTGACACTATTTGAATGGGTCGAAGGAGTATAATGACTCATGGAAAATGGTATGACTCAAAGACGAACGGATTACCCAACTATATGACATAATGTAGACAAGTTCCATGTTCAAGGGAAACAACAAAGAGCTTCTATAAAAAATTTCAAGACTTGACCCACTTCCCATTTTCCCCCCCGTCCAGATAGATGAGTACCTCTTTTTTGTTTAATGATCTCGAGGAGGGTAACACATGCTCGATATAATATCATCCTTCGAACAAGTCCTTTGGATTATTTTTAATGAACCCTAGGAAGGAGTGGTTCGGTCCCAAATAAGCCTTTCAATGTGTGTTTTACAATTCCAAAGAAAGTAAACTCGATGTTTTTTCATGTTTAGAGAATTTGAAAAACACTTAAGGAAACTCCCAGATGGACTTTTTTGTAAGTTTAGTCTCCCAAGCCCAAAAAAGTACAAAATAATACTTAGGAGAACTCTCCTAATGAGATGGCTAGGGTGTTCCTTTTTCATAAAGTAGTCTGATGAGACCAAAAAAGAGATAAACTACCGCTCAACAAACACTCTTTCTAATTCACTTTAACGAGCGTGAAAGATAACAAGATCTCTCGACAATATTTGCATGTTTAGAGAGTCTGAAAAGAGCTTAAAGGAAACTTCAGGGGATTCCTTTTTCGTATAACCTTTACGAGTCTGAACAAATGATAAAAGTCTACTCGGTCACATTCTCATGTATTTACGAGCATGAGAAAGAACAAAGACTAAGCTCAGAATTGATTTCATTTTTACACAAGCTTGAAACAAAATTAAACTATGCTTGTAATTTCCCAACGTAATTTCCAAAGGTTTTAAGGGATACCCACGGGTGGTTGGTACTTTGCCCCCAGCTTGAGAAGCTAGCAGCTTAAATTCAGAATGATAATAAAATGATGGAGACATGCCCCCCAATATTCGTTTCATTCGTTGATTCTTATATTTTCACTGATTTATGTACCGGATGGAGGAAAAAGGTAAAATGACAAAGGCAGATGAAAGGAAGGTTCAATTATGAGACCTAGTTAAAGACTCGACTCAATGGCAAAGGCGACTGTTTAATTTTTTAACAAGCATGAAACATGAAAATAACTATGCTCATACGCGGGTTTCATTTTTACACAAGATTGAAACTAGAAAAACTATGCTTGGGAAGGCAACAGGGTTCGATTACCAGTCCTCTATTTCATTTTTTAATGAGCTTACCATAGAGAGAGAAAAACTATGCTCGTAACTGCCGGTTCAATCCCCAGATTTCTATTCCAATTTTTAACTAGATTTCTATAGAGAGGAAAACTATGCTCGAAACCTTTCTTTGATCATGGCTTCCAAGAGGACAATGCTCTGGAAGGAATACATGTCAAGGGACAAACTTCAGCCATGGATTCGAGGAGATCTTTGTTAGATGGCAGAAAAACATTCTGGAAGGAATACATGTCGACGAACTCGATAAGGGTAGGCAGATTTGTCTCTAATAGCCCTATCGAAGAGATGACCATGTCAACTACCAGATCTAAGTCAGGAGAAGGTAGAGATTCTCTCTCGTTTGGAGTTGAGTACATGGGACGGGTCATTACATAATTGACCTACGGTGGGGTGGAAACCGCTGGCATGTATGGACCGTTTAGGGAAGGAAAATGGTTGACCATCAGATGAGGGTCAATGAATGAAAGTTGGTCGATCGTTACTATGTTTCCATTATGAGGGAAACATATCACTCGAAAGAGAGTGGACACAAAATCTCTCATAACGTAGACATAGTCTCACCCGAGCAGTTGGTTAAAATCCAAGGGGTTGTGAACTACCATCACATCGACAAAGACCATTTTTCCTCCCAAAGTAACCAGAAACTGAGGGAGGGTCCCTAAAGGTTGACTAAATATTATGTCAAAGGTCAACAGATTATGAGTCACGAGCGCAAGCTGCGGGGAACCAAAATCTTTCCAAGCATTCACAGGTAGGATGCTAACATAATAACCTTCATCTATTATAGTGTTAGTAATATTCTTGTCACAATCCTGCATGGTGATTTGAAAAGGCACGTAAGAAGGAAGACGAGGTTCTGTCAAATGATTCCAATCAATAGAAACCATCTGATTTCTTGAAGGGGGTTCCATCGGGACAAGAAGAGTGCCCCCTTGTCCAGGTGAATTATTATTAATGAGGTAGACCTGAGCGACATCCTCACTCTTTGAATGAGAAGTGGGATCGAATGATCATCGACTCAGAGTGACCACTTTGGCACTCTTCATATGAAGACTGGGGTTGATCGATGACAGAACCATATCAACCACTTAGGCTTCACTTTTTAGATGAAGAGTGGGGTTGACCGATGAAAAAACTAGATCAACCTCTTTGGTTGCACTTCTTAAGGGAGGAGTGGGATCAATTGATGATGGATCTGCATCGATCACTTTGGGTTCAATCTTTAGATGAAGAGCAGGGTTGATCGATGACATAACTAGATTAGCTACTTGTGTTAGTGGTTCAACTAAGGATGTGACCAGATTGACCACTTGATCAACTAGACTGACCGTGGATGGAACCAAATTGACCAATCCATCAACTAACGATGGGTTGGCAGAGATTTTATGATAACCAGTCGGAAGTTGAAGATTTTCCAAAATATAAGAAGCCTCATCCATACGAGGGAAAATGTGAGAGGGATGATCACCTTCGCATAACCTACAAGGAAATTTGACGTTTCTATTCTTCTTACCAACCTTAACGTCACTAGTTGATAGGGTGACACCAACATGAACAACAGAGGCTAACGACATGGAAGACCACATTTCTAAGACCTTGGGAAGACCAAGGAAATCCCTCAAAAAGTGGTTACCATTACAAATCCTGCAAGGGAATTTAGGTTTAGGATTATTTGTTTTAGACTTGTCGACTTTATCAACACTCCCAGTACGATTAATAGTAGTTGGTTGCTTGAATCCAACATGGCTTGATTGTTGGGTATGTGTTATATTCTTTGCATGACTAGCTATAGTGTCTACTATGTTGGGCCGAGTGCGCAGGGGGTTTTGAAGGAGTGTCGCTAGGACACCTATGCAGGGATTCGGGGGCAGTGGCCCTGAGAATTTTTTTCCCTCGGGAAACGTGTCACATTTTTACCTCATTTTCATGTTGTCTCGATTTTCGTGTCCATTGTTGGGCGATTTTTTAGCATACGGGTTTTGCCGATGGTTTTCTATTTTCAGTTAAGGAATTAGGTTTGTTGAATAATCCAGGTCATTTGGTTAGGGTTTTGGATGCCGCTAGATCCTATATGTATATTGTGTTGTAAACAATGTATCACTATGAATGAATATAGAATATGTTGGTTTTCCCGGTTTGGGTTTCCAAGGGAAAACTCTCTACGTAATGTGTGTATTTTCCATTGTATCTTTTCTGCTTTTTTATTTAAAATCTATTTGCAGTAAAATATTGTACAAGGTTAAAATCTACATTTGGTATCAGAGATTTGTTGGCTTCAAGGGCACACCTTTGTGATCAAGGGTTTGGCTCGAGACTGTGATAAGCCTTGTTACAATGGGATATTTGTGGTATTGATTTTTCAGGTGAAAAGAAATGGCGAGCAATTCGAAAATGGAGATCGAGAAGTTTAATGGGAAATTTTTTTAGACGTGGAAGCTCAAAATGGAATATCTGTTGGTGTACAAAGATCAGTGGATCACAGTGGATCTAGGTATTGCACCTACAGGAACTTTGACAATTGACTGGAAAAAGTTGGATAGGAAGGAAAAGAGAAAAATCTGACTGTGTCTCTCATATTTAGTATTACTGAATGTGTGAGAGGAATCTACAACCAAAGATTTATGGGATATGTTGGGGAAGTTGTATCAGTCTAAGTCCCTAGTAAATAAAATTTTCCCGAGAAAGAAGTTGTATAACATAAAGATGAGAGATGCAGACTCAGTGGAAGAGCATTTGAACGCCTTCAATAATGTGGTAAGTCAATTAGTATGTGTTGAGATAAAATTTCATATGAAGATAAGTGTATCAGTTTACTGTTCTCTTTACCAAACTCGTGGGATAGTCTAGTTGTGGCCATAGGTAGTAATACAACTTCCATGAAGTTTGATGAAGTGGTCTCATCCTTGTTTTCAGAGGAGATGAGAGGAATGAACATGGAAGGACATAGCACAAATACATTATTTGCAAGAGGATGCTCCCAGGAAAGAAATAGATCTAAGTCCTCAAGTGGGAGATCTAAGTCTAAGGGTACATCTAAATCTCCTGTAAAGTTTGTAAAGGTATACTGGAGATGTGGAAAATAAGGGCACTACAAGAAGTAGTGTAGATCCAAAATTGAGAAAAATAAGGGATCTGAAGAAGCTCCTTCTACAGAAGAAGAGACCTCTGAGGAAGAAGGAGGGAATGTGTACTTGGAGTTTTCAAGAACACATGCAGATCACGAGGCATGGTTGGTTGACTTAGGTGCATCCTTTCATATGACTCCCCACGGGGTGTGGTTTTGTGAATATCAAAGGTATGATGGAGGTAATATTTTCCTAGGTGATGACTCGACAACTAGAATCATAGGACGAGGAAAATTCAAGTTGAGGCTCATATATGGAAGGATTAGAACACTACCTGGTGTTCTGCACATCCCTGGTTTGGCCATAAATTTGATTTATGTAAGCAAAATGGACAATGCAGGGGTAAAAACAATATTTGAAAAGGAAACCTACAGGATGGTTCGAGGAGAAATGGTGTTGTTGAAGGGAGTTCAGTTTGGAACTCCATATAAGCTGCAAGGAAACACTATTAGTGATGGGTGTAATAGCTCCATTTTTCCTGATATTGGAGTTGAAGAAGAAATAAATCCTACAGTCTCTGGAGAAAAGGTTATGATGTGGCATCAAAGACTGGGACATATCGGAGAGAAGGGTCTTTGACTACTACACGGTAAAGGTATGGTTGAAGGTATGTCTAACTACTCTATGGAATTTGATTTTTGTGAACATTGTGTATATGGGAAGAAAAATCGAGTAACATTCCCCTTTGGTGCAACGAGGGAAAAATGAATTTTACAGCTAGTTCATAGTGATGTGTTTGGACCTGTGTCAGTTCCGTCATTGGGAACATCTGTGTACTATGTCTCATTTATAGATGACTTCTTGAGGAATACTTGGATATATTTCCTCAGGATAAAATCTAAAGTCTTTGATAGGTTTAAGGATTTTAAGGCTCTTGTTCAGAATCAAACAAAAAAAGAATTAAGGTGTTGAGGATAGATAATGGAAGAGAGTTATGTGAGAATGAATTTGAATAATTTTGTAAGAAGTGTGGTATATCAAGGAAGAAGACTACTCCATATGCACCTCAAAAAAATGGATTTTCATAAAGGATGAACATGACCCTTATGGAAAAATCAAGGTGCATGTTCAATGGTGCCAGGTTAGGGAAAGAATTCTAAGAAGAGGTAGTGGGTACTGCATGTTACATGGTCAACAGATCACCCTGGTCAACGCTAGATGAAAATACTCCACAAGAGGTATGGACTAGTAAGAAACCTTCTCTCACACATCTCAAGGTATTTGACTATGAGACCTATGTTCATGTTCCAAAGGAAAACATGAGTAAGCTAGATATGAAGGTTGAAAAGTGTATCTTTATTGGGTTACAAAGATGGTATCAAAGGTTATAATATTTGGAACCTAGAGACTAAGAAGGTTGTTTATAGTCAAGATGTGGTATTTAGAGAAATAAAGGATGTTGTTAAACATAAATTCCTACCAAGTAAGGAAGAACCAAAGAAAATAGATTTTGATTTAAAGGATGATGAATCAAACTCTACATAAGAACATGAATCAGAAGAAGAAGATCCTCATACTCCAGTATTGAGGAGATTGGTTCGAGAAAGAAGGCTACCAGAAAGGTATACTCCATCTGATTTTCGTTCAAATTTTTCTTTGTCTATTATTGATGATGATCCTAGAACTGTCAGGGAGGCAGTGGATTCAGAGGATGGAAAGATCTGGAAAAATTCCATGGATAAGAATGTGGCATGGGATCTAGTGGAGTTACCGACTAGAAGAAATCCCATTGGAATCCAATGGGTATTTAAAACTAAGCTGAATGTAGAAGGAAAAGTGGAGAAATACAAATCTCGGTTAGTAGCAAAGGGTTATTCCCAAATTGAGGAAATTGATTTTGGTGAGATTTTTTCCCTTGTTTCCAAGTTAACTTCTATAAGATTTATGTTATCTGTTGTTGTTGCATTTTATTTTGAAGTAGAACAGATGGATGTGAATACAAAATTTCTACATGGGAATATGAAAGAAGAAATCTATATGAAGCTTCCAGAAGGCTTTGTTGTGAAGGGAAATAAGGAGCTGGTATGAAAGCTGAAAAATTCCTTGTATGGTTTAAAAAAATCACGAAGGATGTGGTATCAAAAATTTTATACTTATATTCTAGGACTTGGCTTCATAAGAAGCAAAGAGGATCACTGTGTGTTTTTAAAATTAATTGGTGATCATTTGATTTATTTGGTCTTGTATGTGGATGACATGTTGTTGATAGAAAACAACAAGGAGATTATCTAGGATGTAAAAACTCAGTTGTCCTCTAAATTTGACATGAAGGATCTTGGTGCTTCAATTTTTATTTTGGGCATGGAAATTAAAAGAGATAAAAAAAAAGAGGAAACTCCAGTTAAATCAGATAAAATATGTCGAGACAATATTGCAAAGGTTTAATATGCAGGAATGTAAACCGGTCAAGGTCCCTATTCCTGTTGGTGTAAATCTATATGCGGATCAGTGTCCCAAGACACATGAAGAGGAGGAAGACATGTATCATGTTCCATATGCGAGTGCAGTTGGTAGTTTGATGTATGAAATGGTTTGTACTAGACCGGAAATTTCATATGCAGTGAGAGTTTTGAGAAGGTATATGTCAAAACCAGGGAAGGAGCATTGGACATCAGTAAAAAGGATTTTCAAGTATTTGTGTGGCACAGCTAGCTATGTATTTTGCTACCAAGGAAGACCAGGATTGGACAGAGTGTTGGACATACATAGATTTTTGGATGCAGATTGGGCTGGAGATCTAGATCGTAGGATATCTACAAGAGAGTATGTGGTTAACTTGTTTGGAGGAGAAATCAGTTGGATGAGAAAAAGACAGGTTGTAGTGGCACTTTCAACTACATAAGTTGAATACATGGAAGCCATTGATGAAAGTAAGAAAGAAGTATGGTTACAAATATTATGTTAAGGTATTGGGTTGATACAACAAGATGTAAGGATAGATTGTGACATTCAGAGTGCAATTTTTCTGGCGAAGAACTTGACTTATCATTCAAAGACAAAGCATATTGATATTCAATATCACTTTGTGGGAGACATGGTTGAAGAAAAGAAAGTGTTGTTGATGAAGGTGGAAACTTTGAAGAATGTTGCAGGTTCATTAAAAAAATCTATGAGCACTGAGAAGTTCTCTTTCTGTAGAGTATCCATGGGCATTACTACCTTGGATTGTTGACTATGTAACCCTGTAACCCCCTGTATGCAAAGAAAACAACAAGTGGGTTAATGTTGGGTATGTGTTATATTCTTTGCATGAATAGCTGTAGCATTTTCTATGTTGTGTTGGGTGCACAAGGGGGTTTAGGGGCGGTGCCCCTGATAAATATTTTTTTCCTCAGGAAACGTGTCACATTTTTGCCTCGTTGTGTCACCTCGATTTTTGTGTCCATTGTTGGGTGGTTTTTTGGCACATGGTTTTTTTCGATGGTTTTCTATTTTTGATTAAGGAATTAGGGTTGCTGACTAATCCAGGTCATTGGGTTAGGGTTTTAGATGTCGTTGGCTCATATATGTATATTGTATTGTAAACAATGTATCACTACGAATGAATATAGAATATGTTGGTTTTCCCAGTTTGGGTTTCCAGGGGAAAAATCTCTGTGTAATGTGTGTATTTTCCATTGTATCTTTTCTGTTCTTTTATTGACAAATTATTTGTAGTAAAATATAGTACAAGGTTAAAATCTACATTGATGTGGTTGGAGGTTTGGTCCTTTTCTGATTCTTCTTCTTCTTCTCTTTTCATTTCTTCTTCTTCTTATCAACCTGACTAATCACTTTAGAGATTTCACTAGGCAAAGAAGGAGAAAGGGAAGGAGACCTAATGGGTGAAGAAGGTGAAAGGTAGACATGATATTGATTTGTGCATGGTGTGCTTACATCCAAAGCATTAGGTGCATTCAAAACACTGGGAAAATTTGAGATCACCGGAGTGGGAAATGACCAAACCGGTAGCCCGATGGTGAGTTATGGAAGACTCAATGTGGCAATGCACAAAGGACCAATGTTTCTAAAATAAGGAAAGGAAAAAGGTTTCTCAGGAAAAGGAGTTCCTTCATTGGTATTCCAAGGAATACCTAAGATCCACTAGGAAAAAAACCATCACACGGTACAAATATAAGAAGCAAACAATCAAACAAACCTTCCCACAATGAAACCACTAGTTGGTGATGAAATCCAATGTCGTGAGATAAATATAGGAAGGTGATGGGATAGAGTGGGTGGGTGGGTCAGTTACATTGGCAACCTACTTAACAAACTTATGCCTTGGTGGGTTTACCCTCCAAGGAGCTTGAGTGAGTTTGAACAACGTCTGATCCAGGTATAATGAAGACTCCCCCACTGTCACCTTGTGTATTAACCTTACATATATAGGCCACTAAGGTTACCAACTCACAGTTATCCTCTGAGAAGGTAAAGTTGATAGTCGATATTGAACGTATGGGCAGGATAACAAGTCCAAAATTCTTCAAGAGAACTGAAGACAAGTGGACCGGAAGACTATTGAGGACCCCAAATGGATTCAAGATTCAAAAAGCTCCGAGACCAAATGAAACCAGTCGTTTCTCAGGAAGAACCCCCAATATACGATATTTTCGCTACGTGGGTTAATCTTTGGAGGGGAAATATTTGATGCTCTCTTGCACATGACCTCGTGTTTAACCCCTGTGTGAGAGGGAGATCCTGGCTATGCTTATACTAGCAATTGGATTTACCGCTCCCTAGCACAAGATTCTATGTTTTTCTGATGGATTTGGAAAGTTATCCTCACAACTTATTCCAAAGCCCTACACTTTAAGATAATGTAGGTTTGATAATAGATAATACAAAAGTGTCTGATCAATTTTATAAGCGCTTCATTTTAAGTTTGTTGTTTACTCAAGGGTGCGAAAGTGAAACTTATGATGTTTTAGACTCAACTCCAAAATAATGAAAAATAATGAAATGAAACTCTTTTTGTTCAATGAATCCTATATACAGGATGGAGAAGAGGTTCAACTTTCTTTAACAAAAACACCCAATTCCCAAATGCAATTTTCCAAATGTAATTTACCTATCTACACTACCCAAAATAAAGAATGCAACTATCTTCTTTGTTTGATTCTCATATATAAAGAAAGTAGATGGAAATCCTTTAACTATCCATTACTTTCAATCAAAATGAAAGAGTCAAATGCAGATAAAAAATACACGAAGAAAAAAGGATTTCAAACAAAGCATGCACTCACAAGCTAACAATAACTGAAAGAAACAAGTATGATAGCTCACTCAATCAAGGACTCAACAATCGATAAGCATTCAAGGGGTACAAGAAAGTCCAAACAATGATAGGAAGAAAGGGAAATCACTCAACTATATTGATAAAATGAGAAACAAGAAAAAGAAATCAAGGGTAGGTAAAGTCTCAAATCATTTAAAGAGGCAAGATTTGAAAAGTAACTTAAGACCAACAAACATTTGCATACCTTTTCAATTAGTCAAATAACCAGGAACTTCGCAAGACTTAGACCAAACCAAGAAGAAACAAGGTGAATCGATCTCACAATTTGGAAAAGGTTGCAATATAAAACAAGACAATGAAAAGAGTGATAAATATCCATATCCTCAACCTAAACAAAGTCACAGGAAAAAGTACAGACTCTGGGAAAAAGATCTCCAACAAAGGGCTGAGAAATATAGGGCAGATTCTCCTGGATCTGCTCAAAACAGGAGAGTAATTATCCCTAAATCAAAGAGACAGAGCACAATAAAACTCCCTAAGAGACCATTGAGGATCACTAGTAAGATGAATAACACCCTGGTAGCCACTCTAGGAGAGCGCTAGTCCTGTATATGCTTGAAAATAATTATAAAAAAGAAACAACTCAGCAAAGACTGGCTTGGTATCTATGACTACTTCTTGATTAAGTAGAGGGAAGAGGGAAGGCTCAGAAACAATCAAACAAGCAAGATCAAACAAGGAAAAGGTTCAAACGATCCAAGGAAAGACAAGTCAATGTCCTTCCCCAGTGGAGTCACAAATTTCTGTTACAGAAATATTCCCCCGCGAACAGGTGAACTCTCCCTTGGATTATTGAACCCTATACCAATATAGAAAGTTTCATTTGGACACTACCATTCCTATAAATTCATATTTTCCATCGAAAAAGAGAGAAGGAGGGGAAGTGTGATGTACCTCGTTTATGACATTTGTCCTAGCCGCTCCAATCCGCGAGATCGATCTGACTCCCAACACAAATAATTACCCACAGTGAACAACAAAAGACAAACATCTATCTCCTACTCTAATGGATTAGACAAAATCAATTCATATATGTAGATTAAGACAACCATAGACAACCACATGTAAACATACACTTCAAGGAAATAAGTCAAGTATATTAATAAGAACTTAGAAGGGAAAACTTACAATCTTTCGATGGTGTTGCAACAACCTCTCCAATTACTCCTCGTCCAACCCTTGCTCGAAAGATCCATAATCAAAATAACAATGCTTTGTTGATTTCTCTTCTTTAGGATCAGAGGTTTGATATGCTCCAGTCTCTTACGCCTCCCTTTCACCTTGGAAAAGCATCCTTTTATAGGCTTGGAAGGCGCAAACACCATGAGTATATTTGGGGATTAGTTGAGGATATGGATCCTTTAGGTTAGGATATGATCCTAGGATAGTTCCATAGGATATAATTCGATCGAAACCAACCTCATCTCCAAGAGCTGGCCCTTAGATAGAGGCGAGATTCTCCAAATTTTCCTCTAAAAAAAAGAACCACTCTCCTATAGTTAGAGATAGAGCACTATAGAGATCCATAAATAACATAATGGGGGAGCTACCCTATGGGGTAGCACAGGCCATGCTCAGGGGGGCGCTACCCTTCAAAAATGCCCCAAAAATGGTTGATTTTCCAAGTAAAAAGTGTGTTTCTAGCCTTGAAATGATGGGTTTCTTCCTCCAATATGACTTAGGGATCATAGAAAATGTTCTTTGATGGTTTCAAGGGGTTAAAACACTTAGAAACACATATAAAAGTGCATGTGACACTTAGTAAGGTGCATACGACACTTGATGACACTTACCAAGGTGCATATGACACTTGCGACACTTAGGGTGAGATACGTAGGTGTGTAATTTTGATGTGTAACAATGTCTATAGCGGATATGTTTTTCTCAAGGAGATTCATATATTGTTATATATATATATATTTTAGAAATTAGCATAACTCAAGACCAATGCAATGTCAATTGTGTTTAGCCCAAGTAGTTTGTGTTGAGGGGTGTTTGCCCCACCCACCTAGGTTCAATTCCTGCAAGTGACATGTTGAGCTCTTAAATGAGCAAGCTATTGAAAAATCCTTGGATTTATATAAAATCAGGTTTACCTCGGGCACCATCCTCAAAATGAGGGGAAGTGCCTGGTGGGTTTCCGCAGGCTCTATTCCAAAGTAAAAAAAAAATGAAGACCAATGAAAAAAATTAGGACAAAATCACATGCCTCCATAGAGAAACAGGATGATTGACACAACTTGAAACCATATGTGACCCAACTAATTTGTAAAATGTAAGCTATAGAAACAAAAACAATTCCTCCTTCTAGATTGCACAACCTACAAACCCATTATAAACAAACTTACTTGTAGTTATAATTCCTTCTGAGTTTTTTTTAATCATGAGCTCAAAAATCAACTAGAAATGAACATTTCGTAATCAAGATATTGAAATGAGAAACAAATTCTTAAAAAGTTGTATTATTCATTAAATTCTGATTAATTTTGA
>ML791020.1:202127-240531 GCA_009831015.1 Picea engelmannii | reverse complement strand
GGGATACAATTAATAAAGTAATGAAGGATATCAGACTTCCCGAGTTTGGAAACCCTAACAACTTCGTCGACCTAAGCGACATAGCCGAGTTGCATGCCAAACAAGATTCTCTATGGACTGAAGAGCTCGCAAAGATGATCGACATGAGGCCAAGGCAAGTGGAAGGATTTGCAAAGCATCCAATCAGAGCTCGAACCGTGCTACAATAGTTGAACTCTTGTCTAGTGAAGTACTGGATGCATGTGATGGACATCAGAGGAATACATGTGGCTCTGATGGAACAACACAAATTTCCATGGGACCCAAACTTGTGAAGAGTTTTTTATCAGTTGGTCCGAGTATGAGAGAAATTACCCTTTTCAAGAGATATCTCGGGCTGACTATTAAAGAAATTGTTAGTATAGGACACAACGTGATGAATTTTATTTTGCTTAAACTGGACTTAGTCATTAATTTCAGTTAAACTTTACATTATAAATAAAGACATCGGCCAATTAGTTAAAGGTCGATGGTTTTTGTAAGAACTCTTTCTTTTTGGTTGTTAAGAATTATTTTGAAGCTTCTATGAATGTGATTGGACGTGGAGAAGAACTATTTCCCATCTCGTTTCATGAATGATGTTGTAATGAGTAAGAGCTATTTAATCTATTGTCAAGTTATCTACTGCAATATTTTGTTGTTCTTTACTTTAAATGATGAAGACGAATCGTTGTGTTAACATGTAATGAATGATTATGGTAAATGAATTATTTTTCTTTCCATTATCTTATTTTCATATGTGTTTTCTTTCTGATAATTAGTTTCTTAGACAATAATTGGATGCTCATGAGGTTAATGTATTAGTACTAGGCCTGTGGTATAGAATCATTGTCTGCATGCTTGAGCAGCGGGTTATCCTAAGTTCAGCCTCTTCCCTAGTAGTTAGAATTTAATCCTATTTGTCACCAATTTGGTTTATGCCATCTTACATATCATATCGATCTCACCCAAGAGAAAATACAAAAAGAGATAGTCTAAACTGAAGGAAGAGCCTTCATAAGAAAACATAAATCCCATTGATAAATTGGCTGGATCACAAGATTTGGAGAACCATTCCACCATTAAACGTTGCAAAGTCTAATTGGGCCTCGGTAGTGGGTTTGTTTCCTACTGTTTAATCATGGATTTAGGAACCATCAACATCGAGATGTCCAACATAAGAAACATCATGCATTTCCTTCAGTACAAAATTTCTTAGTTCTCCGGAACTACGAACATAGATTCTATTTTTATGTACGAGTAATCCGTCTTCATTTATCTCATACTCCTTTATTTTTTGTTGTACATCTCCTTGCTGTAAGTTTTCCTTTACCAGTAGGTAATGCTGATCTATAATAAGACCTTCTAAAATTGTGCTCTTCAAGTCTGACTGATGCATGCTGACAGCATTATCGTGCATGAGATGCAATCTTCTACTAAGTGCATTGACAAATTTATTCTCCTTTCCTTTGATATGCTTGATATTGAAGTCATATTCACTTAAAAATTCCAGCCATCTTGTTTTCCTAGCATTCAAGGTTGGTTGTTCAAAAAGATACTCCAGGCCAATGTGGTCTATCCTTAATTCAAATTTCTTCCCCATGAGATAATGCCTCCAAATACTCAATGCATGAACAATGGAAACAAGTTACAAGTCATGGGTGGCATAGTTCCTCTCATGTTCCTTAATATTTATTGACTCATATCCAATGACATGTCCATTTTTCGTGAGGACTCCCCCGAGTCCTTCCTTACATGTGTATGTACATACCACAAAACTTTCATTTGGATCAGCAATATTTAACACAGGTGCACTAGTAAGTAATTTCTTCAACATATTAAAATTATTTTCACACTTGACTGTCCATTCAAATTTAGTTCCCTTATTTTGCAAAGAAGTGATGGGATGATCAATCTTAGAGAAACCTACTATGAACCTTTTGTAGTAGCCAACTAATCCCATAAAATATATGACGTCAGACACATTTATGGGTGTTGGCCATCCTATAATGGCTTCGATCTTCTTTGGATCTACTGCTATGCCTTGCTATGAAATAATGTGTCCCAAGTAATGGATCTGTTTTTGATAAAAATAACACTTACTCAACTTGGCATACAACTGATGTTCTCTTAGTACTTTCAATACCAGTCTTGAGTGATGTTCATGCTCCTCTTCAGACTTAGAATAGATAAGTATGTCATCCAGGAATACTATGACAAACTTATCTAAATACTTTCTAAATATGTCATTCATTAAGCACATGAAGACAACTGGTGCATTGGTCAATCCAAATGGCACCACTACAAATTCATAATGCCCATACCTGGTCCTAAAGGATGTCTTATGAATGTCTTCTTCCTTGATTCTTACCTGATGGTATCCTGCCCTCAAGTCAATCTTTGAAAATAGATTTCCTCCTCTTAGATGATAAAAGAGGTCATCAATTAGGGGTAGAGGATACTTGTTATTTATAGTATACTTGTTCAGTTTTCAAAAGTCAATACACAGCCTCAAGGTTCCATCTTTCTTTTTGACAAAAAGTACTAGTGCTCCCCAAGGTGAAACACTTGGACATATGTACCCTTTCTTCAACAATTCCTCCAACTGCATTTGTAATTCTTTTAAATCTAGTGTGCTCATTTGGTAAGGTGTTTTTGACATTGGGGAAACTCCTGGCACTAAATCAATTGAGAAATCTATCTCCCTTCTTGGTGGAAATCTAGGTATTTCTTGGAATAAATCTTCAAATTCTTGTAGTACTGAGAAATCTTCAAGGCTTGGCCCCTTTGTATTTTCTGTCTCTTCCACATGAGCTACATACAATTGAAATCCTTTCCTAAAAAATATTTTTAGTTATAAGGATGAAATCTCCCTTATAGAGATGGGTCTTGGAACTCCTTTCACAGTGCTCTGTTTTCCAATTCCATCAAGACATGTAAATGTCTTCTTATGACAATCTAGGACAACATGATGCTTTTCCAACCAATCCATTCCAATAAAAATATCATAAGACCCCAATGGTATGATATTTAGATCAATACTAGTATTCATGCCATTAAGACTTATGGAACAACTTCTTACCATATCATGGATTCTTCTTGTGGTTCCAGTGGCTAACTGAACCAAACTTGCTTTTCCAAGTTTACTTTTCTCCAAATGTAATCTATCCACTATCTTAGGATCATTGTAATAATGACTTGCTCCTAAATCAATCAAAATAGAAACAAGATGATTTTTTATCTTACCTTCCACCTCGATCATATTTGACTGGTACTCTTCTTGTCGATCGTTTAAAGATCCATAGATTCTTCCCATATATTCGACTGGTGTAGCCTCTTGGATGTTGTGCACAATCTTCACTCTATCCTTTCTATGTGGGCAATCCTTGTACAAGTGATCTTCCTTGCATCCCCAACATTGGATTAGTGGTCTTCCCCTTTTTCCCAAGGAATCTTCCTTCTTGGAATCCCCCTTAGCATATTGATCTTGATGATTTCTATTAGGCTCATTCCTATTGAAGGGGGGTTTGAATCCTTTCCTCCTCTGATTGAAATTCTCATTCTTCTTGTCCTTCCAATATTTTTGCATGGATTCTCTTCCCCAGCCTTGCTCATACAGGTATTTATCCTTCCTAATGAACTCAGTCAAGGTCTTGGGCTCATCGTACTTGATATTTTCCTTATAAAAGGATGGAATTCCACTTAGAAATATCTGTATTTTCACTTTCTCATCACCAATGAACCTGGCATATTTTATCAATCCCAAGAACTTATTCTAGTACTCTGCCATAGTCATTCTTCCCAACCTGAGTTCAAAGAACTCCTACATTTTCTTGTCATAGAAATGATCTGATAGGTACTCCTTATTGAAGTACTTATTGAACTTCTTCCAAGTGATCCTACTTTCATTAACATGTTCCACTTGCTTCAGTTGGTCCCACCACATTGCATCTTTCCCATGTAAATGGTAGGTGCAATCCTGGCTTCCAGGTTCGAGGAATAGTTATGCAACTGAAAATATCTCCTAAGCCCAAGAAACCATGCTTCAACATCATCTTACCTTTCTCTTTCACCATCAAAGGAAGGTGTCTTGAGCTTCCTCATCTCTCCTTTCAAACTATCTACCTCTTGTTTCCTTCTTTGGTGTCTGACATGAGACACCTCTGGACTACTTACGATATCTTCCAATGCATAAAACTTTCTTTCTGATTAAGGAGGTGATTGGTGTCCATGAGATCTGCTAGCACTTATGTAATAACTAGATCTTCCACGATCATCCCTTCTTTCATGGCACCTGCCTTCTTCCTCTTGTCTTGAGTTTGATCCCTTCTTCATTTGTCTCTGCATCTATTTTAAGCTCTGAAACACTCGAGAATTTATCTAACTTTTCTCTCTCATCAGTCTCTCATTTTATGCTTTGTAGCTCTGCACTTCCATCTTCAGGCTTCTTACCATTTCTATTAACGTTTCCTGCTCTCCTTTTCCCTTGTGTCCATTGGACTCTATCTTTGCATTACTAAATCTGGTATTCTGGCCTTCATCCTCCTTATCCTGAGTGGAGGCTCCCTCACCTTCTTCCGTTTCCTCAATACATATCATGCGTTGATGTGTTTAAGCCCCTTAATTCTACAAAATGTGCAAGCGACCATTTTGTTAAAATTACGCATATGATAAAAAAAATTGTCAACAATGATACAGTTCCTTTTTCTTCTTAATGCAGACCAATCCCACTGTCTATCATTGATCGACGGGTCCTTCAACTTTCCCATGGCCTCCAACATGACCGCGACCCTTTTCCCAAAATGGAAATTCAGTCTTCGGGGCTCCACGAGTCCTGATGTCAAGTTTCCTTGACTCTTCGATTTCTTGACACTCAAAATGCCGATATGTTGAATTGGTGGTTATCCCCTGGCCAAAACGTGATCCACATGACCACCTTCCTCGTGACCACAACCTACCTTCAAAGGTGCGTCGCTTCACGAATTCGGGACTTCTAACGCCAAGCATCTCGATTCTGTCTTCGGAATGGCCGAAATGCCGATCCCCGAAATCCTGATAATAGGTGTGACTACAACCCCACTCCTCACTACGTCACATTTCACGACTTCGGGGTTTTCATCTCCAAGAGCCAGACTTCTTGTCTTTAGGAATTTTGAAATCCTGAATCCTGATATGCCAAAATCTGGTATAATCCTTTCAGGGATTTTCCCGATGCCTCGATCGTCGCCGCATGTCCTCCTGTAGGATGGTCCCGATACTCTCGGTGTTTCAAGACTTTGACCCCAATGGAATTGATCCATATTCCTTTGAAATCCTGGTATCTGAACTCTCGGTAGCTCCCCAATCACTGCCACACGTCCTCCACAGATGGACAACCCTGATCACTTCGAGACTTCACAAGTTGTGAAGTCGAAAGACTCCTCCGTTCCGCCCCTCAATGCCTGAATCCCTGAAATATGAGCATCTTGTGACATGTGTCCTCCACAGATGGATGGCTCTGATGTATTTAGGACTTCGTGAGTTGAGACTTCCTCTCTCTTGAACTCCTACCTCTATGTCTCCCAATATCTGAAACCTTGATGGGTCCTCAGATTACTGCCACACGTCCTCTTCAACGATGGATGGTCTTGATCTTTTTGGGACGTCGTGGATCGGGAGATTGCGATGCAACAATTCCACGACCCCTATACACTCTGATCCCCAAACTCTGAAATCCCAATGCCTCTGTCGTTTCAAGACTTTGACGAGCCTCCACTCAGCTCATATGTGAGATTAACTCATGCGCACCTTCTCCTAGATATGACGACTGTCGACGATCTATGTGGAATCTGATAGTAGTTGTAGCTTCTCCCTTGTGCGCTCTTCTTCCTGCCTTGGAAGATTTTCCAATTATCAAAGGCCTCAGCCTTTGCTTTCTACTATGAAGCTTGCAACTTCAGTTTCATACAGTGTTTTTGAACTCATTGACCCTCCTAAGCTTCCTTGAACTCAAACCCTCCAAAGGGTTTTCCTAGCTTTTCTTCTCCTCCTTACAGCTATGGGCCTGTGCATGAAAGCACTGCTCCTCCTAATATTTGTCCTCTTTGAATCCTTAAAGGATTCTTTGACCTCTGCACTCCTTGGAGGGTCCCTGAACACACGAAGGTGCTATCTGTCCTGAGCTTCTCTGTTGCTCAGAACTCTAAGGGATTTAACCCTTTTTTTTTTCTCCTTGAAGGGATGGAAGTGCCCTCTTGGCCTCTTCCTACTCAAGCACTCTTTGCTGAGCCTATAGGGTGTTCAGTAACCCTAAGAAGGTCTCCTCCTTGGACACTCTCTATTCTAGAACTCAAAGGAGTTCTCTTTGTGCACACATGCACCTGCTCGATGTCTTCCTGGAAGATCTCTATAGAATCCTCAGTGATTTTGTTTTCCCTTTGAACTCATAGTAGATTTCTCCTATGCACAATCTGCACCTGCTCGATTCCCTCCTGGAAGAGATCTACAGAACCCCTCAGTGATTTTGTCTTCTGCTATGTCCTCCTCTGCATAGTCCCTCCTCCAAGGTGTTCAACAACCTTGAGGTTTCCTCCTTGAGCCAATGACTTCAGTTGGTGCGCCCTCCTGGCACGTCCATGCCCAAATTTCGTAGAATTCAGGAGCGCATCTATGCACTGGCTGATAGAACCCTCAGCGTTTTGTCACACCCTCTTGGCATGAAGCCTCAAAGAACCCCAAACCTAAAATCAAAGAACCCACAGATAGCAGAACCTATATTTCCCTGCAAATGCACTTCTACATCATATAAAGAACACACAAAGACATTCATAAACACATAAAGACACACAAAAACTCATGCAGGAAATCTAGTCTTTATATTAATATGAAATGCCTCCTTTACAAGGTGTTCTTGAGCTCAGACTTTGACAGCGTCTCGACTCCTTCTCTCCTCTCCTCTAACTCTTGCAGATCTCTCCTATATCTCTACTCTAACTCTAAACATGATTGAAAGATATTTTACATGAGGGGGCTCTTCGAGCTCTTCCCTCCATCTCACCTAATCTCATTCAATTACATTGAATTCACAATTAAATGGTTTTCTAGTCCATATCGGAGCTAGATCCCAGCCTTACAACCATTAAAGGCCTTATTTAAATAAAGCCTACTCAAAGGCATATATTTATGGCTCCACGGCCTTACAAAACATTAATTACATTGATTTCAAATTCAAGATTTGAAACGAGAGGGTTGTGCCTCTCCTCCTTCGTTGAATGCACGCTATGTTGGCTAGCTGGATGGTGCATGGCTGGCTTGGGAGAGATTCTCTTGCATCATACTCCTTTGCTGCAAAAAATTCATGAGCTCTTTCTCATGAGCTCCCTAGCGTCGCTGTTGAAATCCTCCTAGATCCCAAACAGTCCTCTGGAGCAGTTCATCTGCTCCACTGCTCTGTTGTTGCTGTTGTTATTGCTTCTGCTGCTCTACTGCTACTGCTGTCTCCCTTCTGCTCAGCCTTTCTCTGTTGGTAGTCTCCTATGTTGACTTCAACATGAACCTTCTAACTTGCTCTATCTCCTCATCCAACTGCTCCCATGGTTGGCTCTGTGTATGCAATCTCCTCGGCTGCATTTCTTCTCTGCAAATGGGAAGATCATCATGGTATCCCATGTCATCCTTTTCATCCTCTATGGAACTAAGTGTCCACCCTGCTACAAAGTTTAACTTCGTAGTCCTATCACTGAGCTACTGCTCAGATTTTCCCTTTGACAACTCTGTTGCTGCCATATATCTTTGTGTTGGCTCAAGTCCAACCTCTCCTAGCTGCTCCTTGGGCTGGTATGCTCCTCCTGCATCTACTTCCAACTTGACTTGTTGGATGTGCATTCTCTGCACTATCACCCTTCTCTCCAGGGTTTTAATCTTCTCACACAGATCAACAAAGCTCATGTTGTCTGTCTCTTCTTCTTTTTCTACTGCAAGCTCCAATGTTGCAGTCTTCTCAGCTTCCTGGCTGAAAATGTTGAGCCATTCCTCGAAATGCTCATCTTCCTCTGCTTGGGCATCCTCTGATGTATGCTCCATTTCTTCGACAGTCACAGCTAGCTATCTTTCCCCTGTTGCTGCATCTACAACATAGAATCTTGCCTCAACTGGGCTCAATGGTAGGAATATCTGAATTCCTCCAATCATCAGAATGCTCTTCCAATCTTCCTCTATCAGCTTTCCTTGTTGATTTGAACTCATATCTGAGCTCATCTTCTCTCCCTTTCTCTCCTGGCAGTAGGGGAGTTCTTTGATACCCCCATGGCAGTCTATGATATCCTGCAGCGATCTCAACTCATTTCCCACTTGGCAATCTGAAATTTCCCTACTGTCCTCCTGACAGTCTATGAGATCCCGCATCGATCTCATCTCATTGCCCACCTGGCAATTGGAAATTTTTGTTCTGCCCTCTTGGCAGTCTCTGAGATCTTCTAGTGATCTCAGTTCATCCTCATCACTGAGATTTCTCCCATCTTCTGGCTCACATACATAAACCATATCCTCTTCATCTTTGAGGCTTTCAGCATGCCTCAGCCACACTTTCAACAACCTCTGCTGTCTTCTGGTCAACATCTCCTTGACTCGCCATTTTACCTTCATCCTCATGGGCCATTCATACACCCAATGTGATCTTGTATCCTACTACATATGCAATGCAAGTTCCTCCATTCTCGCTCTGATCTTGATGATCTCTTTATCCATCTCATCTTTTCTTGGCTACTGATGGATCTTCTTTCCATCTCATCTATGGCCTTTAGTAGCCATTTTCCTGCCTTCTATCTGCCCTCCTGGAAAACCTGCTACTGTCACTCTACAACTCTGAGTGCTTCCAGCATCCCCTACAATCCTCTTGACTGTCTTCTTGACTTTTGTGTACCTGCAAGCAATCACCACAGAGTCTCAATACTCTGCCTTCCTCTAATACCAAACTGATGTGTATCATAGTACTCTTTCTCCTCTCGCTTCCTCTTCCTGCAATATACAAATAGATTCAAGCTCTGATACCACTTGATGTGTATCAAAGTCATCATTTTCCTCTGGCTCCTTCGCCTGAAATCTATAGACGAGATCAAGCTCTGATACCACACTAGTATAGACCCCCGACCCTCAAGCCGTGATCCACTCACAGGATCATTTCAAATCTTTCCTGAGCCAAAGAAGCTCTTTTGGATCCCTATCGAAACCTCATCATTGATCCATAGGTCCTTCAACTTCCCCATGGCCTCCAACACGACCATGACCCTTTTCCCAAAATGGAAATTCAGTCTTCGGGACTCTACGAGTCCTGATGTCAAGTTTCCCTGACTCTTCGATTTACCGACACCCAAAATGTTGATCTGCCAAATTGGTGGTTAGCCCCTAGCCAGACCCTGTTCCATGTGACCACCTTCCTCGTGACCACAACCTACCTCCAAAGGTGCCTTGCTTCACAACTTTGGGACTTTCGACACCAAGCGTCTCGATTCTGTCTTTGGAATGGCCGAAATAACGATCCCCGAAATCCTAATAATAGGTGTGACCACAGCCCCACTCCTCGCTACGTCGCATTTCGTGACTTCGGGGTTTTCATCCCCAAGAGCCAAACTTCTTGTCTTTAGGACTTCCGAAATCCCAAATCTCAATATGCCGAAATTCGGTATAATCCTTTCGAGAATTTTCCCGATGCCTTGATCGTCGCCACGTGTCCTCCTATAGGACGATCCCGATACTCTCAGTGTTTCGGGACTTTGACCCCAACGACACTGATCCTTGGTCCTTCGAACTCTCGGTAGCTCCCCAATCACTGCCAAGCGTCCTCCACAGATGGACGTCCCTGATCACTTCAGGACTTCACAAGTTGTGAAGTCAAAAGACTTCTCTGTTCCGCTCTTCGATGCCTGAATCCCTGAAATACGAGGATCTCATGACACACGTCCTCCGCATATGGATGGCTCTAATTTCTTCAGGACTTCGTGAGTTGAGAATTCCTCTCTCCCAAACTCCTACCTCTCTGTCTCCCGATATCTAAAACCCTAATGGGTCCTCGTATTACCACCACACATCCTCTTCAATAATGGATGGTCCTGATCTTTTCAGAATGTCGTGGATTGAAAGATCGTGATGCAGCGATTCCATGACCCCTATACGCTCTAATCCTCGAACTCTGAAATCCTGATGCCTCTTCCGTTTCTGGACTTTGACGAGCCTCCGCTCAGCTCATATGCGATATTAACTCACATGCACCTTCTCCTAGATCTGATGACTATCAACAATATGTGCGGGATATGAAGGTAGTTGTAGCTTCTCCCTTGTGCACTCTTCTTCCTACCTTGGAATATTTTCCAATTATCAAAGGCCTTGGCCTTTTATTTCTACTACGAATCCTATGACTTTAGTTTCTGTCGGCATTCTTGAAACCGCTGACCCTCCTGATCTTCCTCGAACTCAAACCCTCCAAAGGGTTTTCCTGGATTTTCTGCTCCTCCTTACAGCTATAGGCCTGTGCGTGAAGGCACTTCTCCTCCTGAGCTTTGTCCTCTTTGAATCCTTAAAGGATTCTTCAACCTCTGCACTCCTTGTAGGGTCCCTGCACACATGAAGGTGCTATCCATCCTGAGCTTCTCTGTTTCTTAGACCTCTAAGGGATTTAACCATTTTCTTTCTCTCCTTGAAGGGATGGAAGTGCCCTCTTGGCCTCTTCCTACACAAGCACTCTTTGTTGAGCCTACAGGGTGTTTAGTAACCTTGGGAAGGTCTCCTCTTTGGACGCTCTCTATTCCAGAAATCAAAGGAGTTCTCTTTGTGCACACATGCACCCGATGTATTCCTGGAAGAGCTCTATAGAATCCTCAGTGATTCTATTTTCCCTTTGAACTCACAGTAGAGTTCTCCTGTGCACAATCTGCACCTGCTTGATGCCCTCCTGGCAGAGCTCTACAGAACCCCTCAATGATTCTGACTTTTGTTGTGTCCTCCTCTGCACAATCCCTCCTCCAAGGTGTTCAACAACCTTGAGGTTTCCTCCTTGAGCCAATGACTTCGGTTGGTGCGCCCTCCTAGCACGTCCTTGCCCAAATTCCGCAGAATTTAGGAGTGCATCTGAGCACTGGCTTCCAGAACCCTCAGCGTTCTGTCACACCCTCTTGGCATGAAGCCTCAAAGAAACCCAAACCTAAAATCAAAGAACCCACAGATAGCAGAACCTATCTGTCCCTGCAAATACACTTCTACAACATATAAAGAACACACAAAGACATTCATAAACACATAAAGACAGACATAAACTCATGCAAGAAATATGCTCTTTATATTAATATGAAATGCCTCCTTTATAAGGTGTTCTTGAGCTCGGACTTTGACATAGTCTCGGCTCCTTCTCTCCTCTCCTCTAACTCTCATAGAGCTCTCCTATATCTCTACTCTAACTCTAAACATGATTGAAATATCTTTTACATGAGGGGGCTCTTCGAGCTCTTCCCTCCATCTCACCTACTCTCATTCAATTACATTGAATTCATAATTAAATGGTTGTCTAGTCTAGATCGGAGCTAGATCCCATCCTTACAACCATTAAAGTCCTTCTTTAACTACATACTGCTCAAAGGCATAGATTTATGGCTCCACGGCCTTACAAAACATTAATTACATTGATTTCAAATTCAAGATTTGAAACGAGAGGGCTACGCCTCTCCTCCTTCATTGAATGCGCACTATGCTGGTTGGTTGGCTGGCGAATGGCTGGCTAGATAGGGCATGGCTGGCTTGGGAGCGATTCTCCTGCATCACTTCATTAATTCATTTTTCAAGATACTCAGAATAAATTGAATAATATCCTATTTCCATGCTAACATCAACTAATTCAACTAAAATGTTTTCTTTAAACTTCAACAACTCTTCTTCTTCATCTACACAAATTTCTACTATATTTTCTTCTTCATTTGTAAGATAACTTTCAACTTCACTAGGAGAATTATCATCAAAATATTTTGGAGAGTCTTTAACTTCATTGTCATTGATGGAATTGTCTTCTTTATCTTGATATACTTTATCTAGCGTCAACCATCGATCCTTGGCATAAGGACATTCTCCCATGCTTTATTTGACAGAACTTGAGAGTCCATTTAAAATGGGTTTGAGAGATAATTCATCATTCTTCTTTGCGTCCTTTTGTTATGCAAACTTTGAATTATTCTTCAAGGGAACTGATCCACCAATAGTTTCTTTCCAAACACCTATTCCTTTTCCATTAAAATACCCTTTCATTTCTATTCTCCATGCCAATTAATCTATTTCATCAAAGAGGGGAAATTCATTTTCATGTTCATCCATTTGTGTTTCCATGGTTCTCCTTCAAGCTTCTAAGGCTTATGATGAAGGCTTTCTTTGATACCAATTGTTGGACACACCAACCACACTAAGAGGGGAGTGAATCAATGTAGGGATCTTTTTACTCCTTTGCAAAACCACCATAGTTAGCATTCACCATTTACTCATCATTCATTAATTTCATTTATAACAAGTTTTATGTAAACATATATTCAACAAATATCATCAATAATCCATCACCATAGAGAACACAAGGAACACAATATATATGTATAAGTTTCTTTTATATTACAGACTACAATCCTTGGGGGTTTTTCAACAACAACTGAATAGAGAAACAACTCCACAAGAGCACCAATTCTAAATTCAAGAATCAACCTACAAATATCAACACCAACCTGATACCAATCTGTCAACAGGTTCATGACCTGTTTATACTATATCTCGTGTATGTACATGACCTTCTTATACTTCATCATGCATATGTATGTGCCCTGGCCCAATGCCATCCTGCATACACTTTTAGAGATTATGTTTTCTGAAACTTCAACCTTCTGGCCCTTCAAACCCTTTCTACCTCTGTCACATCAACTTGTGACCAGTTACTGCAAACTTTTTGTCACTGCCCAATTTGTGCCATAACCAAAACACAACCATATCCAATACTATCAAACAACCTATGCATGCTTCTCAACCATACACCATCATAGATCATGGACATCTCTCAATCATAATAGAATTGAACTACTCAACCAAACATCTACCATATTTAGACATCGATACAGTCATACAAATAATTCCTCAAGTATTCACCAAACCATGAGAAAATATAAGCATGAAGACAACATATAACCATACCATATATTTTGTAGCAGATTTGAACCAGTAGACCACTGTCTTGGGAACTTGCTTCAGACTTCAGGAACCTGGCACCAACACTTTCTCAAGCTTCTATGGATTTTCCCTCATGTACTCTCCCTATTATAATGTTAGCCCGCATATGTATGTGCCCTATTATACTGATATCTTATGTATGTACGCACCCTATTACACAGATAGCCTGCGTACATCTTAGCAACAAGGGTTTTTTAGTATTTACGAAACTCCAAAACTTTCATCGTCAATACCTTGTACTTACAAAACTTCTGATGCATCCATGAGTACCGAAAATGAATATTTCACCAATAATAGATATTCAATATTCTCAAGAGGTTCACATAGATAATCGACCCTTTCTCTCTTATTTATACTTCTCCAAGTATCTTCCTCATCTAACCAACTCTAACCAACTTCCTTCTTTTAGGGGTTAACCCACTTCTAACCACTTTGCCCACTTCTAACCCATTTTGTCCACTTCTAACCCACTTTTCTACAAAGAGTGAATTCTCCAATTCTAGTTGCAACTAATTTAATTTTAATTTTTTTCTTGTTGTAACCACTTAATCCATGACTAACCATTTTGACTAGTCAACTTTCTTCTACGAGCTTCTAGAATAATTTGACTTATTTGACCTTCTAGGGGCTTCTAGACAACACATGAGGGTTCTCCAAATTCACAAGGCTATAAATCTCTAACCATGAGGAGTTATGTGACATTCCACATATCACCGGAGATGGCATGGTGATCATTATCCATCTAGAATAGTCTCACTTGCAAATTCATGTATCTTTATTACAATATTCCACAATAAATCCTTGGGTTCCTTAACCACACATCTAGGATGACTCAACCACTTAACCACACACTTGGGATGACTCAACCACTTAACCATTTGGACTTCACAAAGCATTTTCCCATGAGGTATTTCACCGTAAGGGGACCACTTTGGATTTCATCCATTTGGTACTTCCTATCAACCATGACATGACATCAATGACACAACTTCAACACATCATTATGACACCACTTGAAATCAATCCTTTCACATCCATTACATCAATGAAAACATAATCCATCATTGAATACATCAATGAGACTATGACAAGACATCAACTCTTTGACATCAATAACAACATAATGCAACATAAAAAAGAGTCTTTAAATTTTCTTAATGAGATCCAACATTCTTACTTTTCCCAATAGTGGACCATAACATATATATGAAAAATTTGAAGATGCCTCCTTGTATATTTTATCACCAAGTGATTATATTCTCAATGCCTATTTGCATATGAATGAACCAATTCTATTTTTAATTGATCCTATAGCATGCAAAGATCCTTGAAGTCCCTTTTGCACTTACTATGGAACCTAAACTACTCTGCCAAAACTTTCCTACCATTTCTAGCATATTACTTCCTTCTATCTTTGTTTCCTAGAGGAGATGAATGTTTGGTTGATTTTCTCTTATCATTTCTCTTAGTGTTTCCTATTTTTTCCACATTACCCATTCCTTTGTATTTCCAAGACATAACCTTAATCATTTACTGGATTGCAATTTGGTACAATTTCCAAAGGCATTTTCCACAGTTGGTTGAGAGGACAAATTGTGTCCCTAGTTGTTATTTCCTCTCTCTTTTCATTATTAGTTATGTGGTCATTCCTTTGTTGTGATTTTTCCATTTCTCCCTTCTGATCCTCTTGATGTTGAACATTGATCCTTATTATTTTTCACTATACCATTAAATGAGGGATATAGGCTACAAGGGGTAGGAAAGGATGAGAAACAAATAGTTAATGATGGGGGAACAAGTTGAGATATAGATTCCTCAAAAACTAAAGGTGAATCCAAGGAGAAAGGGAGAGGGGATATGATATAGGGGTGGGAGGGGAAGGATCCAAAGAGGAGTATGGAGGGAATGACAAAGAGGATGTTAAGGCCCCTAAGTCCGTATGTTAAGGCCACTAAGTTCCTATGTTAAGACCCTAACACTCATTTAATATTAGTTTATTAGTTATGGATAAGTTGGATTGGGGTAGGTTACATCATGCTCATTTTATATCATATTTATAATAACATAGATTCATTTGTATAGGAATATTGTCTTGTTCATTGGATATATTGTAGTTAAGACGACAGTTGGAATATTTTTCTTTGTATTATCTTTGATAGACAACAAATGCTAACCAAGAAATGACATGGGATGGTTTCAAATCCTCTATCGAGGATAAATTCTATAATTTAAAATATTGGAAAGAACACAAATATTGGTAGCACCAATGACAAAAATATAAACAAAAATTAAATATTTGTATGTAAGAGTTCAACAACTATACTATTTAACTCAAAGTGATAAACAATAGTTCAATGTCAGATTAATTTTTCCATTTTAGAAGGAGTTTGAGATGTTTGAAATCTACACTCTTGAAGATGCCTTTCAAAAGGCTAAGTTAGCACATGATATTATAATTGGTGGGAGTGTAACAATGTTTTTGGAACTAATTTTAGTCAAAAGAAGAAGGCCATTTTAAAATATTGCATGACCATTACGATGAATATAAAGAGCATGGCCATGACAATGGGTATGTTGGGAGTTACATGAATGAAATTAATCTGAGAAAGTTCAAATGAAACATGGAAGATATTAGATATATAAAGTGGGTGTGTGAGTGATATTTGAGTCTGGAAACCCTCCCATATCATCAAGACATGCGAACAGTCTATCCATGTCAAATTTAAGTGCATACATAAACAATTTGAAAACATTTTAGCGTTGGCCCCATTCACGGGTCATTGTTGCCCATGTCTATCCCCAGTACAATGTATTTTGGTTATTTCCTTCAGGTGAGTTTGGAAATTTCTAAGTTTATTCGTGGAATGATTCAAGTGAGTTTGTTCATGGAAATTTCTAAGTTAGTCAAAGTTTAGATATTTGAAAAAGAAGTGAAAATGGTGCCTAAAAATTGATTTTCATGGAATTAAAGAATTTGTAGATGAAGGAGTAGGTCCAATTCATGGAGATAATTTCATGGATATGTTTGAAGGAATCCAACTCCTTGGGGATATTTCCACTTAGATTGTTGAAGGAGAGTGTCAGGAAAACCAAATTTTCACAACTAGTTATTTGACTTGGGATATTTTCTTCTAATTGATTATTGTACAGGAAGGGCTCCCTCAGATGAAAAAAAAAACCTAATTGAGTTGGTATATTACCATGAAGTGCATTTATTGAAATATTAAGTGCATGGAGAAACAAAAAAATTCTTAGGGAAGGAGAAATTGGGTCACCAAGATCCATGGGACAAATATCGAGGACACTCACTTTGTTATGAAATGGATGTTGATGGTTGAAAATATTGGTATTCCAATTGAACAAGGGTATTGTGGGACTCTATTTGATGATGGGACCATGAGGATTTCTAGTGATGTTATTCTTAAATTCCAATGACAATTGTTGATAATCATGAAATGAGTGAGTATGGGAGGAGGAGAAGGAAAAGATGAAGAAGAGAAAAAACATGGGGAAAGAATGATTGGGAAGAGGAGAAATAACACAAGGAAACAATCTAAATCGATAGATAATATAAATTAGGTTTCTTGAGAAATGGAAATAAAGGAATTTATAAAGTGCTCATGTTGAAGAGTATTCCAAGCATGATTGGGATGGAGGAATAAGATGAGGAGGAATATAAATCCAAGTTAATATTCACATAAGAAAAGAAAAGAAAAAATATTACACTATAGCAACAAAACTGTATATCCAACTCCATTAAATAAGATAAAAACCCTTCTAACCTATTTAATATTTATTTGATCCAAACCAACTACACGAAAAGCAACATTCCATTACAAGAAGAAAACATTACATCAATAAATCCATTCTTTTTAATGATGAAACATCTTCAAATCAAGTATGAATTAGGGAATTGTATAGGATTAGGGTTCCTCCTAGGGTTTTATATCAATGATAGGTGAAATTACCAAAATACTAACAATTTTTCACCTTGGGTGCTCCACCTACGATATACAATGATTTTTTCAAAGAAAGAGTGGCAATGTTCAAGTTTGACCTTATAAAAGGGCATGCATTACAGAAGCATGATCCTTATTTAGGCATGGTTGCACTAGTTTCAAGGGAAAATAGGAATGAGTGTATTACATGAAGTTTTATCTCAAGCCTTCCATCAGATTTTTCAAATAATCTACTAGTTCTTCATCTCCTTCCCTATTTTATAGTCCTTAATCTATATCCACTGCTTTTAACCACTAGTCGTTGCTTTTGGAAATTTAAGATGAACATGCTATAGGAAATATGAACATATTAATTGAAATGGCCTTGTTGCAATACGATGATAACGATGATGAAAAATATGATTATCATGGATAACTTCATCTCCTTCACAATTAGGTTCTAATTTTGTTGTTTCATTGTCAAATTCTTTGTGTGAGTCCTATTTGAGTCTCAAAACCATCCCATACTGTCAATGCATGCATCTACTATAACCATGTCAAATTTCAGTGCAAATAGGCACAAAATGGAAAAAAATTCAATGTTGGCCCCATTCACAAGTCACTTTGTGTGGGGTCCAATAAAAAAATAATTTGCAGCAATTGATAATTATTGGACAACCTTGAAAATTTTTAGAAGAACCAAAGTTAAAATTGGAGATGATGGTATAAACCTAAATGAGCTTCTCTTGATTTCAAGAATAATATATTCTCTACTAAATAAGGCCAACCATGTGAAGGTGGAAGCTCATATGACCCCTCCCCCCTCACATCACTCTCAATTCCCCAATACCCAATTTATCTACTATAAAATATTTGAAAGCAACATAGTAAGAATCAAACATAGAAACTAATTATAAGAAAACTACAAACATTTAAGGTAAATGAAAGAGAACAAATTAAATGAACACATATAAATACATACCTCTTGCATTTCAACATTTCAATATCATTAATATTCTTCTATTTCATCCAACTTAATATCTGTATCATCCTCTTAAAAATTGATGTTGTAAGCATTGTCCATATCATCATTATCATCAATGTTTTCATTTCCAATCCTATCATCATATATATCATCATCAGGAACATTGTCTCCTACATTTGGTTCCACTTCTTCAAGTTCTTCAACTAAAACATCTTTGATATCATCTTCATCCAGAACATTGTCTAGAACATCTCCTTCAACTTCAACAATGTATTTGTCTGACACATGAACTAACTTCTCCTCTACATCATCTTTGTCTTCAATATCATCTTATTCCGCTACATTTAACTTTATTGACCTTCCTCTTAGATCATATCTAACAACATACGACCAACCCCCTCTACCTGGAACCTCTGAGTAAAATACCTATTCGCATTGGCTTGGAAGAACATAGGGCTCTTATTTTGACTCAACATTCCTTGTATTAACCATGGTAAATCCATTAGCATGTTAATTAACATTTCTATCAGGATCACGTTCATTCATTTGTATCCTGTACCATTTGACATCGAACATAACTAGTTTGAAGGTTTTAAAGTCACACTCAAGTATATCATCCAAAAACCCATAGTATCAATTTTTATATACTTAAGGATGTATGTCACTTCTATAGGAAACATTAGTAACATGAAATACTACAGTTATCCCACTATCATAAGTTTTCAACTTTTCATCCAACTTTTTGACGAAAAATTTGCGGCCATTGCACCACATAGCCTTGTGTTGTTTCAACTAAAACATGTCAGACAAGTAAAAAATGCATTGTCAATTGATAAACATATTTATACTTGGAAATTATGCAAATTTATAAGAAACAAAACATGCCATGTACACCAATATAATATTAAAAAATACTAAATAGTATGGGTGAATATTTTTACCTGTTTATCTTTTAAACCATATGCTAAATCAATTTCCCTCTGTGTAATACTGGTATATCCTTTATGTTCATCTTATTTGACCAATGTAGCCACACCAAAACATGATAAAATACCATTGTTAGATTGTATACATCGTTCAATCCATACCTTCATCCAATCAATATTGTTTGTGATGTATAAATGTATTGCATCCCACTCTCGACTGGCTGTATTGAAATAAACAAATATTTCACATATAATCAGTTACTATGGTATACCTTCATAATAATGGCTTATGCAAAAAGACTACAAATTAAATAAGTACGATATGCAAAAAAACAAAAAGTCAAATGTATTATAAATTTCCACCATCTACTTGCATGTCACTTTCCTCATTCTGCCTTTCCCCAATAGGTGTTCCCCTTCAAATTTGTTGATGGAGTTTACATCCCAAACGTGATCCACATTAATTCTTGCAAATATTTTAGAAATATATTAAGTAATATGAACCATGGTTTGAAATACCATAGAAATATTAGGATGTTCTCTTTGTCTAACCAAATGATTTGAAATCGTTCAATGATTTCAAGTGACTCTCAACCATCCACATTGACCTTGTGTGTACAGGTCCACACTTCTCAATCTCCTCAACTTGGTGTACAAGGCAGTGCTCTTGTGCATTGGAAAATGTCGAAGGTAGATGCTTTTTCATTTCAAACATTAGACGAGGAATTTGTAACCTCCAATATTTTATATATTCTTTATAGATTTATTTAGATGACAACCATCTCCAAATGATGCAAGAAAATCACATGTTTGAACAAAAAAGTATATATTACTACATTACAACTAGTAAAACACACGCAATGAAATATAAGTTGTACAACGAATTGAAAAAATTACACTTTGCATATAAATCGTCACTTACCTCATGTATTTGTCGAGATCATATATAAGTTGTTTGAAATTGTTGTCAAAGTTTTCTGGGAGACGTAGAGTTAGAACATACTGTAACACAAAAAATGAATCATTATTTAGTCACAAATTAGTAGATTAAAAAAACACGAACAATATGTTTCATCAATATAGAAATATATACACCAAAATAATTACCGTAATCAAGGTATGCCAATCATGAGTTTTTACCCCACCTAATTCACCTTTCTTTGTAAGGATATTCTTTATGTTTGAAGAAAATCCAGTGGGATTTTTTTTTTTTCAATAACCTCTTTTACATTCTTGTTTTGTTGCTCTGTCAATAACCATGGAAAGACGCTTATATTTTGGTCGTCTGCATCACTATTTGAATTAATGACACTTTGCATTGCATTATTGGCCTCCTTAATGTCATTATAACTCTTGACAATATTTTCTTTGTCACTCCTTTCATCTAATATTCTCCATAATGATTATGTTACATTCTTCTTGATGTGAATTGTATCAAACAAATGAACAATTTCTAGGTGCTCATAGTAGGGGAGCTTACTAAATTTCATGGGATAACTTTTCATTCCTCATGGAAGCACCACATTATTAATTCCTTCATGATGACCTTCAAGGTGAAGAATAAAAATTAAAGATATTGTAACAATACTTGTCAATTAGTACAATGAACAAAATGCAATAAAAAATAAAATATTACAAACATTTCATGTATGAGACATGATAGTCGATTATATCCAATACACCTTGACGATTTCTATTATATTGCAACTTCCATATATGAGATGTCATTCTCCTTGGTTTTAATCCTTTCTCTTATTTACCATTTAAAATATGTTTCTCGGTACTTCAATACCTATGGTTCTTAGAGAGGAAATGCCTATACTCATCAAACACCTCCTTTCCTAAAATTCTTGAATGATGAGATTTCATCTTAGGACAAAAAATTGGACATGGAAATTTACCCTTTGTTTGAAGACCTACAAGAGATGGATTAAATTTTATATCCATTATTACAAGTATGTTTAATGAAGGGATTATATAAAAAACATGCATGATATGAAATTCATAAAATTAAACATTATTAAAGTGTAGTGTAACGTTATAACATACTATAGAAATGTGTTAGCTCTAGAGCATCATGAATTGTCCATACAAGCATTGAATGGAATTTAAATTTCCTTTTCACATATATTTGTCTAGAGATATCATACATAGTGATTCCATTCCATAAATCAAGTAACTCGTTAATAAGAGGCTCAATATATACATTCATATCTTTGACTTGGTACTTACCTAATTGATTTAACATACAATACATAATTACTACATATATGAGTAAATAAAAAAATATCAAACATAATTATAAGATCACATAATTGAACATATATGAGTAAACAATAAAGTATAAGACAAAATTATGAAACAAACAAGACAAATGATATGTTACCCCGTTAAAAAAAAGTATTCTAAACAAATACCTGGAACAATCATGACCAACATTATTTTCTCCCTCTTTATTGACATCCATGGAGGAATATTAATGTTGATAACAAAACAAGCTGCACCAAGTAAGTATATTTGATCTCTCCAAATGGATTGACACTGTGAGCTACCAATGAAATCCTGATATTGTGAGGTTCATCTTTAAAATTTGGTCATATTTTCTCTATCTTCTTAAATGCATATCCATTGGTAGGAATTCAAAGAACACCATCTTTAATTATGTTCTTTGCATGGTAATCCATAAACTGTGGTATGCTTTTGCACCTGAACAATCACTGCAAACGTGGAATTATGGGAATACAATGAAGAACCTTGCGAGTCACCTTTTTTGTTACTTGATCAGTTTGATATCTACTAATTTGACATTTCGGGAATTCTTCTTTCGATGCATGTTCTCCATAATATAGAATATGATCATCAGGACATGCATGAATAGATTGATACTCCATTCCAATATCCTTCATAATGGCATGAAAATATTGATATGTGCGATATAAAACATTTGATGGTGGTAACAAAAATTCACCTAACAATCTACAACATAAAAATCAATATTGGTTAATGTATAGAATATTCATTGTACATATTGCATCCAAATTTTACACCTGATCGACTAACAATAAAAATAGAGGGAAAAAGAAAACCTTTATCATCATGTACTAAGTGTGACAAAATATATATTACATACCTTAGCAGATGTGTCACAAAAGTTTTTTAAAAACCATTCATAACCTTTAAGTTCACCAACAATAATATAGCAGAGAGGATACTTGTTTTGGAGCCTTAATAAAGAGGTTGAATTTCCTTCTCAACTACATGTATATCAAAAACACCATAAAGCTGTTCATCATCATCATCCATTCAAACATTATTAAATGTCTCCTAGATCAATATGTTTGTCCCATATTCTTCAATTGTGTTATTAGCATCAACATATTCTTCCATAGGATCATTAACTTGATCTTCAATATTCTCTTCATGTTCCTGAACAGGTGCTTGTTCAAACACATCTTCCTCCATCAACAGTTCCCTATGGCATCGTTCCTTTATAATTACAAAAAATAAAGTAATATTAGTGTATATAAAAAATATTAAAACGATACAAACATTTACAAATATAATATAGAAAAACAAAAACAACAAAGACAAAGGCATTCAACCAGTGTGGCATCTCCACTTTCCATTAGTGATTTCTTTTTAAAAACCCCTAACCCAACCTAACCCCTTAATCCATAACCCTAAACCTCTAACCCCTACTCCCTAAAACCCCGTTAACATCTAAATACCTTAGTATTAGTCATGGCTTGACCATTCTTGTAAAGAGCTTAGTATTATTCATTCCTTGAGCATATAATACTACAAAGTATAATGGCCACAAAACAATGTTCAATTGTGAAACTATATTTTTGTATATTTTAGTGCTTTAAGTACGAAAATAAAAAAACATCAATTAGATTATTTAACTACAATGATACTAAATAGAAATACAAATATAGAAAATACACACACATTAATGGACAAAAAATTTTACCCTAGAAATCAATAAGGGAAAACCAATAATTAATGAAGGACTGTGTTTTTTGTCTTCTTATATTATGGATATTACAATATAGGTTACACAGTTTTCCAAGACTACAACAATGCTATGAGACTCTTCGGTATTGTATAGTCCTATACAATACGAACATTGATATTTCATTGATATTTCATTTAATTTATGGAATTCAACATTTACATTTCATTAAGGGTTTCATCTACTATTGATCTCATCACAAAAAGAGATTGCAAGCTTGGATATTAGCCGCATCCTTGACTAGGAGGCATAGCCATTGGTCCAACATTGTACTTGGAGGAAACAATAGTGTATGTGGCTATATTGGGTGTACTAGTAGCAAGTGAATGTGAAGTACAACACCACCATGTGCAAGTGGCGTTAGATAGGTCAAGTACTCTAGCCAATGGCTATAATCACCAAGTCCTATTGAACCAATTTATAGATACATGATTTAATAATGATCCAATATGAAATATAACATACACATGAGCATCTTGTAATTTTTAGAAACAACTATGGATGTGACTAAAGTAGATACATTGTTGGATGTGTCTACCATAGAGTGAGTATCCCATAATGTAGGAGGGGAATTCAAAACATCCACACACACACACACACACACCATAAGGGGAAAACAATGTGAAATAAATAACTTAACTAATTATAAATTCAATAAAATTAAAACATATCATCATACATACCTCACTTACAAATCGACCATGGGAAATATCTCCTAAAATTCCATGGAAATTATAGCCACAAAACATTCATGGATGTGAATAACAAATACAAACATTGGTTTATGATAGTATGCCCTCACTACTAGATGGTTTTATGCCCAACTGGGAGTTGATGGTCCTACCACAATAGTATATGATGACACCATACAGTCAATACCTCGACAAATGTGTCATGACATACCATCATTTGTGTCAACTGGAGAAATTCTTCTTGTGTTTATGGAACCAACTCCTATGAAAGTGGGAATTCCAACAAGGTCAAGTGATTAGGCAATTTTTATCATCTTGGTGCCTCACATTGGGTCAGTTGTGTGGAATATCCAAACAAGCATCATGGAATTCTAAGTGATGAAAATAGTTAACAAGTTTCCCCAAAACACACTTTGCACACATTTTCCTCAAGAAGCATATTGGGATTTCCCTATTGTTATGAGGTTGCATATTAAAAAMCATGTATTACATATCCATGAAAYTATCCATAAATGGTTGATAAGTGCAMAATTTGATAGATATATSAGGCCTACTTGTGTTTGACATTTAACCTATATGAGGGCCTATGAAAAGGGAAAATATRTCCTCTAGTTTTCTAGTCTTTAGTTCTTTTCTTGCAATATTATCCAAACCRTCTATACATTTAGGATAAATATTCTCTCTATAAGAGGTAATATTGATAATGCCTCATTTTCTTAAGTAATTATATGAATGATTTCATCTAAAATTTGGGCAAGTAAGCATCCAAGTGGGTATATATATCTCAACATTATTAGGTTGGCTATCACTCTATTAACTAGTTTTTTGCATTATATTTCATTGATGGTGGGGAATTTCCTTGGGGGTTTACATTATGAATTTATAGGTTTGGGATTTTGGCAATCATTTCTAACAACTACAATGAGATATTTAAAAAAAAAAATTTGTAAAAGAATATAAACCAAAATTCAGAAATAAACATTAATTGCAAAGAATAATAAATGGGCTTTATAACACCTACCTCGCAAAAGGTTACTACCCACCAATAATTTCATAGCTTAATGCTAATTTCTTTAGATAATTTGAAATCCATGAGCTTGTAGAAGTGTAATATCCAAAAAAGTGGTTTCATTTTGGGCTTAGAAATGAGGAAAAAAACATGCAGGATATGAAGAATGAAGTACACTAGTGGGAAAAAAAATAATTTATTTTATAGGAAAGGAATTCGTGTTCATTCCTTTTACATACAACTTTATAATAAAATAAAAATTGCACACACATTTTAGTGAAGAAAAATATTAGGTCTCCTTGTTTGACTGATGCAAAAGATGTAATGGTTGTTCACACTTGAAACATTATTGTTCTCATTAATTATGTTGTTTGATTGTCAAAATATATGTGTGATTCATATTTGAGTCTCGAAACCCTTCCATATCATCAACTCATGCATCTACTATAACCATGTCAAATTTCAATGCATACAAACACAGATTGAAAAAAATTCAATGTTGGCCCCATTCATAGGTCACTATCCTCGGGGTCAAATTAAAGAATAATTTCCACTAATTACAACCTTGTAATGGTGGAATTATCATGAGTACACATAGGCCAAATATTTCATTTCTAGGATTTATGTGGTGGTTTTAGACACTGTGCATGGTTTGAGTGTCATAAAAGTGTATTTTATGTCTTAAGACAATTATAGTTCTTTCGCATACCATGTCCATGAATTGGAGAAGCATACCCCTTACAACCTGTAACCATAAACCTTAAACCCCTTAACCACTAAACCATACCCTAAATCCTAATTAAAATATACATCTTATGTATACTTGTCTTCTTAACTTACTCTCTATTTTTTCATGTTTACATAGAATATATCCATAAAGAAAAAATAATACATTATTTTTCTTCTACATTTAACATATAAATGTTTACAAAAGAATCTAGAATATAAATACATATAATGAATAATTTACCAAGCGGAGATATTCATGCATTCCCTCAAGGTGTCCATACCCACTACAATGTGTTTTAGCTGTTTTTATTAAAAGTCTCCTTCTATTATATCCCCTGCATTTTTTACAAGGGCAATGAAATTTTTGATCACCCAAAGCCTCAACCAAAGCAGATCTCAAGCCTCGGCCTTGTCCTCCTAGAGGATGTTATGTGACATTTTTCCTTACCAAAATTTCAATGATGATTATTATATTAGAGAATCAACCTCTGTCGTTTAACTATTTCTAATGCAATTAACAAAATTAAACAATTTTGTATTCCAACCTAAAAATATCTCTTACAACCTATGCAAACCATCGCTAGTATAGGAACAAAGTTGAATGTATTTAATATTTCAAAACTTTTAAATTATATATCACTTTTTCGTCAGACTTCCAACAACTATTGACTAGAGAGGCGTTGCTTAACGGACAAAAATATTGAATTTGTCAATAGTTGGTAAGAAGAATCATTGACCCTTTACATTGTCGGATATCCTAGAGTTAGCTACCTGTAACTGTTGGATAGCTGACGATAAAGACCATGTCATCGAATAGTTGATGAATGTCAGGATTGTTTGAAAAAAATACAAAAAAACAATTAAAATACGACAATACGATCGATTTTATCCGTACTGTCAGAGTACGGTGTTGGTTTTTCTGTACATAAGTAGTAGTGATTTGAAACCTCCATGAGTATTCCCTAACAAGACTCACACAAGTTCTAGTTCAACACTGACCTAAATTTCCACTCGCACAAAGTTCTCTAACTCTTCAATAATCAAGACCACAACTCACACACTCATGAATCATCCAGTTGGGACAAACAATATCTATATGCAAGATAATAAGGATTTGTAAGTGTACAACAAAGAAGTGGCACACATATCAACATGAGTCGATCTGATGATAAAGAACAATGACCATCACCATTTATGCACTTCTATATCTTGGGATATTGAGTTGCGTATGAAATATACCACTATCACTTAGTATTACCTTCAATATCATGAATCCAAAGCCTATATAACAGAGATCAAGAAAAGAGAAAAACCAATTTGCAAAGATTTGGGTTTTAAAACATAGACCATGGAGCCGAAGAACTTAGCAGACGACGACCCCCCGGAACTAGACCTTCATAAATTAGAATCAGATCAACCATATTGGTCTCAAATGTTCGAAGAAGAAATTATCCACCTCATAAAGGCACAAATGCTACTCTGTGGTTTCAACCGATCAAATCTTAGAGGAAGTGGAGCATTCGAGAATCATCACAACGAATGGTGAGGGAAGCCATAGTCCAATTCAGGTTACCTGAATAGATTGTGGAAATAAAATTTCAAATGATCATTTCAAGTAACACTTTTGTGTGAGAAGAAATGACGATGGACTCAAAACTATGGATGATACCAAAATAGGGACTTCAGTCAATTCGGAATCGACACTAAGGGAATGTCCTACTTACAAGTAGACAACATCTTCGACCCAACAATATTAGAAATCTGACCTACACATCAGTCCCACATAAAAGAAGACACAGTCAATTCAACCAGTGGAAGAATTCCACGCGTAGCAGAATGGTCGGATGCAACACCTTAAGTCAGTCAAGCACTTGAAAATTCTGTCTCCACCTATTTCAATTTTTCTTCCTCTCTTCGTATTCTAGTTCTCAATATTGTAATCAAGCCTTGTAAAGTTAATTTTGTATACTCTCCCCTTTCTCAAGATGAGCAAGGAATTGAGGTGGGAGGAGATATTGTAGGGGCTAGTCATCTTTGTCAACTAGACCCGCTAGTCGACTAAGAGATAGTCAGTCAAATTTTGTATTCATAAATGTAAGTNAATTTTGTATACTCTCCCCTTTCTCAAGATGAGCAAGGAATTGAGGTGGGAGGAGATATTGTAGGGGCTAGTCATCTTTGTCAACTAGACCCGCTAGTCGACTAAGAGATAGTCAGTCAAATTTTGTATTCATAAATGTAAGTCGGTCGAAGTATCTGATAACCAACCAACCCAAACAGTTAAGTAGTTACAACTTCTTGGTAACTAGACATATAAGAATATAAATAGACAAGAACATGGAGACTATGATAGCTCTGTGTATGCCATTTTCTCTCTCTCTCTCTCTCTCTATATATATATATATATATATATATATATTTGTATATCTTCTATGCTTCGTATGTAAGGACTACTAGTAAATATCCCTGCTTTCCCCTAGATTACAACAAGATCACTTGTTCTCTTACAAGATATTCAATAACTTGTGTGTGTGAATGTACTTATGAGAGGTTTCTTGTTGTGTATTTATACCTTGCCAAAGTAACTTATTTCCTTAACTTTAGGGTAAACTTTTTCTTTCTTGTTACAACCACTTTACCCTTTAATTGATTACTTGCAACCGTTTAGTGGATTCTTAACCATTCTTTAGGGTTTCCAACATCATGACCTCATAAATCCTCAACCGTGAAGAACTGCGTAACATACCACCTACCGTTGGAAACAACATGATGAGGATAATCCATCTATGAGTGTGTTACTTACATTTATAATGCCCTTCATGTCCTTGTTCCTCAAACAACTTTGGGCTTCACGCCCACACCTCTGGGGCTTATTTTATACTTCTTCAAGTGCACCCATCACATTTGTGGAAATCAATGAAAACCACTTATGTTGACATCAATGATGACCAACTATCCAACAACATCAATCACAACCAACTATCGAACAAATTCAATATTATCTCATGATTTGGTGTTAAACCCAAGTTTGATATGGCCAAGTTTAGCATCACGTTTAGTGTCGAATTTGGTGTTGGTGCATGCACACTTGTTATTTTCAATTTAAGTTTGCTTAGCTTTCATGGATTTCTTTCCATTTCTTAATAAAGAGATTCATGCCATCCACAATTTTTTTTGATGTTTCCATAATCCATAAAAATAAGTTCATTGTATTGGTATCGATCCATTATTTTTCTTTAGCAGTAGAGTTGATGAGATAGAGAAATTACCATTGAGCAATCTCATTTTCAAATTATCTAATCTATGTACATTTATTTAAATTCTTGATCTTGGGTGGTTCTGTAGCCACAAATATAATAGATTTGTATCCACTATGGATTCAAAATAACATCTATAGAAAATCCATAACAATTGCTACATTGAATCAGATATGAACCCAAGGGGGGCATATATGGGGTTAAATGTATATGCAATGGAGTAAATGTGTATATAATAGTGGTCATATGATATAAATTTAACCCCATAAATTCTTCCCTTGGTATCATATCATAATCGTTATGTACCGAATACTTAAAATAGCACAATAAACCAAAGTACACACTATGCACAACAAATATGAGCATGGAGAACAAATCTAAGATATATAATAGAGATGATTTACACAACAAATCCTTAAATAATAGGATAAACCCCTCCAAATACCCCAATACATTCATACATCCAAATCACATGTTCTCAATAATGACTTTGTGATCTCTCTATATACCTGGTCACACATTGCACATGTGGCCCCTTTATTAGGCCAACCACTATTACATATACATTTAACCCAACATATTCCCCTCTTGGGATCATATCATATACATTTATCTTCATATATTACCCCCTTGGGGTCCTATCATAGCATGCACAATTAATATCTTGTGCCCATAATTTTGGAGTAAGATATTTGGATGTATCATGTGATTTTCCATTTCCTTCATAGATCTATTGTTTTGTTCTACCACGACATTTTTCTGAGGATTGTATGGGTAAAAATGTTATATATTGATCCTTTATGAAGTATAGAACTAATCAAATAAATCATTCATATGCTCCCCACCACTGTCTATGTGCAAGTTTTTGATGGCCTTTCCTGAGTTTTTTTATGCAAGGTATTTGAAGTACTTAAATTGCTCAAAGACCTCTAATTCCTGTTGGATAAAGTAAACCTAGGTATATCTTGAATATTCATCAATGAATGTTAAAAAATATTTGTCCCTGCCCATACAAGGAAAAGGAAATGGACCCATCAAATTGTTATGAGCAAGCTCCAAAACTTGTGAAATTCTCTAATATTTTCCTTTGTCAAATTTATCCATTGGGTGATTATGAAGTATGCATCTGTGATAAACACCATATGAAAATTGAAAATTAGGAAACCCTATAACCATGATCTACTTGTTGATATCTTGCACATAATGGTAATTGAGATGGCCAAACTTTTCATTCCATGAGTTGTTCACCTCACTAGAATAAGTGAAAACAACAATAGAAGGAGACTTGGGAACAAAGTCTGAGAAAATATACATTCGGTATTGATGATAAAAAAAATTCATTGCAACTATATCACCATTGTTTTTATTACTAATTACCATAGAATTTGGAGTGATGTCAACTTTCCTACCTAAACTAAAGTCAATGATCTTGCAGATTGATAGGATATTGGTTGACAATGATGGCACATAATGAATATAAAGGAATGGCATATCATCTATATCAATGGATACTCTACAACAAACCTCAATAGGGGTTTCATCCCCCATTAGTATGGTTTTCATAGTGTAAGGCTCTAAAATGAAAAAGAATAATGGGTTGAAACTTGAAACCATGTAGTGTGAAGCATTTGAGTCCAGTACCCATGAGGAAGGTTGAAATGCAATTTCTACAAGTTCTTGAGCCATGTCATTTCCTTTCCCTTTATTTTTCTCATGTTCCTTGGAAGACTCCTATGTTGATGAAATCTACTTGATTGAATCAAGAACCTTGATGTGATTCTACTTAAGAATATGAGTCAGATGATCAAGGTAATTCTTCATGCACTTATTTTCATCTTGACTTATCTTGTTGAAATAGGCACATTTGATTACTTCATTCATTGACTTTTCACTTTTTGAATGAGAGGTCTCATGAGAAGTTCTAGAATATTTCTTCTATTTTATTTTCTCATGGAAATTCTTATCTCTGATTTTCTATTTCTTGTTATTGTTCTTTAAATATTTTGAGTCATTTTTACCCTAATTAGTAGTAATCACATGTTCCTTTGGAGACTTCAAACTGCCCATCTGCACAATTTTGTCCTACTCCCTAGTAAGTGCAACAACAAAGTCATCAAGAGATATGGTTTTCCAAGTGGTCCAAGAGAATCCTTATTCACTTGAAATGTAGAAAAGAGATAAACATAATTAGGTCCAAGTTAGGAAAGATTGGAAAGAATCAATTGATCATCCTTTTTTTTCAATTTTTCACTAATTTAGTTGCAATCTCAATGATTTTAAGTTTGTGACAAAGTCCTTGATGCTGTCAAAACTACTTGGGATCATTCTAATGAGATTATTCTCTAAATGGTGTCCTCTTAACACATCTCGCTTCCCAAATGATCCTTCTAGTGTAGTGTAGATCTAATTGGGTGAATTATAGGATTCAATGTGAAATAGAATATTAGGAGATACAAACATACACGATAATCCATAAGCTTCATCACATTTGCTAAACCACTTTGATTTTTTATAACTATTGGTTTATTTTTGTTTCCCATTATTATTCTAAACATTCCTTTACTCAGAACAATTACCATATTATATTTCCACTCATAATAATTGAATGGGGTGAGAAGGGGAACATGATCACAAAAAAGTTAATGCATGCAAGTAGAATTCCCTAGCTATTCGAGCCAAGAGTGTACCCCCCTAGATTTTTCATTTTATTTTAGCACTTTTTATTTTCTAAATCATTAGAGATGCAAGAGAATAACATACTTGGAATATAAAGAAACTTGAACATCAAAAATCTCATTTAGATAGGCTTTAGATTTGATACCATGTGAGATTGGGATACATAACCAAGTCCTTTGTAGCTATTGTAGTAGACCTACTATATCTATTGCCACATATTTGTTGTAGAATTTTCTATAGATCTATTATATTTATTGTTTTGAATTCATAGTGGATACATATTTTGATATGAACCTAAGGGGGGAATATGTGGGTTTACATGTATATGTAATGGAGTAAATGTATATGTGATAGTGTTCTGTGTAATACTCATGTTTCCCCCAACTTGTAAATATAACTTTAGCCTGCTAAAAGACTATGGGCAGAATGATTATGTGTGGATGTTGGAATTGATGAACCTTTTGTTATATAAGGTAACACATACATTTATGTTACTAAATAAAATGGAATATGTTGCATAATTGTTGAAGGGGATTCCAAGGTAGATCATGATGCATGAGAGATATGGTGAGGGGAACCATTAATGGTTGAGATGAACCTTACAGACCAATACTCTACTCGATTTAAATTGTTCAGACCCAAAACAATCCTCAAACAAAGAGAATTTAATTACCAATCAAGATTGTAGTTGGAAAGTCTTCCTCAAGATTCAATGAGGAAATGGGCAGAGTACCCATCTTGAAACTTCCTAACCTAACCCACGAAATTGGGAATTGGACCCACAAAATCTTGTTGAGGAAGGCAAGAAAAGGTAAAAAAATCATGGGCAGAAGAGAGGATGCAAGAAGAATGGGTCTAGTGACCATTTCTAAAGAGGGAGATCATGCGTAGCTCTCTGGTTCAGAAGAGAACTGAAAAACAATTTTTTTTATGGGTACAAGAATTGTTGGGAAACATTTTCTAACCAATTTGATAAATGGGGTTGCAAATAAGATGAGTGACTGAGAAAGCACTCATTGCAGACCCCCTTTCTTTTTGGAGAGAAAAATGATATGCCAAGTTATTGTAAGAGGAGGAGAGTGATATTTGTCCCTGGTTGTTGCTTAACAGAAGGAAGGATCTCTCTCTGAGCATCATGATCTAGCTAGGGGGTGGCCAGTGGTAAATCCTTTAGGATCTATTGTGCCTATGGTTGGGTGGAAAAGGGAACCCCTTTTCATTAGTTGCAACACTTTCTAGTTTCTATATAAGTATATTTTTTTATATCTCTATAGTGTTAAGTTCAGAGAAAACCATAGATTGTGTTTTAAAGTCGTGTAAGTTTAATTTCTAACAAAAGTGGCTTGAGAAGTTTAAGTAAAAGGAAGAGAATGTTTTAGTTGAATCTCATCTAATTTACTTCCTTACTTCTTGACTACCTTTGTGTTAAAACAAGACATCTGGGTGAGAACACTAATGTTGATTTATCATTACAGTCCACCTTATGTTATTGTGAGGATAATTATATAGTTAGAACCTCTACACGAGAGACCTGCAAGAAAAGAGAGTGGTTTTCTTCATAATAGTTTTCTATTTTGGCTTGTCCTCAAGTCTTATTACATAAAACTTAGAGTATGTCAGATCTGGGTTTGGACCTTAGGGAAACAACCCAAATAGTTAAAAATGAAAAAGTCATTATAAATAGGCATTAAATAAATAATTTTGGAATTAAACATGAAATTTCCTAATTGAATGAAAACAAAAAATCCCTTTATATTTCATTTGGGTATTAATAAATAATTATGCTAAACTTGTGTTAAAATTTCCTACAAATTTGGGAGGGATCCCCTAAATTGTGGTAGGCTATAAATGTTGGTAGAAATGTAAAATTTATTGTGGAGGTAAATCTTTGTCTTAGGACCAATTTCCTTAAGTTTGGTAAGAATAGTAAAACAAAATAATAAGGAAACAAAATTACTCATTTACCCACGAAGAGAAAGAAATATAATTACGTTTTTAATTTCTAGAATAGAGAGATTTCATTGGATTAGGATTTTATTTCATTATTAGGTTTAATTAAACAAAACTTCAAATTAAACCTTACCAGGCATTGAATACGTGCACATGAATGTTAATATAAATGACATAAAATTATTAGTGTAAATGTGCATTCCTATGCTTTCTGGGCAAAGATGAATAATGGTAAAGTATGGTAGAATTCCTAATTTACCCATTTAAATATTTGATAGTTAAATAATAAGAATTATAAATATCACATATTAAATATATGAATCTCTACAGGGTGCGGGAGAATGGAGATATGGAATTTCTATCCTTTTGATGTAAAGGATCCAACAGTGCTAAGTTTACCCGGATTCATAATTCACACTCTACACAAATGGCCTTGCGTTCTTGAACGAATTTACTAAGAATGTGTTTCATTTCTAAAGGGATTAAATTCTAGGAAATTATCATATTTCCTTTTATTTTAAAGTATAAAATTAATTGTAAGAGAAAAAAAAAATTAATAAATCCCTTCGAAGCCTAGCCGATGGTGCTAACATTAAAAAAAATTATACTTAATAAGTATTTGTACCATACCTCTTTTAGTGTTGACCATTTGGAGGTTTGAGACCAGAGCATGCAAGTAAAGTCTGAAACCATCAGAGAAATGGATTAGACATTTGAGATTTTAAATAAATTATAATATAATATTTATTTTAGCTTCCATGACTAGCCATTAGAGTTACGAACAAAGCTCACAAATACCAAGACCGAAAGTCTATTAGGAGTTGACTATTCGGAGCGGATGGGAGGGAGTGTTATAAAAAATCCTAGAATAGGTGTTATAAATATTTAAATGAATATATTGATATTAAACCCTACTCTCTTGTTATTGGGGCCAGAGTGTTGAGAGGAGTACACATTCTTCAAGTCTGAGTTGATTTAACATTTATTGCATATAATAAATTAATGCAAAGATCAAATCCTTTGGAGTCTGGATGTCGAAGTTATAATGAGCATGCTTATGAAAGGAGTCCAAACTTAATGAGATAGAACATAAGCACATAAGCACATAATAAATAAATATATTATTTTTCCCTTCTCTCCCCATATATGTGTGTGTGTGTGTGTGTTAAATTATGTGAAATTTGGTGTGGAGTTGTATGCTGAGAGAGTGCAGTGAATTATAAACATTAATTGAGGTTAGTCAACTTAAGTATATGTTGGCATAATTAACCATATATTGTATAATATAATTACTTATTATTATCTTATGAGTAAAGATTAAATTAGTACTAAACTACTTTTAAAGGGAAAAAAGAAAAAAAAGGTAAATACCCATTAATAACCGGGCTAGAATTATTAAGTAAATTATCTGGCTAAGTGAAATTACATATACAGGGATAAGTAATTATTGAATATCAATTACTCCTAAGAAGGTATAAGTAATTGGATGCCAAAGAGTGGTATTCTAAGAAATATTAATTAAGATTTTTAATTGGTTTATAGGAGAGGGACAATTGTCATTCTCTGGCCGAGCGAGCTTAAGATTCCTATGATGACATGGAGAGACATGTTGGGTCCATATTTCAAGAGGACATTGGGCCACATGTCATGTCAAGAGATAGGTGCAGTATAATAGTAGCGACCTAGGTGTTAAATGCAACTCAATCTCAACCATTGATTATTGAAGGTCCCACCTAGAAAATAGAGATATAAGGATGTGTTTAGGTTGATTAAGACTACCTGTGTGATGAAGCATGTCAATATTCAATTAGTTGACAAGTTGAAAGGGGTACACTAGGACCTTAGGTGCTAAATGAATCTTAATTGTAGGTCGGGAGATCTTGTGTGCATCAATACCATCTATCAAGGGAAAGTAATATTCCTCGATACCTTGGGTTCAAGGTAGTGAGACTGTGAAAATGGCTTCAACTTCGAACAGATGGTATCAAGAGGGAATATTTATTGATACCCTATTCATCAGAGGGAAGAAAAGAGTGCACAGAGAGAAGGTCTGATTGATGATGGTTGAAGGCCTGCATGGACCGAAGTTCCACCGTGGCAGGCTAGGCTAGTGTTACATCAGGATAAGGGTGACTTCATGTAAGTTTGCATGGAAAATGAGGTGTCACATGGATGACACATGGAAGTAAGAGAGATGTTGTCTATGTAAACCAATAATTTCGAAATTCCATAAATCTCATTCTAGATCTTAGTTTCGAGCGAACTTACTATCGTTGGACAACTATAGATGAGTAGAAGATGATGAAGTTGTGATAAAGAAGACTCAAGATCGTTAGAAGAAACAAAAGTGTACTACTGTTGGTTGTGGAGCCTGATTATCTTCCTGATTTAGAGGTCTTTTACTTTCAGCCGTGTTTATACCCCATGAAGTATTTACACCCCAGAAGTCTGTACACTCTTCCACGTGGGGGAGTGCAGAGGGGGGGTACCCCCTCTGCGGGGTCCGAGGGGGCTATCCCCCTGGCTGGGGGCAAGCGGGGGTTCGAGGGCGAAGCCCCTGAAGAAAAAATTTCCTTGTAAAAGTATATTGTAATTTCATTGTAAATCTGGACTGTTCATTATAAGGTCGTAGATCTAATGATAGATATTATGTTAGGGTTTTTTTCCCTAGAAGGCAACCCTCTTTTATGAGGGAAATGTATTGCGGCTATGTATGTTGGCGAGTATTGTATTTTGAGAGAGGATACTGTGAGAGAAAGAGGAAGAAGTTACAATGGGTTTTTTTGTAGGTTGTATCCCTTCATTTTGTTGGATAATAATAAAGAAAGGACCTGGCAATTTCTTTGGTGGACGTAGACCACACTAGTTGAACCACGTAAATCTGTGTCTTTCTTGTATTGTGTCTCTTTTGTGTTTTGTTTCCACATTTGTTTTATTTTATTGCTCTGCGGTCTTGTTTTTCTAACAACTGGTATCAGAGCGTAAGGTAACTCGCAGGAAAAGAGGGTTCCTGGTTCGAGTGGGAGCAATGTCGAAAGAAGGAAAGTTTAGGGTCGATAAATTTAACAGCCAAAACTACCAGTTATGGAAGATGCAAATGGAAGATTATTTACATTAGAAGGATCTATTCCTACCATTGAGCGGAGTAGAAAAGAATTCGGTGGCCATGAAGGATGAAGAATGGGAGATTCTTGACAGAAAGGCTCTAGGAATGATACGGTTGAGCCTGGCAAGGTCGGTCGCTTTCAATATCTCGAAAGAAAAGACAACGAAGGGTTTGATGGATGCATTGGCCAAATTGTATGAAAAACCCTCGGCATCCAATAAGGTATTTCTAATGAAGATATTATTTAATATGAAGATGTCGGAAGGTGTGCCTGTTGCAGATCATTTAAATGAATTTAATATGGTTACTAATCAACTAAGTTCTGTAAAAGTGGACTTTGATGATGAGATTAGGGCTCTTCTAATCTTGTAATCATTGCCAGAAAGCTGGAATGGCTTGGTCATGGATGTAAGTAACTCTGTCTCTGGTTCAAATACTTTAAAATTTGATGATGTTGTTGGTGTTATCCTTAGTGAGGAAATGTGACAGAAAATCAAAGGTGAGACATCAAGTAATGCGTTGAACATGGAGAATAGGGGAAGACAAAAGGATAGAGGAAAGGGCTCAGGGAACCGTGGGAATTCTAGGAAGGGCAGATCCAAATCCAGACTTGGAAAGATAGAGTGCTGGAATTGTGGGAAGAAAGGACATTTGAAGAAAGACTGCAGAGCTCCAAAGAAACAAAGAGATGGACAACAGGAGAGAAATCGGGAAGAAAATGTAATAGGTGATGTGTTACAAGATGCTTTGATTCTTTCTGTAGATAATATTTCTGAGTCTTGGGTAGTAGATTCAGGGGCTCATTTCATGCCACACCCCATAGGAAACATTTTCTAGATTATGTTCAAGGTGATTTTGGACAGGTTCATTTGGGTGATGATGCACCATGCAAAATTGTTGGAATGGGAAAGGTAAAAATAAAGCAACGCAATGGAAACCAATGGTTGTTGAAAGAGGTAAGACATATTCTAGATTTAAGTAAAAATCTAATTTCAACAGGGAAGTTGGCAAGTGAAGGTTGTATATACATATTTATAGATAAGATGTGGAAGGTCATCAAAGGATCATTGGTGATAACGAAAGGAGAGAAGGTAAGTACATTGTATTTATGTACTGGTAATATTGACTCTTCTATATGTTTAGCTTCTACAGGAGTGGATACAACACTGTGGCATCATAGGATGGGACACATGAGTGAGAAGGGTATGCAGATACTTCACAAAAGAAATTTTCTTCCAGATCTTAAACAAATTGATTTGGACTTCTGTGAGCATTGTGTTTATGGAAAACAAAAGAGAGTCAGATTTCTTAGAGTCAGTAAAGAAAAGAAGAATGAAAGGTTAGAGCTTGTGCATACAGATGTATGGGGACTAGCTCAGGTGTCATCTCTTGGTGGCTCTCATTATTATGTTACTTTTATTGATGATGCAACTAGAAAAAATTGGGTTTATTGCATTCGACAAAAATCTGATGTTTTTTGATACTTTTAAGAAATGGAAAGCTTTAGTTGAGAATGAGATAGGAAAAAGTTTGAAGTGTCTCGGATAAGATAATGGAGGTGAATACTGCAACAAGGAGTTTGATTATTATTGTTCATACCATGGGATTTGTAGAGAGAATATAGTTCCACGAACACCACAAGAAAATGGTGTGTCAGAAAAGATGAACAGGACAATCATGGAGCGTGCAAGGAGTATGAGATTGCATGTTGGTTTTCCCTTACATGTTTGGGAAGATGCTGTAGATACTTCTATTTACTTAATAAACAGAGGACCTTCAAGCTCTTTGGATGGTAGAATTCTAGAGGAGGAATGGACAGGAAAAAAGGTAAACTATTCTTTTTTGAAAACTTTCGGTTGTGAAGCATTTGTCCATATTGATA
>ML791020.1:188565-200367 GCA_009831015.1 Picea engelmannii | reverse complement strand
ATGGACAATTGAAGCTGGAAAAGATAGACACTAACCAGAATCATGAAAACATGTTAACAAAGGGAGTAACCAGGGAGAAACTTATTTCTTGCTCAGTTTCAGTTGGTCTTCAAGAATGAAGATGAAGATGAGAAATTTTCCAGGTCCAATAAGGTTCAGAGTCCAGCATATACTGCAGCGGTGGAGTTGTTGAGATCAGTCTCCAAGTGGGATATTATTGGTTGTGGAGCCTGATTATCTTTCTGATTTAGAGGTCTTTTACTTTCAGCCGTGTTTATACCCCATGAAGTATTTACACCCCAGAAGTATGTACACTCTTCCACGCGGGGGAGTGCAGAGAGGGGGTACCCCCTCTGTGGGGTCCGAGGGGGCTACCCCCCGGCTGGGGGGTCTGGGGGCAAGCGGGGGTTAGGGGGCAAAGCCCCTGAAGCAAAAATTGCCTTGTAAAAGTATATTGTAATTTCATTGTAAATCTGGACCGTTCATTATAAGGTCACAGATCTAACGATGGAGATTATGTTAGGGGTTTTTTCCCTAGAAGGAAACCCTCTTTTATGAGGGAAATGTATTGCGGCTATGTATGTTGGCAAGTATTGTATTTTGAGAGAGGAGACTGTGAGAGAAAGGAGAGGAAGTTTCAATGGGTTTTGTTGTAGGTTGTATCCCTTCATTTTGCTGGATAATAATAAAGAAAGGACCAGGCAATTTCTCTGGTGGATGTAGCCCACACTGGTTGAACCACGTAAATCTGTGTCTCTCTTGTATTGTGTATCTTCTGTGTTTTGTTTCCACATTTGTTTTATTTTATTGCTCCGCGGTCCTGTTTTTCTAACAAATACCCCATCTCTTAAAATGTACTTAAGGGTTTGGGTCTATGACAGAGTGGTATCAGAGTAGGAAACAACAGTTGGCCTGCTTGGGGTCATGAATGAGTTGAATAAAATTTTATTAGAGAACTTTTAAGGGGTAACACCCTATATTACCCCATTCATAAGAAGTTTGTTTAAACCACTACTGAAGAGAGGAACACATTTTTTTGTTGTTGTTATATGTTCTAAAAATATGAACTGTGTGTTGCTAATGTTGCCAAATAATGAAGTTGATTTCACCTTACAAATTACATGTGTTGTTCATAAACTAGTAGATAATTAACTAACAAAAAATGTTTTATCATCACTCAAACAGTCAATGGAAACAAAAGAAAACTACAAAATAAAGAATGGTGACACACCATGAGTTGGGGGAAATCTCCCATAATAGAGAAGAAGAATCTGATGAGAGGAGGGCTGTGGAAACCCCTTTGGATTTGGATGAAACTATAAGAAACCTCATGGCAGAATTATAGAGTTGTAAGGATGACAATGAAAGGATGATAAAATAATAGGAAAAAAAAACTGAAATTAATGTAGTCCTACTGCAAATCCTATCAGATATACAAAGGTAGTTGCAACATGGGACAACAACTAGTAATGTGGATAGACATCATACTAAGAAAACCCAAATTCCACCTAAGATACAAAATCATGGTCCTAAAAGTAGCCACATAAGGAGAAGCACCTCAAAGAAGGCCCAACATGGATCCAAGAGACATTCTAATGCCAAGAATTCAACTGAAGAATACTCTAGTGAGAAAACTGACAACTCTAAGGAATTGTCTAGTAGTGATACTAGTTTACATTCTCTAAGGAGAAGAAAGAAGAGGAAACATTCCAAGAGCCATAACCCTAAAGAGTTTAAGATATCCAAAACACCCACTTTCGATGGAGAAATTAAAAAGGGGGAAGAAGCAAAATTTTGGCTACTTGGCTTGAATAAGTACTTCAGAGTCCATGACTACTCCAAAAACTTAAAGGCCCGAATAGCCATTTTCAACTTGAATGTAAAGGCCTCCATTTGGTGGGAGGACCTTAGGAATGTGAAAGGAAACCATGAGAAGGACTTGTCATGGAAACAATCTAAGAAATACTTTAAGAAGAAGTACTTTTCTGAAAGATACTATGATGGGAAGACCAAGGAGTTCTATGAACTCAAGCTAGGAAAAATCTCAATAGATGAATATATCAACAAATTTCTTGAGTTTATGAGGTATGTTCCCTACATAAAGGATGAAAAAGTAAATATGCAATGATTTATTAGTGGATTTCCTCAATCCTTCCAAGACAAAATTGACTTTGATGAACCCAAGACTTTAGAAGACACTATTTGAAAGGCAAGGTATTGCTATGAGCAATTCGAGAATAAGGTAGAACCTTATAAGGATTGGAAGAAGAAAAGTAAATTGGGATTCAAGAAGAAGGCGTTTAAATCCTAAAGATTTAAGAATCAAGGGAAAGGCTCTAAGATGATACTTCCTACTAAAAGTGTGTATTAGTAGAATTTTCCATCTCAGAGTGGTAATAAACCCTTTGGATCAGCCCCAGGAAAGATTTATAATACAAAGAGAGAACCCTTGAAATGTTTGGTTTGTGGAGAATAACATATGTTGAGGGACTTCCCACATAGGAAATAGGACAATAGGAGGGTCTAAAACATTCAGGAGGCTACCACAGTCAATGATGTGGCTAGGATCATGCCACAAATTTATGAAACCTTATGCATCCTTGGATAATAGATAAGCTGACCACCAAGCTTCAGCAGTGGATATGGAAGGTATGATTTCCAAACATCTAGTTTCCATTTTAATTGACCCTAGTTCTAATCTGAGTTATGTTTCCCCTCAAACTATTGATAAATGTAAATTGTAGCAAGTAAAACATTCTAAATAATGGCTGATACAGTTGGCCACTAGAACAAAAAGAAAAGTGGCAGAGGTCATACCAACATGCCAATTCATTATGAATGGATTGTCCACCCAAGTGATCCTAAACATGATTCCTTTATGATATTATGACTTGTTGATTGGCATGGACTGGTTGGCTGCCCATAAAGTGAACTTGGACTATTATAATAAAACTTTGGAGTGTGAAGATGAAGAAGGGAGGAGAAGAACCCTACAAGGAATTCAAAAGCATGTCTTAGTCAGACAAATATCAKCCCTTCAAGTGAAGAAGTATTGCAAAAAGGATGTCCTTTATATGCAATACAAGTGTTGAACTTTGTTGAGGACAATAAACCAAGCCTAGAGGACCATCCTATATTAAGAGAGTATAAATATGTGTTTCTAGAAGAGGTGCCATGTCTACCTCCAAGAAGAGATATTGACTTTTCAGTAGAACTTGTACTTGGAGTGGTGCCAATGTCTAGAGAACCCTATAGAATGAGGACACCAGAGCTATTTGAGCTCAAACTACAGTTAAAGGAGATATTGGATAAAGGTTACATTTGGTCTAGTGTGTCTCCTTGGGGAGCACAAACGTTTTTTGTGAAGAAGAAGGATGGCACACTCAGGTTGTGCATAGACTATAGAAAACTCAATAAGATGACCATTAAGAATAAGTATCCCTTGCCAAGGATTGATGACTTTTTTGACCAATTAAGGGGMACTACAATTTTATCTAAGATTGACTTCAGGTTTGGATACCATCAAGTCCGAATTAAGGATGAATAAATCCAAAAAACCTCCTTTAGGACRAGGTATGGGCACTATGAATTTGTAGTGGTACCATTTGGGCTTACCAATGCACTAGCCACCTTTATGTGCTTAATGAATAATGTACTCAAAAATTTCTTGGACAGATTTGTGTTGGTTTTCATTGATGATATCCTAATATATTCTAAGTGTATGGAATATCATGAAGAACATCTCAAGTGAGTGCTTCAAGTGCTAAGAGAATATCATCTCTATGAAAGTTTAGTAAGTGTGACTTTTTCCAAAAATAAGTCCATTACTCAGACCATGTTATCTCTGAAGAAGGAGTGGAAGTTGATCCTAAAAATATAAATCCATTATGGATTGGCCTACCCCAAAAGATGTATCTAATATCAGATCCTTTATGTGCCTAGAAGGATACTATAGAAGGTTCATAAAGGGATTTTACAAGATTGGTTGTCCAATCACCTCCCTTCATAAAAAGGGAGTTAAATTTATTTGGATAGAAGAATATGAAGAGAGATTCCAGAAGCTGAAATACCTTGTAACCAATGCACCTATGTTGAATATTTCATAATCAAACAAGGACTTCCTTGTGTGTACATATGCATGTGCAAGGAAGGGCTCAGAGGAGTCCTTATGCAAGAAGGGCATGTGATTTGCTACGAATCCAGAAAATTGAATGAGCATGAAATCAATTATATGATCCACGATTTGGAATAGGCTTCCATAGTAAATGCTTTAAAAATTTGGAGGCATTACCTCCTAGGTAGAATATTTGTACTTATGATAGACCATAGTGGATTGAGATATGTGTTTTATCAACCAAAACTCAATGCTAGACAAGCTAGGTGGATGAATATCCTTAGTGAGTTTTATTTTGAAATCAAACATATTAAAGGGAAATTAAATAGGGTGGTTTATGCCCTTAGTAAAAATCTGAAAGTGATTCACTTGCCACTTGTAAGCACCTGTGAACCAGACATCAAGGTGAGAGTCAAAAGTGCACAAGAAACATATGCATTTTTGAAGACTATGAAATCATACCTAGAGCAAGAGCCCACAAGGTTGAAGTATGAGGGCTATCAACTATTGAATGATGGCCTACTAACTTACAAACATAGGTTGTATATTCCAAATTATGATGACATAAAGAGGTTCATAATGGATGAACTACATAAAAGACCATATACTGGTCATCCTGGTTATCAAAAAATGATCACAGCCACAAAGAAATGGTTTTATTGGCCCAGACTGAAAAAAGACATAGTTGATTACTTAGCTAAATGTATAGAATTCTAGCAAGTTAAGGAAGAGTACTGGCACCCAAAATGGCTATTTCATCCCCTATCAATCCCTGAATGGAAATGGGAAACCATCTCCAGGGATTTCATCACAAGATTTTCCAAATCAACCTAGCAGAATGACACCATTATGGTAGGTATGGAAAAACTGAGCAAGGATGCTCACTTTATCCCCGTAAAGTCAACATGAAAGGCAACATATATTGCCAATATTTTCATGAAATAAATATTTATACTGCATGACATTCCTAAGGAAATTATATCAGACAAAGATACAAAATTTACTTCAATTTTTTGGAAATCTTTGTTTGTTGGTTTTGAAACTAAATTGCTATTTAGTATAGCCTATCACCATAAAACTAATGGGAAGAAAGAGAGGGAAACATATTTGTTATAATAAATGCTAAGGATGCATGTGATGCATCAACCCAAGAAGTGGGAATACTACCTAGCAATGGTATAATTTGCTTATAACAATGGCTATAAAGAGTCATTGAAAATGAGCCCTTTTTAGGCTCTCTATGGTAGACAATGCAATATTCCAATCATTTGGAATAACCCAATAGACACAATTACACTCAGTCTATATATGCTAAAATAAATGGAACAACAAGTAATTCAAATAAAACAAAATCTGAAAATAGCTCAAGATAGACAGAAAATCTATGCAGACAGAAAAATGACTCCTAGAGAGTTCAAAGCAGGGGATCATGTGTATCTATGAGTTAGGCCCAAAAAAAGTTCCTTGAGAATGGGAACTTGTGCGAAGATGGCACCTCACTTTTTTGGACCCTTTGAAATTTTGGAAAGAGTGGAACCTATAGCATATAGACTAGCACTTCCTTCCACAGTGAAGGTACATAATGTTTTCCATGTTTCGTTACTGAAGAATTATGTACATGATTCTAATAATATAATTGATTGGTCTATGATTGAGGTGGAACCAAAGGGAGAATTCTTTCCAGAGCCACAATGCATAATAGACATAAAATAAATCCCACTCAGGAACAAAACCATTGCACAAGTCAAGGTGCAGTGGAAACACTTTGGTCTAGATGAAGCTACATGGGAAATGGAGGATGGCATGAAACAAGCATACCCATTTTTGTTCACTATTGTACATAAGGAGCACATCGACAATTATAACACCGAGGACGAAGTTCCTTTAAGGGGGGAGGGGATCATAATACCCATATTTCCCCTAGCTTGTAAATATAACTATATCCTGCTAAAAGACTATGGGCAGACTGATTATGTGTGGATGTTGGAATTGATGAACCTTTTTTTATATAAGGTAATGTATATATTTATGTTACTAAATAAAATTGAATATGTTGCATAATTGTTGAAGGGGTTTCCAAGATAGATCATGATGCATGAGAGAGATGGTGAGGGGAACTAGTAATGGTTGAGATGACCCCTACCAGACCAGTACATTGTTAGATTTAAATTTATCAGACCCAAAACAGTCCTCAAACCCAGATAATTTAATTACCAGTCAAGTTGGTAGTTTGGAAGTATTCCTCAAGAGTCAATGAGGAAATGGGAAGATTACCCATCTGTAAAATTCTTGACCTAACCCAAAAAATTGGGAATTGGACCCATGAAATATTGTTGAGGAAGGAAATAAAAGGTAAAAAAATCAAGGGTAGAAGAGAGGATGCAAGAATAATGGTTCTGGTGACCATTTCTAAAGAGGTAGAGCATGTGTAACTCTCTCATTCAGAAGAGAACTGAAAAATGAATTTGTTTCTTGGTACATGAATTGTTGGGAAGCATTTTCTAACCAAGTTGATAAATAAGGTTGTAGAGAAGATGAGTGACTGAGGAAGCACTCATTGCAGACCCCCTTGATTGGTGGAGAGAAAACTGATCTACCAAGTTCCTATAAGAGGAGGAGAGTGACCTACGTCCCTGGATGTTGTTGAACAGAAGGAAGAATCTCTCTTTGAGCATCATGATTTAGATAGGGAGTGGCCACTGGTAAATCCTTCCAGGAGTTACTATGCCTACGGTTGGGTGGAAAAGGGCACCCATTTCAGCAGTTGCAATGTTTTATAGGTTCTAGCTAATTATATTTTGATATATTATTTTAGTGTTAAGTTCATAGAAAATCACAGACTATGTTTTAAATTTGTGTAAGTTTAATTTTTGACAAAAATGGCTTGATACGTTTAAGTAAAATGAAGAGAATGTTTTAATTGAATCTCATCTGATTTACTTCCTTACTTCCTGACTATCTATGTGTTAAAATAAGACTTCTGAGTGAGAACACTATTGTTGATTTTGTTGATTAAGGTTGGTTGTCATTGGTGTCAACCCTTGAAGAAATTTGGGTAGCACAAAGTTTTGGGTAATGGACCCAATTTTGTTTGATGTAAATATGATTCTTTATTGTATTTTCATGGTTGATAATAAGTAGAAATGGATGAAATCCAAAGTGGTCCCTTATGGTGAAATCCCTTAGAGGAAGACACTTTGCGTATTGAGTTATCCTAGAAGTATGGTTAGAGAACCCATGATTATTTGTGGAATAATGAGATGAAGGTCATTGAATTTTTCAGTGCAACTATTCTATATGGATATTGCTTGTCATGTCATTTCCGGTGGTATGTGGAACGCCACATAACTCCTCACGGTTAGAGAGTTATGGCCATGAGAAGTTGGAGAAACCAGGTTTGGGTAATGGACCCAAGTTTGTTTGATGGATAATGGTATGAGTTTTGATGTATTTTTAGGTAATACTATTCTATATGGATGGTACATGTCATTCCATTTCTGGTGGTATGTGGAATGTCACAACTCCTCACGGTTTGAGAGTTATGGCCTTACGAAGTTGGAGGACCCTCTTATGTCATCTAGAAGCCCCAAAAGGTCAAGCAGTCAAAGTGGTTTAAGAGATTTTAGAAGGTAAATAATAAAGTGAAGTGATGAGTGTAATATAATTCAAATTTAATACAAAATAAATTATTTAAATAATAAATTTATTGGAGAAATTAGAAGTGGGTTAACTCTAAAATAAGGAAAGTGGGTAGAGTGACCTAGAAGATGTTTTTAAGGAAGCTACTTTGAGAGTATAAATAAGAGGCAAGGCTCTGTCATTCTAAATACACTTGAGAATTATGAATACCTATAGGTGTATGAGGTAACCAAAGGATATATAAGCCTAATTTTTTAGGAAAGTTAAGAAAAGAAGGCCGATATTCAAGGAAGGATAAATTCTTTTGATGTTGCTTTCTAAAGTATGTTGTTTTCAAATCATCTCGCCATTTTCACAATAAATTTTTTTATAGAATGATTCAGAAAGTGAAATTGATATTCCATTGGGGAAACATATCCAAGTATGTGTGGTAAAAAATTCATCTTGTGGGTCGTTGTATTTTTTGAGTTACACTCCGTGGAAAATAGGGTTTGTGGCTAGTCCTAAAACTAGTCAAAAACAAGTGTTTCAGGTAAAAACGTCATAACTTCTTCAAAAATGTTTTGGTTAGAGTACAATATTTATTATTCTTTGTAACAGTTTCATATCAATTCAAAAAATATTCTATATAGGGCATGCTCTACAAGGTCGCTCTCTAGAATAAGCCAGAATTCAGCAAGGTGTGCCATTTTTACTATAACTCCTTTTCTGAGAGGTTCCAAGTAGTGACACCTGGAGGAATTGCATAAAACACACTGAAGAAAAAATTGTGTCAGTTTCAGATATTTATTCATTATAGGTATGTGATCATATACACCAGGTTTATTACAGAGTTACAAATCATATTTGGATGATGAAATTGATGAGGGCTTTTGGTTGAGGTACAAGTTGGGTACATGGTTGAGACAAGTAGTTGAGGAGTTGGCACATACATGAGGAGTATAGTTGATGATGTTGGTACATATTGATGAGTCATAGTTGATGATTACTTGGCACGTTATTGGTACATACTTGATACATGGTTGGTTGCATTTGTTTATGCTAAAAGTTGATTACAGATTGTTTGGTACAGGTTGGTGCATGGTTGATGCACTTGTTCATGGTACAGGTTGATTACGGTTTGAGGTACAGGTTGATGCATGGTTTATGCATGGTTTAGGTTTATTGGTACATGTTTACAATGATATATCTCACAACGATAGTGTGACAGTGGTTCCATCATTCTACTTCTATTTCAGGGCGGTTGGACGGGGCAAGGACAGGTGGTTTTATCCACCTTCTGGTTGTAGCCAGAGAAAATAGGGGGTTGTAGCCTCCTTCTGGTTGTATCCATATAATTAAGGAGTTGGAGATTCCCTAAGGTTGTAACCTAAGAAACTAGGGGTTTGGAGCTTCCTTCCAGTTGCAGTTGGAAAACAAAGGAATTTGGTTCTTCCAATGAATGTAATTCTTCAAGACATATAAGAAAATGCATTTCGTGGTTTTCTCCTGATTTGGGTTTCCATGTAAAACACTGGTGTACTGTGTATGTGTGTGATTGTTCATTTCTTATTGTTAATTATTGGATAATAATTCTACATTGATATAACACTTGGATTATTTGGAGAAAAATGATTATAATTACGCTATTAATGATTCACCCCCCCTCTCAGTAATCCAACAATTGGTATCAGAGTAGGTTCCTTCAGAAATTAGTTTAACCAATGAAAGGTAGATCATGGAGAGTACCAACTTGTATAAAAATGGAATACCACAATTTTATGGACATAAGTATGTTTTTTGGAGCATAAGGATGAAGACATATGTACAAGCACAGGGATTTCAAGTTTGGAAATCAATTGTAGATGGATACACAACACTAGAAGTTCCACCAACAGATGAAAAAGTAGTGAAACTCGGTGAGAATAATTCCAAAGACAAAAATTAACTTTTGAATGGTCTCAGCGATACGATATTCACCAAAGTATCACATTATAAATACACTAAAGAGATTTGGGACAAGCTTCAAAATATTTATGAAGGAGATACAAAAGTCAAAGCAACAAAGCTTCAAACTTACAAAGGTTATTTCGAACAACTAAAAATGAAGGAAGATGAGAATATCGCAGCCTACTTCTTACGAGTCGATGAAACAATGAATTAAATCATAGGATTGGGAGAAGAAATCGAAGAATCTGTAATTGTTCAAAAGGTACTAAGATCTCTTCCTATGAGATTTAACCCTAATATATCAGCACTAGAAGAAAGATTGGATCTAAAATCAATAAGCATGGATGAACTGCATGAAATATTCACAGCATACGAAATGAGAACTGAATAGGAAAATACAGATGTAAAAGAAGCATCCTTCAAAGCATCCAAAAGGTCAAATAAAAATAAAAAAGAAGAATATAGAAGCAACAGTGATGACTCGGAAGATGAAGAAGAAGTGGCCAACTTTGTCAAAAGACTGAACAAGGGAATCGACGATAGGTATAGAGGTAAGCTTCCTTTAATTTGTTTTAATTGTGATGGTATTGGTCATTTTTCTAAAAAAATTCTTCATAAGAAAAAGAGAAATGATGAAGGTTACTCAAAAGGGAAACACACATATAAAGGAAAGAGAACTACAAAGAAAATTTTCAAGAAAATCTTATGCACCAAAGAAGACATCTCATCATCAGAGGAAGATGAAGTCAGTGACAGTGAGACAGGAAGAGTTTTATTCATGGAAGTAAAATACTCTAATAGAGAAGACTCCAAAGAAGAATATGAAGAAACCGAAGAAGAATGTGAAGAAGTCGAAGAAGAAATTGAAGAGGCAGAAGTTGAATTTCGAGAAGAATTAATGTGTGCCATAGAAGTTATCAGAAGAGAAAAGAATAATAACAAGAAACTACAAGAAGAACTAGACAAAAAATAATACACTCAAGAACTAGAACAAATGATCACAAAATTGAAGGTTCAAATAGAAGAAGATAAAAGAATTGAAGAGGCACTCAAAAAATAGTTAGAAGAAAAGGACAGGATCATTGGAAACTTGGAAGAAGAGATTGTCACATTAAGAAAGGATATTCAAAAGAAAAATATGCAGAATAACTCAAAAGTTTTGGATGGCATTATCAGTAGTCAAAAATCTCATTTTTAAAAGACTGGACTTGGATACAATCAGAAAGAAAAGGGATCAAGCTCCAAAGCAATAGAGAAAGAAGAATATCCAAAAAGCTATGCATAAACAATCAAAGGGGATAAGAACATATATAAGGAAGATTACAGGGACACTCCTCCACCGAGAAGATTCGAATTTCAGAATCAACAACTGACAAATAGGCCTCAAGAAGAAGAAGGATTCACAAGAGCACCTCCTTTCAGAAGATCCTCAACTCCCAGGTATAAAACTACATTTTTCGGTTTATGTTATGCATGTAATAATTTTGGACATAAAGATGTGAATTGCAGAGCTAAAAATAGGAACAATAACTACTTTGAGAGTAATACACAAATGGGCTATCCAAGAAGGCCTAGTGAAACACAAAGAAGAAGTTACAATAGGTTTGAATCTTTGAGCACTAAAGTGGAATGTTACAAATGTAACGATTTTGGACATATGGCCAAACATTGCAGAATGACATTCCTTCCTAAAGAACCGTAACAAAATAAAAACAATCACAGACAAGAACCTCAGAAAAGAACATGGATAAGAAGGCAAGATCAGCATAGAAATGAAGAATTCACACTCGCTCTACAATCTAAACAGAAGAAACGTGGTTGGTATGTTGATATTGGATTTTCAAAACACATGACAGGTGATAGAGACAAGTTTCTTACATTACGAAAGGAAATACATTGATCAGTCTCCTTCAGAAATGATGATTCAGCCAAAATCATTGGAAAAGGCACAGTCCAAATTGGGAACAAGAATGAAAAGGAAGAAAATGTTCTACTAGTAGAAGATATGAAACATAATATTCTAAGTGTGATTCAAATGTGTGACCAAGGTCATAAATTTACTTTCGATTCACAAAAGTGTGAGATAAGAAAAGAAGGTTCATGGAAATTGGTCGCTACAG
>ML791020.1:157608-173118 GCA_009831015.1 Picea engelmannii | reverse complement strand
TCTCAGTATTGTTGGATATTCCATCATGAGAGAGAGTGGTTTTTTACATAATAGTGTTCTATTTTGGCTTGTCCTCAAGTCTTATTACGGAAAACTTAGAATATATCAGATCTATGTTTGGACCTTAGGGAAACAAGACAAATAGTTAAAAATGCAAAATTCATTATAAATAGGCATTAAAGAAATAATTTTGGAATTAAACATGAAATTTCCTAATTGAATTAAAACACAAAATCCCTTTAGATTTCATGTGGGATAAACAATTATTCTAAACTTGTGTTAAGATTTCCTACAAATTTGGGAGGGATTCCCTAAATTGTGGTAGGTTGTAAATGTTGGTAGAAATGTAAAATTTACTATGGAGGTAAATATTTGTCTTAGGACCAATTTCCTTAAATTTGGTAAGAATAGTAAAACACAGTAATAAGGAAACAAATTTACTCATTTACCCATGAAGAGGAAGATATATAATTACATTTTTCATTTACAGAATAGAGAGATTTCCTTGGATTAGGATTTTATTTTATTATTTTAAAATCCTGGAAAATAAGAAATAGATTTCATTTCCTTTTAATTACAATTTTAATTAAACAAAACTTCAATTTAAACCTTACTACATACGTGTAGGGGAATGTTAATATAAATGACATAAAATTATTAGTGAAATGTGCATTCCTATGCTTTCTGAGAAAAGATGAATAATGGTAAAGTATGGTAGAATTTCTAATTTTACCATTTAAATATTTGATAGTTAAATGATAAGAATTATAAATATCACATATTAAATCTATGAATCTCTACCTGGTGCGAGAGAGAGAATGGAGATATCGAATTTATTTGATTTTGATGAAAAGGATCCAACAGTGCTAAGTTTACCCGGATTCATAATTCACACTCTGTTGGCCCTGCGTTCCTGAACGAATTTCCTGAGAATGTGTTTTATTTCTAAAGGGATTAAAGTCTAGGAAATTATAATATTTCCTTTTCTTTTAAAGTATAAAATTAATTGTAAGAGTAAAAAAAATAATAAATCCCTTCGAATTCTAGCCAATGGTGCTAACATTAAAAAACCTTATACTCAATAAATATTTGTACCATACCTCTTTTGTAGTTGACCATTCAGAGGTTTGAGACAAGAGAATGCAAGTAAATTCTAAAACCATTGGAGCGATGGCCTAGACATTTGATATTTTAAATAAATTATAATATAACATTTATTTTCGCTTCCATGACTAGCCATCAGAGTTACAAATGAAGCTCACAAATAGCAAGAACAAAAGTCTTTTCAGAGTTGACTATTCAGAGTGGATGGGATGGAGTGTTATAAAACATCTTGAAGCCATCAAAGCAATGGAACGGGTGTTATAAAGATTTAAATGAATATATTAATATTAAACCCTACTCTCTTGTGATCAGGGTCAAAGTGTTGAGAGGAGTACATGTTCTTCAAGTCCGAGTTGATTTAACATTGATTGTATATAATAAATTAATGCAAAGATCAAATCCTTCGAAGTCTAGCCGTCAAGGTATGAGGACCATGCTTATGAAAGGAGTCTGGAATTAATGAGATATCACATAATATTTAAATATAATTTTTCCCTTCTCTCCCCCCCCCGCCACACACACACACACACACACACACACACACATATATATATATTAAATTACATGAAATTTGGTGTGGAGTTGCGTGCTGAGAGAGGGAATTGAATTATAAACATTAATTGAGGTTAGTCAACTTAAGCATATGTTGGTCTAATTAACCTTATTATGTTAAGTAGTGAATTATATACATTAATTAAGGTTAACCAATTTAAGTTTGTTGTGGACTAATTAACCTTATCCTGTATAAAATAATTACTTATAATTATCTTATGAGTAAATATTAAATTAGAACTAAACTACTTCTAAAGGGAAGAAAGAAACAAAAATGTAAATACCCATTAATAACTGGGCCAAAATTATTAAGTAAATTATTTGGTTAAGTGAAATCATGTATACAAGGATAAGTAATTAGTGAATAAAAATTATTCCTAAGAAGGTATAAGTATTTGGATACCAAAGAGTAGTATTCTAAGAAATATTAATTCATAATTTTAATTGGTTCATAGGAGAGGGACAATTGTCATTCTCTGGCTGAGAGAGATTAAGATCCCTATGATGACATGGCGAGACATGTTGGGTCCACATGTCAAGGAGACACTGGGACACATGTCACATCAAAATATAGGTGCACTATAATAGTAGTGACCTAGGTGTTAAATGAACTCAACCTCAACCATTGATTATCACAGGTCCCACCTAGAAAATTGAGAGATAAGGATGAGTTTAGGCTGACTAAGAGTACCCATGTGACGACGCATGTCAATATTCAATTGGTTGACAAGTTGAGTGGGGTCCAGTAGGATAGGTAAACCTTATGTGTTGAATGGATCCTAATTGTAGGTCATTAGATCTTGTGTGCATCAAGATCGTCCATCAAGGGAAAGGAATATTCCTCGATATCTTGGGTTTGAGGTACTGATACTATGTGAACTGCTTCAAATCCAAATAAATGGTATAGAGAGGGAATATTTCTTGATACCCTATTCATCGAAGGGAAGTGAAGAGTGTGTAGGGAGAAGGTCCGAGTGATGATGGTTGTGGGCCTRCATGGACCGAAGTTCCACCCTGGYAGGCTAGTCTAGTGTCACRTTAGGATAAGGGTGACTCCACATCAGTTGGTATGGACAATTAGGTGTCTCATGGATGTCACATGGCAGTAAGAGAGATGTTTTCTATGTAAAACGATAACTTTGAATGGCCATAACTCTTATTATAGATCTTAGTTTCRAGTGAATTTATTGTCGTTGGAAAACTCTTGACAAGTATAATATGATAGAGTTGTGATAAAGAAGACTTAAGATCATTAGAAGAAACAAAAAATTAATACCCCRTCCCCTAAAAGGTACTTAGGTGGTTGGGTGCATGATAGTCAGCCTAATAAAGGGGCCATATGTGACCCATTTATTAGGATAACCACTATTACATATATATTTACTCCATTACATATATATTTTACCCCATACATGGCCCCCTTATGATCACATCATATACATTTAACCCCAAATATGCCCCCTTTTGGGTCATATCATGTTATATCCATAACATAGTTAATCATAAAGCATTGAAGGGTCTCAATCCTTTCGAACCTTTTAACCCCATATATGGCCCCCTTAGGTTCACATCATATACATTTAACCCAAAATATGCCCCCTTTGGGGTCATATCATGTTATATCCATTACATAGTTTATCATAAAGAATTGAAGGGTCTCAATCCTTTCAAACCTTAAAGTGGTTGGAAACCCATAGTGAAAACATTTAGAGTGTTTGGTTTGAAAGCATGGTCTCACATTCCAATTTCAACCCTTCATATGTCTTGCATCTTATTATGTATATTTTTTAAGTGATCTAAACATGAAATTTTCATTATTTTCTTTCTACGAAACATGAGGTAGATTTTCCATGGTAATTTTGAAATATTATAAATATTATCTTTGAGTATGATTGCACTATAGGGGAAAGGTAAGGGGATCCAAGGGGATAATTGTTAATTATAGATAACCATGTCTACCTATGTCTCTTAATATTTCCTATCTTATTTACCATGTGTATTATCCTAACCCTTTCCCTTTTAATCTTGCGAATGGTTAGTAGAAGGCCTGATTTTAATTCAGTGGAGGATATGAGAGTGGGATGGGAATAAATTTTAAAAGAATCCATCTCTTTAGGAGAACCTAACCACCTCCTATATTAATGGAATAAATAAGAGTTAAACTATTTATCTTGGTACCTATCATTAAGAAAGTGGAAGAGTTGGAATAATATTCTTTCTTTCCCTCTCTTCACTCATGTAAAGGAGGAACATATTGGAGGCATTTGGAATTAGAAAAGGGAAGAGAATATTCTTGGAGGAATTGGGAAGGAAAAGAGGAGGATATCATTGTTAAGTGTGCTACCATACTAAAGAGAGGAATGATATTATTTGGGAGGTGTGTTGTCATACCATAGGAGATTATTTTTTCCATAAAAGAAACCAACAAAACCTTCAAGAGAATGATGGAAAGAAAGAAGAAAAACTAGAGATAATTAGATCCATCAGTTGTTTAAAACCCAAAATCTACTACAATGTTAATATGGAAGCAAACAATGTAATGGACTCATGATACAAATACTAATGAACATTTAGAGGAAGAGGAATCGTGATAGATTTTGCAACAAATAAAGGAGTGTTTTCTTGTTTTGTGTGGGGAAACCAAATTAGTGCCATGATTGGGTTGACTAGAAATATTAGAAATAAAATTGTGTAGTGGGTTTTTAAACAAGTTTTGGAATCACTTTGGGTTGTAAAGAGTGACTTGAAAGTATTTAACTTGTATCTTTCACCCTAGTGGTGTCATATCCTATCTAGGGGGTGGAATCTACATAGGACTACCTAAAATTGGGTTAAAAATTGCTCAAACTTAGTTATTTTCCTTAGAACTGAAATTCTAAATAAAATAAGTTCTTCCTCTTCTCCTCCATTATTATGGATAAGTTATTCTCTATTATGAAATACATCTCTGATTAATGAATTTTTAGAGGTTGTATCCTTGGAGAGAGGGGTATGAAATGTGAATGCAAGGATGTGAAGTTACAACCAAATGGGACAATAATTTTTCTTATGTGCATAGTTACAAGAACTTCTAATTGCTTGAAATTTCAAAGGGGAGGTGTAATATCTCTCTTGTAGAAATTAATTCTCTTCCTTGTTCTTTAATTTGTTGAGTTGAATTTTTATTGTAATTTTATTGAGAGCTTTGAGCATTCCATAGTAGTTTAAACCTATGTAGAGAATCATTTGGTTCTTGTGAGGTTTTATGTGTTTTGTTTTTGTAACCAAGCATGCGTAGTATGGTCTTGTGGGATTCCCATGACTACACCCTCATGGAAGTGGCCTAGCTCAACCCATATCTCAGCCCATACCATGTTGAGTATGTATGAAGAGATAGTGGGCCTATCTCTAGATCCTCTTCTTAAACTCCCTGAATGTCTTGTTGTGTAAATTGGTGGAAGCTATGATCCAGGTGGATATCGGGGGGCACACACCTTTTCCAAATGGCTCAAAACAATTTTCTGGCCATTTTGGCAATTTACTATTTTTAGCAGTTTTTTCGGGTCCTGAACTTCTGGGGCCATTTTGAGGCCCTAAACGATGTTTTTTTGGGTATGTTGTTGTCGCAAAATGGCATCTAACAATGTCATTTTGTCCCAATCATTGTAGGCCTCGAATAGATCTTTCCAACGAGCTATCATACGCCTAAAATGGAGATCGTATGCCAAAGTTACGACCCTGGGAAGTTGATGCACCAACTTACCCAAACGGGGCCCACATGACTTTTGGCGCTTCATCTCCTAGGGTTAGGTTTTTGGATGTCTAGGAATTTTGGCATTCCCGTCTATTGTAAAAGGGCCTTTCGAGCCTCATTGTAATCATCTTCTCACGGATGCGAGTAGCCATCACATCTCTTCTCAGAGATAAGCTACCACCATTCTAGCGAGTTTTTCACTCTGTACTTTTACAGTCTCTGTACATTTATTTCATTAATAGAAATCATGTATTATTGTATATTTGTGACACTTTTTATATTTCCACTATATCTCTGTTATATTGTTGTCTCTCTTGCAATATCTCTGAATATTTCTATGTTATATCTCCGCTCTCATTTCGTGCCGAAAATAATCTGGATCAAGCTACGTGTTCAAAAAAGTCATATAAACGTCTCCCAAATATGATTTGTAAGAACAATTAATTCAAATCATTTTGTTGGCATTTGTTATAAGTAGGAGCAACCCCTTACAATGTTGGTTTATGAGGTCAATGTTGATTTTATTAAGAGTATGGGAAGTCACTTGAAATGTTTGATTTATAAAGAAATTGCTTAGCTCAGTTGTGAGAATGAAATTCATATGAATTACTATTGTAAGGTAAGTCAATTTGCTTGGTAATGAACTCAATTGTGGGGTTTGTTTTTGGCATGACTACATAGTGGTTTTCAATGACCATGTTTTTTCCATAATTGTATATAATACTTTTCATATGGATTTCATGCCAATTCATTTATCTTGTTATGGTTGAATCATAAGACTTCTCAAAAGGTTAAATTACAAATTCAATTCAATTATTATGTTATTAGTCCCTGCCGAAGGCGTAGAGGGACTATAGCGATCAATAATTTGTTGACTTCATATTAGTTTGTCCTTTGACTAAAAATATTTGCATAGTATCTATTGTTCGAACTGGGGAAATAAAAACATTGATTTTTATATAATAAAAATACCATATATGTCATGATCTGATTGGATGACGGATTGGAGGCCTTATTGCTAGCTTTGTTATTCCTAATGTTTGATATGTTAGCATATCCAAAGTTTTTGATCATATACGGTCTTTCTCAATTTTTATTTTTTTCTTGAAATGTTTGGATATCCAAAGTTTTGAAGATAGAGAGTCAGTTTTTTATTAGTTGACTTCATATTAGTTTGTCCTTTGAATAAATTTTCTTTTTTACATAGCCTCTATTGTTCGAACTGTTGTTACTATTTTTTTTTTATTGTTATAAAATAATAGAACAAATGTTTTTCCGTACATAACAGACCTGTCACACTGCAGTCTTTTTTTAATGTTTACAGAGTAGTCCTAACCGACTTAAATGTTTACCTAACAGGCCTCACATCCTTAAATGTTTACTTAACAGGCATGTTACAATACATTTTCTTTTGGTTTTTTTTTCTATGCAATGTTCTTTGTAGTGAATATGGGCAATATTGTTCTTCATTAGCATTGTTGGATCATCAATTCATGCTTGCTTCTTTCTTGTTCATTGATTCCTTATTTTCCTGTTTCTATTGTTACTAATTTTTTTTTATTTTTATACAATAATATAATAAATGTTTTTTCGTACGTAACAGACCTGTCACACTGCATTCTTTCTTGAATGTTTACAGAGTAGTCCTAACAGACTTAAATGTTTACCTAACAGGACTCACAACCTTAAATGTTTACTTAACAGGCATGTTACAATACATTTTATTCCCCTTTTTTTTTATATGCAATGTTCTTTGCATTGAATATGGGCAATATTGTTCTTCATCGACATTGTTGGTTTGCTGGTTTATGCTTGCTTCTTGCTTGTTCACTGATTCCTTATTTACCTATTGTTGTTGTTCTTTTTTGCATGTTGGTCTTGTTGTAGTTTGCATGCTTGGGATTCTGCAACCACGATTGGAACTAGACTTCTTTCGTTCCCCATTGACAGGTGGGTTTGGGTGTCATCTTTTGCTTCACTTTCTATTTGTAGTTTGTAGGTGGAAAATTTGATTACTGGGCGATGGCTAAGTCAAAATCCTCTTGCAGAACATCTTTCTATGTGAGGAAAAAATATGATTTCATTTTCCTATTTGTCACTGTGGCTGTGATGGAGGTAGGTTATGTGTCCAACATTGGTGACCAGGAACGAGAAGAAGACAAAATTACAGTCCTGCTTCTCTGGTCGTAGTAATCACATACAAAGATGGACTGTGAGAGGATTTTGATCACTCCGAGTATTGAAAAATACCAACTGTGAAAACCGCACCTTTCTTAATTTCTTACACTGTGGTAGGCCTTTGGAAGGTCATGACAGCTTTGAATGTTTACCTGACAGGTCTCACAGCCTAAAATGTTTGGTTAACAAATGTGTTATAATACACTTTTCTTTGATTTTTTGATACAATCTTGTGTGTAGTAAATTTGGCCAATATTGTTCTTCACCAACATTCCTGGTCAGTTGGTTGGTGCTTTCTTATTGGTTCACTAGATGTTGATTATTGTTGTTTGAATCAAATTTGCAAGGTTGAGGTCCTTTAGCTACAGTTGGGCCTTTTAGTGCTTCTTCACTAGGTTTTTATTTACTTCTTGTTGTTGTTTGCTTCAACTTTGCAAGGTTGGGGTCCTGCATCTGCAATTGGATATGTTGTTACAGTTTGTGGGATAGATGTTGCAATTTTTTTCTTCTTCATTCACCGGTTGGTCTCATTTTTTGCAGTTTCATTCTTGCATTGCTTGACATGCCTGTTGCAATACATTTTCGTCCTTTATTTTTTCTTCTGCAATGTTGTCTATAGTGAATATGGGCAATATTGTTCTTTGGCAGAGTTCATGGTTCATTGGTTTATGCTGCTCATTTCTTGTTGACTAGTTTCTTGTTTGCCTATTGTTTTTGTTGTTGTTGTTTTCGTTCCCCATTGATGGGTGGGTTTCGTTGCTAGATTTACGTTCTTGTTCATTCTTTGTTGTTTGTTATTTCCAGTTTGCAAGTGAAAATTTTAAATGCTAGAGATGCCTGCGTCGAAATCCTCTTCCAGAACATGTTCGTATGCAAAGAGAAAATTTGATTTCCTTTTTTTTATGTCAATGGGTGTTATGGAGGTGTTCCAATTGCAGATGCAGAATGCCAACCATGAAAAAATGCAGTTTTCTTAAATTTGTGCACAATGGGAGGCCTTTGCATGGTCCTTATAGTCTTGCATGTTTACCTTCCAAGGTGTATTACAATATATTCCTCCAATTTTTTTATACAATATTGTCTGTAGTAAATTTGGACAATATTTTTCTTCACCGACATTCTTGGTTGACTAGTTGATGCTTGTTCGTTGGTTCGTTGGATGTTGCTTATTGTTGTTTGATTCAACTTTGCAGAGTTGAGGCACTACAACTGCAATTAAGCCTCTCCACACTTGTTTCTTCACAAACACATTTCCACTTGGAAAATGCAAATTGGAACATGGTTTTACAATTGCCTTCCCAAAATATACTATTAAGATAAAATAAAATGCAAACTTTTGCAGTGGATATAAACAACATCTCTTTTGACTTGAACCATAGTTTGTCGAGCTCCAACTATATTTCATAGTTGACAATGTTTTTTCCATAGTTAATGTATTTCTATGGATTCATAGTTATGAGAGTAAGTGTTGTTGCGTGAGCGATAAATTTCTTCTATCCGTTTCTTTTTCCTGTCCTAAACTTGCTCGTTTTTCCCTTTTGTTCTTCCCCTCTATTATGCGTTTCTGGTTCTATACTTTGTCACATTTTTGTGGTCGAGAGTTCTTGGGTGACGAATTGAAAAATCATCATATTTATCTATACATTCACATCATGAGTCTGACCGACCACCGTTCATTTTCATACTTAGCCAATTTCTTCTAAACTTGCTCATTTCCCCCCTTTTTATTACCCTCTATTATGTGTTTTTGGTTCTATACTTTGTCACATTTTTGTGCTCGTGGGTTCCCATTGTGGAGAAATGACAAATCATCATCCCCATCTATATCTTCACATCACGAGTCTAACTGATCACTGTCCGTTTGCATACTTAGCCAATTTTATGAACGTGGGTTCGCGGATAGGTGTTATCGAACTCTGGTAACCCATGTTCGGGGTATACATCTTGCACCCAAAACTTACATGCTCTACAATTCAACCCCGGACTCCTCGAACTCACAAGCCTGAATCTACCTATGATGGCTCTGTCTATTTGACCTACCTTTCCATACTTAGTCGATTCTTAAAAGTTTCGTGGGTTCATGCACTCCTTGGTTCATAAAAGTTTAAAATCATTTTTCGCTCCCATCCATCCCCGCCACCTTCCGCCCTTCCCAATGCACATTAAATATTCTTTTAATATTGACAACCCACTAGATAGGTTCAAAAATATTGTCTTTAATAAGCGGAAATCTTGAGGACATCTCCCATTAAAATCCATTAGCAGGCGAATATTATGGGATCTGATAATGTTTTTTGCGTCCATTTTGAATTTGCAAAAAGTGTTGGTTATTTTATTTTTTTAAAGGAATCATCATATTAACAGTGAAATATTGTACTACCATGCTGCCATCCAAAAACATGTCATCCACAAAGGTCTTGACATCATGTCTCTCTTTAATAATCTGCATATATTACATGTTTTCATATTTGAGAATCTGCTTGCATATGGGAATGTTAACTCGTGTTATTAGTGACTATTCAATGCACATATTCGAAACAATTGACATTAATAAGAAAAAATATCGAGGGATTCTACCATTAAAATGAATTAAACCAAAATCTACTAAATATTATACTATCATCCTCTAGCGTTCATTTTAAATACTTATTCCCATTTATCTCTATCATCGAAGAGTTGGGATTTAAGGTTCCTTCATTGTAATGTTCCTGGTCATGGACATGTGAGACAACTTAGAGATGCCATTCAGGACCAATTGAAATACGAGGGAATGGTTTTGTTAAGTACCTGAATAGATCTACAAATATAATCACCACAAATATTGAATACACAATAGATCCACAAAGCAATATAGAAGAAACCACACTTTATTATTACCAAACCCTTGAGGTAAGAAAACACCATACAATGGATCCTAGTATGGAAGGGATCCTCTTCTGTTCACTTGCCTCTTTGAGGGGGCATCCTTCTATTGAGCTACAACTCACTATACAATAATTCTCCTCATGTCTCATTACATTGCTTGAACCCCTTTATACAGTGCTACCATCACCTAAGAACATTCTAGAGGAGGAATCTTCTAGAAGTAGAACCTTCTAAGAAGTCGTCTTACATTTATTATATCTAATTACCCATTTATTATATCTAACTACCATAGTGGGCCTTATTTAATAATATAGTGGACCTAGTCCACCTTACATTGAATGAGCTCCACTATAATCACTATGGGCCCTCTGCCCCCCCCCCACTACCTCTCTAGCTACCTTACAGGTTTTATGCGCCATCATCTTTGAGCAAAAAAAACTCTGTTAGCCAGCAGAAACTCAGACACAAAAAGAAAAAAATCAAGTATCTTGTCATTGGTGTTCTCCCTGTATTCGATGCTTTCGTAGGTTGAAAGGCCTACATGAATATTTGTGTGTTTAACTTATTTTTTTTCTTACTGGGAGTTGGAAGGGACTTTCAGGTCACCTGCAAAATTCTCCTTCATTGAAGTATATATTTTCTTCCAACAATACATATTTGGCAAGTGTATCAAATTATTTGAACCAAACAAGAATTTATCTTTCGTCAAAGGAGTCACACATACTGTGTCTTGCAAAATGGTCTGGAATATTTGAAAATGACGCGAAATATTACTCCATTCACGAATATACTCAGAAGGAAATTATAAATTTGTATCGTCGCGAGTATGAGAAAATGTATGGGTGGTTGAATCAATATCCTAAAATTAAAGGAGTTTCTATTTCAATGTTTGTTGAGATACTTATGGGTGTGGTAACAAACTTGAAAAAAATTCATATTCTTTGTAAAGTTACCGGGAAGGAATTCTGGTTTATGGGCTTTGTAACACTTTCTGAAGATTACTTTATACTACTACCTTCTGCAAGAATTTTGGTGTGTTAAGGTAATGATTTGGTTTCTGAAAATCACCTTTTACTACCAGCTTCATGTAATCATTTCATTTCATTATTTAGAAGAGACCTTAATGTAGTAGTGTATTCCAGAGCTATTTCCACCTAATATCAATCTTCTTGTTGTTTTATTTGCTTTGGATAAGAAAAATGCATTTCTTCTGTTGCAGTGGATCTGATATTTGAAAAAAAAAAAATTTGCTCGAACAATACAATTTTTCATTTTTTAAAATATAGAACAATGTATTTTTTGAACACATGGTTATTCGAAATGTTTTAGCCGTCATTTGGGATTCACATCCTTCGATGATGTTAATTAATCACACAATTAGTATTTCTTGTGACAATGCAATCGAGCCATCATACACTATGGCAATTGCATTAACACTGCAATGTCAGATAATAGATGTTTGACATGTACTTAATGTCAAGGTCATTATCGCATAAGAAACCCAATGTCCAAAGATTTATGGACTCAAAGAAACATTGTAGTTTTCATGAAAAATAAACACTAAATTTGATGTTCTTTTTAGGTCTAACAATCCTATAGTCTAAGTGCTTTAACAATGACAACCCTGCTTGTTCACTGCATTGTCCCACTGTAGTCAATAGCACTTTTCCCATTGCCACCACTAGTGTCGATGTCTGAAGTTGAAGCTATCTGGAGCCTGGGGTGATCACCAGTGTGGATGCCTGAAGGTGAAACTACCTAGAGCCTGGGATCATGAATTCTTACACTTGAAATTAGTATCAATAGTGATCGAAAGTTGATTGTATGTTGAGTCTGTTATTAAATCCAAAGGTCACTCAATACTCTTTGTCATATAAATTGGTTGTCTGTCAAGTCTGTTACAACTTTGGCATAATTTTTTTTGCAATTTTAGAATGTTGATTCAAACACTCATACAGTTTCTCATGTTTGTGAGAATCCAATTTTATAATTTCCTTTTGAGTGTATTCGGGCATGGAGTAATATTTTGCATCACTTATTAATATTCCATACCATTTTGTGGGTTGCGATACCTGCCACCCCTACAACAAAAGATATATTCTAATGTGATATGCAACATTTGATACACTTGTGAGATCTGTTATGTTGGAAGAAGCTATGTACTTCAACAGAGGAACATTTTGCAGCTGACTTGGGCATCCCTTCCAATTTACAACAATAAAATAAAGAAGTTCAACATACAAATCTTCATGTAGGCTTTTCAACCAAACAGATGATCGAATACAAGGAGAATAACAGTCACAACATACTTGATTTTTTTTTTTTCTCAGCTTTTGTTGGCTAACAGGATTTTTTTCCCCCAAATATGGCGTCACATAAAAACACTCCCTCATCTTTGAATTGAGCCTGAATCGCATCTCTAAGTTGTCTTAGATGTCAATGATCAGGAACATTACAAGGAAGGGACCTTAAACCCCAATTTTTCGATGATATAGGGAAATTAACAGTTAGCAAAGTATGGAATGTTGAATAACCATCCAATGCATGCAGGTCATATCTAGAAGAGACAAGCTATTCAAAAAGATGGGATAGATCTAGCCAACAGCACCAATGAAGTTCAAGACCCTAAATTGATATTCAAATCATTTTTTTTTATGAATCAAGCATTTGATGATCAAGTTGAAATCTATAAACAACTATCCACGGGCTTCATTATTGTACATATTTTCTTTTTGTTTTCAACGGTAGGCCCAATCAGAGTCATTATGGAAAATAATCTCAGTTGTATTTTGTAACCCAGTTAATTTGAATATAGAATATTTGAGGTTTTTGTATGGTGTTTTCCAATCTCGGGTATTGTTTTTTATTTTATTTTGTACTTTTTCTATGTGTCGTTAAACATGAACGACAAGCTTTTCTTTATGTAGCCCAACACTTCGATTTAAATAAAGGCTACTCTATTCACTCCTTACATTTTACATGGAAGAATAATTTTTCATAGGCCATACTTATGTGGCACCTGCCCTATACTTAAAGAAAGAAATGGAAGGACCCGTCCTACTTTCATTCTTCGAGGTATCATAAATAGAATGAATTAATGACTCTATTTCAACAAGGCAACTCAAGTGTTGATGTCATGTTCTTGTTCAATATTTTTCATGTTGGTTGTGGAGCCTGATTATCTTCCTGATTCAGAGGTCTTTTACTTTCAATCGTGTTTATACCTCATGAAGTATTTACACCCGAGAAGTATGTACACTCTTCCACACGAGGGAGTGTAGAGGGGGGATACCCCCTTTGCGGGGTCTGAGGGGGCTATCCCCCCAGCTGGGGGGTCTAGGGGAAAGCGGGCCCTCAGTGGGGGTTTGGGGGCGAATCCCCCAAAGGAAAAATTTCCTTGTAAATGTATATTGTAATTTCATTGTAAATATGGAACTTTCATTATAAGGTCGCAGATCTAACGATAGATATTATGTTAGGGTTTTTTTCCCTAGAAGGCAACCTCTTTTATGAGGGAAACGTATTGCAACTATGGTTGATGGCAAATATTGTATTCTGTGATAGGAGACTGTGAGAGAAAGAAGAGGAAGTTACAATGGGTTTGTTGTAGGTTGTATCCATTCATATGTTGGATAATAATAAAGGAAGGACCTGACAATTTCTCTGGTGGACGTAGCCCACACTGGGTGAACCACGTAAATCTGTGTCTCTATTGTATTGTGTATCTTCTGTGTTTTGTTTCCATTTTTGTTTTATTTTATTTCTCCATGGTCCTATTTTTCTAACAACTGGTATCAGAGCGAAAGGTAACTCGTAGGAAAAGAGGGTTCCTGGTTCGAGTGGGAGCAATTTCGGAAGATGGAAAGTTTAGGGTTGAGAAATTTAACAGCCAAAACTACCAGTTATGGAATATGAAAATGGAAGACTATTTATATCATAAGGATCTATTCCTACCATTGGGAATAATAGCAAAGAAGCTGGTGGATACAAAGGACGAAGAATGGGAGATTCTTGACAGAAAGGATCTAGGAACGATATGGCTAAGCTTGGCAGCGTCGGTGGCTTTCAATATTTCCAAAGAAAAGACAACAAAGGGTTTGATGGACGCATTAGCCAAATTGTATGAAAAACCCTCGGCGTCCAATAAGGTATTTCCAATGAAGAGATTATTTAATATGAATATGTCATCAGATGGGTCTATTGCAGATCATTTAAATGATTTGAATACGGTTACTAATCAACTAAGTTCTATAAAAGTGGACTTTGATGATGAGGTCATGGCTCTTCTAATCTTGTGCTCATTGCTAGAAAGTTGGAATGGCTTGGTCATGGCTGTAAGTAACTCTGTCTCTGGTTCAAATACTTTAAAATTTGATGATGTTGTTGGTGTTATCCTTAGTGAGGAAATGTGACGGAAAAGCATAGGTGAGACATCAGGAAATGCGTTGAACATGGAGAACAGGGGAAGACAATAGTATAGAGGAAAGGGTTTCGGGAACCGTGGGAATTCTAGGAAGGGTGGATTCAAATCTAGACTTGGAAAGATAGAGTGCTAGAATTGTGGGAAGAAAGGACATCTGAAGAAAGACTACAGAGCCCCAAAGAAACAAAGAGATGGACAACAGGAGAGAAATCAGGAAGCAAATGTAACAAGTGATGTGTTACAAGATGCTTTGATTCTTTCTGTAGATAATATTTATGAGTCTTGGGTAGTAGATTCAGGGGATTCATTTCATGCCACACCCCATAGGAAACATTTTCTAGATTATGTTCAAGGTGATTTTGGACAGGTTCATTTGGGTGGAAATGCACCATGCAAAATTGTTGGAATGGGAAAGGTAAAAATAAAGCAACGCAATGGAAACCAATGGTTGTTGAAAGAGGTAAGACATGTTCCATATTTAAGGAAAAATCTAATTTCAATAGGGTAGTTTCCAAGTGAAGGTTGTATATCCATATTTACAGATAAGATGTGGAAGGTCATCAAAGGATCATTGGTGATATCAAAAGGAGAGAAGGTAGGTACATTGTATTTATGTACTGGTAATACTGACTCTTCTATATCTTTAGCTTCTACT
>ML791020.1:116941-141748 GCA_009831015.1 Picea engelmannii | reverse complement strand
CAGTAGAGCCAGATTGGTCTCAAATGACCATCTCAGAACACCCAACAGGGGATACCACTGAATATGCCTCGGCTTGGCCAGAATGGCTTATGGGGGAGCAACCGGAAGCTGGTGGAACTTCGAGCCAACCACTGTAGCATAAATATAAAATACAGATACCAAGCTCACCCCACAAGAAACCTGCAGCATAAATTGTTCTACCACGCATACCATTTGGGGTACAGATAGGACCAGTGCTACTGGGTCACATTGGGAAGCTCAAATATTTAGACCATGATGTAGCATATGAAGCCAAGTTCCTGGAACTTGCACAAAGGGTCTTTATATAGACCATAGGAAAAACTCATCTTGGAGAAATGATTAACTAGCCATACAAGTGGGCAAATGGGATAGAGAAAATGAGAATCTTAGGTCTGCTGAACCTACCACATTTTGGCAGAGGCCAAAATGAAACAACATGCGTCAAGTAGCTGTTAGCAGTCACACATGGAGGGGACATATGGATGGACAAACCCATCCCCATAATTGTTGAGCTTATTGTTCAAATAGAAGGCTTACCAATTTGGGGTATGTATCTCGCGTTGGTTATGGCCGACAAATCCAAGGAGAAAACTTTGGCGGAAGAAATGAATAAGAATTATGGCACCACCTGGGGGACTATATGCATCATTATGAAATGAATCAATAATGAAGCCACACAGTTGGGTGAGAAAATATTAGCCTGCAAGTTACTAAGAAAATTCCACAGAGAGGAAGTACCAACTAGAGTCATTGTAGTTGCAGCCTAGTGTGCAGAAGGCACCTCAATGAGTTGGGAACCATACTTATTGAACTTATTCCAAGAGGACTACAAGGATGTGCAGGACCTAGGCACAAATTTCCGTTACACATTGTTGATTACCTTAATAGCCTTCATGGGATGGCGAGAACCAGGGTATGTAGTTTTTTGTACTAGACCACAACTAGCGGGAGCAAGGTATCCATTGCTAAGAGCCGAGCTGAATGTCAGGCATAAGAGGGAGAATGGGATCATATTTGAAGCATACCTATGAGACACACAGGAAGCCATCAATCGATCGTGGAGGATAACACTAGAGGTTGTCGCGTGATATGCAGACATCACCAATTTCTAGGCCACATGACAAACAATGTGGATACAGGCAAGGCATGATCCGGCTAAATAGTGGCTACCGATGCGCTAATACATCATAGAGGGTGATATATACATGGTCATCAATGAATGGCCCGATGAATGGAGGATCCCAGCCATTACCTAGGAAGTATCGAAAAGAACAACAAAGGAAGAGGCAGAGCAGAGAGAAACATAGCCTCCGGAAATCCAAGTGCCCAAGAGACCAAGAACGGGCCAAATCAGGCCAAAATAGATAGATGGGCCAAAGAAGATAGGAACCCATAAGGGGAAGAAGGAGAATACAAAGATGACCAACGAATAATAGAAATAGGTCGAGGAAGCGCAGGACACCACCCCAAATCCCAACACACTGGAACTAGGGAAAAATAAGAGACCAGTTGCATAGGCAGGAGGCATGCGCAAGAAATAAAAGGAACAATGAACATCACCAGACTATACGATCACGGAGGATGATGGGGAAATGATCACCAGAATGATCTAGTATTGTCTAGAAAAGGACTTCGACCATGCAACACATCATAGGGATAAATTGCAAAATGAGCGAGAAGAAATGGGATAGTTCCTTAATAAATTCATGGAAGTAAAGATAGCAAGTAGCAGCAGGAGCATAGATCCATTAGCACCATAGACCGATGAAAGAGTGGAGGTATAAGAATGAGATCCAGTCCACTCATTACCGCACACAAATGCAATGGTCTACATCACACCTAGCATGTTGCGCATGGATGAAATCATGGGGAAGACACCCTTGAAGGATTTAAACCACATCCAATTGGTCTTGAAATGGATGTCATCAAGGGCACTACATAATTTTTAGGTTAGCGTCGACCACGTGGTATAGTCTCGTGCACATAGAGACTTAGTTGAGTTACAAAAAGCAACAAAGAAGCGGGAGGCGTTGGAAAATTTTTGTGAGCAAGCCAAGTTCAAAACTCAGGAGGAAAGAGAATGAAAGAATGAATTGGAACATAGAGTAAGAGGAATTTTTGAGAAACTTCTAAACACCGTGCAAGGGAATGAACTTCCAGTAGAAGAAAATATTAATCAGATTGTGCAGGCCATCGAGCAATATCAGAGGGAGATCAAGAATCTCCAAGAACAACTCATACCCACCACTCCACTAGAAGTGAAGGAGAAAAGGAAGCAGGAAGAAATATTGCAACTGTAGGAGATAGAGAACAGGTTAGCACAACAACTGACTTGTTCGATAAAGAAACGCAGTTTTGTACAAGGTTGGAGGAGGATCCACGGGTCCAACGGTGGGACAAGAAAGAGAAAATGATCAATGCAGCTATCCAAGAGATCAAGCAGAAGAAGAATACCATACCAATCCCAAAATGAGTCAAAGGGATGCAAGAGATGAAGAAGATGCAGGTATAACTTATCACTACGCAAACGCGGAAACAAGAGCGTCAGGCTCAAATAGAGACATTGCAGGAATGGATAACAGAAGTACTCACATAGGAAAAGGTAGTTAAGACACAGATAACAAAGACTCAGGAAGAATGTGCAAGATTGATCAGTGATGAAGTGGCAGTCCAGGTTGTGGGAACAATGAAGGAGAATACCGCACAGGCACTGACACAAACAACGGAGCTCAAGGAAAAGTTCCAGATGATCAACAAGGAGATCGAGGAAGCTTAGAAGGATTAGGTGGCTCGGGATGAGCCACATGTCAGTGTTGGGGGCCTATTGGTAAAAAGCCAAAGTGGAAAGAAGGATGGTCGAAGTGGAAAGAAGGATGATCGTGGGGATAGAAAGCATGCAAAAATTGAAGTAACAGTTGGAGGAAAACACAACACACACACATTCAAGAAAGCATGCACAAGGAAATCAAAATATGGAAGGAAGAACAGAACGTGCGCATGGGAGGAAGACCTAACATCGATAGGGTTAGGGTTTTGGTAATATATTTTAAATGGATAAAGAGCGTGAAATGTATAAATATAGATACATAGGTATCATAGGGGGCTCCTTCTTGTTAGTTCGGTTTTGTATTGTTCCATCATAGATATGTACGAGTTGATGTGATATGTAATATGGTTATGAACTTTTTTGTAAGTTGTTTAGCTAGAGGAGAGGAGATAAGGAGGATCTGAGGATTAGATCGCAGGCTGAGGAGCCTGGTGCAATCTAGTTCGCCTCATATATATCTTACCCATCTGAGGAGAATTGTAAGCGTGCAATGTTGGAGATGCAGAACTACCATAATAAAAGATCCAAGAGCCAAATCTTTGTGGACGTAGCCCAGGAGGGGGTGAACCATGATAATATCTATGTAATGTGATGAATGCATGTATATCTTTGTCTTCTTTCAACAGTTACTTGTTGTGTTTAATGAATGAATGAGTTATTGTATTGTTATGAAATATGGTTGTGATGTTAAGGGAATAAAATGTGGAAGATAATGAATAATCGCAAGTAATAGTAGATTTCAATCACAATTTATAGTAGATGGCTCTGAGTAATGATATCCTATCTCAGACTCAATCCTAGGCTGTAAACACTTGAGTCTTATAGCCACCCATTTGAATCTATCTTGGGTGAGACTGCGCAATGCATTCTGTGTGTTGTGTTTCCTTCTGGTTTACCAGGAGGGCTGATAGTTTTAGAGGCTTTATTGGAAATTCGAAATACATGAACCCTGGGTCAAGAACTCAGATGGTAAGAAAGGAATATTAAAGAACCAACACCTATTTTCAAGCCCGCCTGATCGCTTTTGATAATTAGACACTCCTTAATTGCTCTTTCTCGTCCCCGCGACTTTCGTACCTCTTTCTTAATATGAAATTAGTAACCTTTCATGCTAACATATCACCATACAGGAACCGTCGAAATTTTCATTAATGAGCAAAATTCTCGAGGAGATCTCCCATTAATACGCATTAAACCAAGATCTGCAGAGAGTTATATGATCCCTTCCAATTTTTCATCTCAAACACAGGTCGTCGCGTTGGCTCGTTTAGGAAATCTTGAATCCTTAATTTCTCATTGTCATACCCTCCATGTTCACACTTCTATGTATGCAATTACCATTCTTTAATGCTAACAACACATTATTGAAGGAAAATCTCCCTACGGACAGGTAGATCTCCTCAAAGAGCTAGACTCTTAACTCTAAGACAGAAAGTGCTTATCATGGTCATTGACTTCCTTTTAGATCTATACAAACTAATGTATGAGGAGGAAGGAGAAAAGAAGTACCTTTTACTGGCATTTTTCCCTGCACGCTCTGAGTTGAGCTCCAATCTTTCGCTCCTCGATAAGCCCTGTAGACAAACAAAGTACGACTACTTCCTACTCTATCAAGATTAGTCTAAAATAGGTCTATCTACTAAAGAGACAAATTCATGTGAGATTGAACACGAATTAGAAAGAAACATGCCAAGCAAATTATATTAATGTGGACAAAACATTGCTTACATCCATAGATGAATTGCAGCAGTTTCGTCAAGTCCTCCTTGTCTACCCCTTGCTCAAAACATCCACGATCCGAATGATGATAGCTTCATCGATTACTCCCTATGATATCATAGGTCTCTTGCCTCCAAAATATCTCTTTTCCAGCACCACTTATAAGATCATAAGTTTGGACTTAAAGATGACTCCAAAGGATCTTTATAATGCTCCCAAATAGTGTAAGGGGGAGCGCCAACACTCCCAGAAGAGGTATAGGGGAGCGCTCCCCTCCAAAAACCTAGTTTTTGGGGTGCTTTCATATGGACAAAGGTTTATAAGCCTACTGACTCATTTCTTCTCTTCCAAATCAAATGTTTGAGGTGTTTCAAGTGTCCTTCTCATGTCGTTTACAGGAACGACATAGGCATCATGGCAGTATGCTTCCTTGACACTTGCGACACTTGTGAGCGAAATGAGACACTTACAACCTTTGTAATTATGACACTTATGACACTATCAAAGTGAGTATTTTCGATGTGTAACGGATTCCCCTCCAAAGTATGAAGTTAGAAGACAGGAACTGATAACTAAAATGCTTTGTAGACTTTCAAGCAAGGGTATAGACGTAGAGAACCTGACAAAATCTGCACACAAACATCCAACAAATATTATGACATGTTTCAAACCCAAGGCAGGCATACCTATGCTTGGGTGATCAAGACTTGCAAGATATGGCCGCCATAAAATACACTGCAGATCCAGAATTGTATTGATAAAAAGGTATAGCCACTGAAAATACACAGTTGATCTATACTCTTATGAAATGAACTGATCATAACCACGAAGAATACACAGTGGATCTACGAGATGACAAGACATAGCCACGACCAATACAAAGTGGATCTATGTAACAATATATGTGTCATTGTTCAAAAGAAACTCCATCACAACCTGGGAAAAGTACATATCAAAGTGATCACTCAACCCAGGGTCTTCTTACCGATCCTGATGTAGTAAGAATCTAACCATGTGAATAGATGTCTCGATGTCGAAAATGGCATAAACCACTTGATTACCGGTCAATGATGTAAATCGTTGACAAGCGCGAGGGAGATCACCATTAATGTCAATGATTCCCAAGGTACCCTAGTACATTCCAATGAATGTGAATGGATGAGCTGGAGTTGAACATCCGTGGAATCATTCGATCAGAGGTCAATGATGTAAACCCACTTTCGGACGTGAGGAGGCCTACCATTGAGGCATGCAGGTCTCAAAGTACTAACTGGTTTCTAAGTCTAGTTCCTGGATAATGTGTTGAAGTTGACAAGAATAGGCTCATCGAAGGAGGGCCTTGATGTATCCCCCATCAACGACACGAAACAGACATAGAGATGTAATTGGTAGATCAAATGAACATGGACTGACATGGGTATTGAGACAAGATATTTGTGATGGCTGAATCTCGAGGCAAATACTTCCCTTGAACACTGAGGCACGACAGCAGAAACATGACATGGACCAAAACTTGATAATGCAGTGGATGTTGTGACTGACGTCAGGTGACCCAAAGGAGTGGAAGAAACTCAAAGGATTGGCTCAGTGCAGAGGTTCAATATATTATAATGCGTGCAAAATACACAGTGTCGTGTTCAAGGGCGACTCTAAGAATTACTTGGCAATGTTCTCAAGAAACTGCTTGGCTTGCTTGTTTCAAATTTTCCCCCATCCAGATAGATGAGTACCTATTTTTAATTTAACGAGCTCGAGGAGGATAACACATGCTCGATAAAACTCACCTTCAGTAAGTTCCTCTTCCTTTGTTTAATGAACTGGAAGGAGTAAGGGTATGATCCCATATGGGCCTGTCGATGTTTTGTTTAGAGAGTCCAAAGACAGAAAACTCGAAGGTTTTTCATGATTATAGAGTCTGGAAAAACACTTAAAAGAGAACTCTCTCAGTTCCTTTTTCGTAAAGTAGTTTGACGAGACTGAAAAAGAGATAAACTATCACTCAACAGATGTTTTCTTCAAATACTTTAACGAGCGTGAAGAAAACAAGGTCGCTCGGTAATCTTTTCATGTTTAGAGAGTCTGAAAAGGACTTAAAGATGACTCCAATGTTGTCCTTTTTCGTAATGGTAGTCTCGCGAGGCCGAAAAAGAGATAAATTATCACTCTAAAGACACCCTTTCAAACCTTTTAACGAGTGGAAAAGGAAGCAAGATCACTCGACAATATTTTCATGTTTAGAGAGTCTGAAAAGAGCTTAAAGGAGACTCCAGGGGGTTCCTTTTTCGTGTATCCATACAGGTCTGAAAAAGAGATAAAAGTCTTCTCGGATGCATTCTCAGTTTCATTTTTTTTAACAATCTTGACACAAGGAAAGAACTATGCTCAAGGCCTCTATTTCATTTTTTAACAAGCTTGCCACAGAGAAGAGAAACAATGCTTGAGGTTGCTTCTTGATCATGGCTTCCAAGAGGATAATGCTCTGGAAGGATGCCACGGAAAGGGATAAAACATGGTCATGGCCTCCCAGAGATATTCACTGGATGGAAGATAATCACTTGAGAAGGAACACATGTCGAGGGTTGTGACAGGAGTAAGGAGATCAAGCTCCAATAATCCTACCGAAGAATCACCATATCCACTATTGGATCCAAATCGTCGAAAGTTGAAAGCATGGGATATGATGAAAAATCAACACCAGGAGGGAGACAGATGGTATATCTACCCGGATTTATTCACGAGGGGGAAGAAAAGAGGATTGGTGACAATTATTATCCTGAGGTAACTTATCAATGCGAAACATTTTCGGAATAGATTCATCTGAAGGAAAAAATGGGGAAATGTAGTCGATCGCAGACGACAAGGAACTCAATTGTGATTGTATCAAGGAAATGTCAGGTGCCAATAGATGTTGGTCATCTGATGAGGGAGAAGCGGATTGGGTAGAAACGTATGACGTTTCAGCTGGACTAAGTGGCACGGTGTCACTTAGTGCATCTAATCCCAAAGGACAAGGTACAATCCAAGGGTTATATGATTCCAAATATTGATAAGCCATGGTCGAAATCATATCGACGGTGGCAATGTGATGTGTAGTCAGTGGAAGTGGTGTAGGGAAGGTACCCATGAGGCTAGAATCTTTCAGTAAGCCAACACCAATGCTTTCATACGTGATCTTGTGGTCTCCCAAGAAAGGAATATTGATGGTAGTAGGAGCATGAGCATCGTTCGTGCAGAAATCCAACTGATCAACAGTGACAATTTTTCCCTGGTGAGGAAATTGTACACATTGAAAGACCAACGAGGCAACGACAGTCATAGCATAAAACCAACTTCTTCCAGGTTGTAAATTGTAATCGAGGGGAGCATCGACCACCTCGACATCAACAGTAATGGTTTTACCACCCAATTGGATGGGTAGGGACTGTAAAAGCCCATGGGGATGGAAACCTCTCCCATCGAAGGCGCGTAACATCTTTGGGGATTTTTTGAGTGATGGTGATTTTAAACCTTTCCAACATGCTAGAGACATGACACAAGTTGAGCCTCCCTCATCCAGAATAGTTCGATGGATTTGTTGATTGTGAACAACAACATCAACTTGGAAAGCAAGTTGGTGGGAGAGTCGAGACGCATAATTATCCAGGTTAAACATGATCTGATTGGATGACTCAGGATCAATAGCGCTAAGAGAGGTCAAGATCATTCTACGTTGACTGGGGCAATGTTGTAGAACTTCTAACACAGACATAGCACAAGGTGCTTGAGCCAAATCTTCAACAATGTTGTAGTTTTGGGCAGCACGTGAACTAGGATTAAAGGTAGCTTTGCAGATAGTGCTCTCAGGAGGGCGCAAGATAGATTCGAACGTGATTTTCTCAATCTGAAGTGGTCAAGACAGAGGATTAACCGATGGAAGACTAACAGAGGATGATGATGGATCTGGTAAAGTGTCGGCACCGTTAGTGTATTTTCCTTTGTCAGGGTTTCCTGGCGTGTCGTAGGTATTAGAGCGAGTGGTCAAATTAATCCCATTAAACATATAAATATGTGCACTCGACGAGGCCTCATCATTAGGTTCGCTAGAACTGCCCCCGGGAGAGGGGGTTTGAGAAACCATGGATTGCTGCTGTGGAAAAGGCTGAGTAAGCACAACGGGTTGTGACTTCCCTTGGAAAATTTTGGCCACTTCATTACGAAGTGGACAATCTCGAGTGTAGTGATCGTCACCACAAATGATACACGGGAATTTTAGTTTTCGTTGTGGTTGCTTTTCGGTAGCAGGTGTTTGATTTTTGGGTTGTTCATTATTATTTTTTGATTTATTATTTGTCTTCTTCTTATGTCTGGATTGTTGTGAAGGGGCAGATTGAACTTCATTCACCTCAGAGATCTAAGTTTTGGGGGAGGTAGAAGAGGGTGTAGTTGATTTGGATTTGATGGAACCGATAACACCATCCACATGAGATGAGGATGATGGCTTAAAAGGATCAGTATTAGCTTGAGCAACATTTGGAAGAAAATCATACAAAGTACCAGATTGGGAATAAACCAAGTCTAAGTATTGATCCCGAGAAATGGCTTGTTCCTCTGTGACCGCACCACCCATAGCGACATCGCGAGCGATCGGGGGTAACAGTGATTTAGTAAACCATTCCTCCAAGAGTATGTTAGGAATGACTACCTTGATCATCCTTCGTCGTCACCTCCACTCATGAATATGGTCAGAGATATGCACGGAATTGGTTTGACGAAGGGAGGTCAAGAGTTTAGTACCTGTCTCATAGAGAATAGGTAGTTGAAAGCGTGTGAGGAAAGACATGGCAAGGGAATTGAAATCATGAAAAGAAGCACGTGGTATTTCAATATACCACTTTGCTTCCGAACCGGTAAGTGTAAACTGGAAAAGACGCAAACATACAGAATCATCCATGAGGGAGTTTGATGAACACCACAAATGGAAATTCATCACGTGGTTGTTCGGATCTTCACCAGGGTTTCTGTCAAACTTTGGAATATCAGAAGGAAGCTTAGATGGAATGACTGGCCAAACCGATGAATGAGAAATAAGATCATTAGTTAACTGAGACAAGTCTGGGAGATCCAGAGTCGCAAGGAAAGGTAGTTGTTTATTAATGTGCGAATGATACTGGTGTGGCATAGGAACACCAGTAGGACCATAGATTGGGTTAGGTGGATAGTTGTAACCTGTAGGTCCTCCTACATATGGTTGTTTTTGGCCAGGATAAGAAGGATTCGATGGTGTATGAGAAACATGGGCATAACCCGGTGGGTTCTGAACATTATAGGTTGGGTGATTTATTTTCCCATGAGGAGGATAAACATTTTGGCCTTGAGAATGGTAAGCAGTAGATCCTGGAGGTGGATAGACATGAGGCCCATAAAGAGGATAAGACTGTGGTCCCAGAGAACTCCAGGTGGTGTTTTGGATACTGCCCGGATACGATTGCCCGTAAGATGTTTCGGAAGGGACAAGATTCGATACTCCTCCTAGTGGGTTATTATACAAGTTCCCCCAAATGTGGGGTTGAGTAAAAGTGCCTTCTGAAGATACTCCCTAGGATTGTGAAGGGTTTCCAGCAAACGAGGGTTGCCCCCCTGCCAGTGGTGGACGTATGATCGGGGTTTGACTGGCAAACGGAGGTTGCCCTCTAGGAGGAGCATGAACAGGGGGTTGTCCCCCGGAAGGGGCAGGCCTGCCATGGAAAGGTAGTCCTCTAGGAGGGAAAGGTATGTTGGATGGTGGTTTCCCTCCAGCTGGTTGTGTTTGGCCAGCAGGGGTTTGCATTCTCAGGTGAGAATATGTCCCAGCAGGATCATGTGGAATATGCGACGCTCTAGAGTAAAAAGTTGTAGAAATCAAGGTAGAGATTGAAGTACTTTGGGGATGAGTAGAGGTGATGAGTCCAACATTAGGATGGACTAGTGTTGGTGTAGCAGTAGGGTGAATAACCTGATCGAATGGGTGATTCATGGTTTGACCGGATGGTTCTGGTTCACTAGGAGGGTCATGAGGAGGAAAGGGTTGTCGAATAGATTCTAAATTCTCATAGAGATCGTGTCTCGATGAAGTCCTCCATACAGAACGAGTAGGTGTGGGATTGGTTGCTACTACGGTGCTAGGACGAACATGATTCCTATACTCGTCACCAAAAATTGGTTCCATGAATCCCATATATGTTTCGATAAAGATCCTCTCCGATAATCATGGGACTTCTTCGTCTATGAAGTTCCCAAGGGAGTCTAAATGAACCAAAAGTGGTTCGAGAGGAGTTACCGACACAGGTGTGGTGGGATTTTCAATTGTGCCCAAAGCGTCTTCTGGGTTATCTAATGGGGGAGAAATAGCACTTCCGACGTCAGATGGGTTTTCTACCTCTCTACAGTAGTTATCTTCTGGAGGGTTAGAAGGTAAGGGTTGATAGCCTTTCAGAGGTAGCCCTTGCATCCTACGTGATCGGTGAAGACCTTTATCATCTACAGGCTCAATTGTGGAGAATAATAGATCACACTAAAAATCTAGGGCCAACTAACAAAAAGAAACAACATGCGCTAAGAAATCTAGGAATCAACCAAGCAGACAAAACTTCTCTCGATGACCGTACTAGTTGGTGATGAAATCCAACGTCACATGATCAAGTCGAGAAGGGGCTGGGATATGATGGAACAGTTACAATGGCGACCTGATTAACGAACTTACGCCTTGGTGCAAGTTTCCATGCAGTAATTGTGGATTTACCCTCCAAGGAGCCCGAGTGAGTTTGACCAATGTCTGTTCCAGGTATAGTGAGACTTCCCTTCACCATCACCTTGTGTAAGTCCCTAAAGATTATGGCAACTAAAGATACCAATTCGTAGTGAGTCCCTGGGTGGGTATAGTCGACAGTCCAATCCAGAACATATGGGCAGGATAACAAGTCCGAAATCAAACCTAAAGGCTCCCACACATAATCATGGGTATACCTCCAAGTGACCCCCAATATACGATCCGACCACTACAAACAGTTGAACCATGGAGGGATAATATCCGTAACTCACCCGAATGCAACCTCGTGCGTAACCCCTGTGTGAGAGGGGGATCCCAGAAAAACAATATGACAATTGGATTTGACTCTCCCTAACTCAGGATGCTAATGTTTGTTTTGAAAACTTTGGATATTTGTACTGACAGCCTAATCCAAAGTGCTAACCCTAGTCTACTATTGGTGGAAGATCCTAAAAACAAAAATGTTCTAGATAATTTTTAATTATCATTCATTTTATAGTTGTTCTTTACTCAAAGGGTGCACGGAAGTGAAACTAATGGAATGATGACTCGATGCCCAAAAAGATGCATGAAAGATGATAAACAGTCATTTCTTTTCAATGAACAGCTATTTAAGGGAAAGAGAAGGATTCGTTTTCACTTTCAAACACTAATATGAAAAATCCTCTACCAATTGGTTCTCAATCGAATCCAATGCAACGCTAAAACATTTTCGAAAAATGCCTTCTAATATGCAAATCAAGCACTAAAATGTAACTTTTTCATTTGTATGCGAATGATAACTAATTCAATGTGAAAGACTTCTCCTATCAACTACCTTTTTAGATCAAGGAGATTCAGACAAGCATGATCAGATTTCCCATACACAACAAACACCCTCTTGATGTGATTGAAGCAAGAAGAAAACAGAGAAAAAAAATAACAATGCAAAAACCAAACAATTCACACAAAAATGAAGTTTTCAAAGAACAATGACCTTAAAAAAACCAAGTGAGAAGAGTCACAGACTTCAGATGTCCTTCACTGGAGTTCCTGCTCAGTCAGATAGGAGAGAAAAAACAACAGATTGATTTCAGGCTCTCAACAAAAAAAACTCAAAAATAAGGAAAAAGGGCATAAAATCTGAACAATAAGGTTTTTACTTCTCAATATGAGGCATGTCACAATTCAAACGAAGAATCATTGAATCACCAAGCAGCTCAGCGAGAAAAAAAACAGGGTTTGGACCTCCAAAAATTGTAATTTTTGAAGAGATTTTGGGCAAAAAAGGGCTGGCGCTCTGGTATAAGGGCCACCAGAGTGTTATAAATATTTTTCCAGTAACTTAATGGAGCGTTGGTGCTCTGCTAACAAGGCAGGGGAGCGCTGGAGTCCTAAAGCTCAGAAAAAAGTCCAAAAAACCCAAAATTCAGTCAAATTTTGATAATCAGGCTGAGTGTGATGGGGTAAAGAATCAATCAGCAAGCGCAATCAGATATGAAGGGGTGAACAAGGTCGTAAAACAACCAAAGGGCCAAACAAGGTCTATGAGGAAGATCAAAACTAAAAGTTTGATTTGAATTTCCCCAGTGGAGTCGCCTGTTTATGTTGATGGAAAATCTCCCTGCGGACAAGTAGATCTCCTCAAAGAGATAGACTCTTAAATCTAAGACAAAACGTGCTTATCATGGTCACTAACTTCCTTTTAGATCTATACAAACTAATGTATGAGGAGGAAGGAGGAAAGAAGTACCTTTTACCAGTGTTTGTCCCTACAGACTACGAGTTGAACTCCAATCTTTCGCTCCTCGATAAGCCCTATAGAAAAACAAAGTACGACTACTTCCTACTCTATCAAGATTAGTCTGAAATAGGTCTATCTACTAAAGATACAAATTCATGTGATATTGAACACGAATTAGAAAGAAACGGGCCAAGCAAATTATATTAATGAGGACAAAACATTGCTTACAACCATAAATGAATTGTAGCAGTTTCGTCAAGTCCTCCTTGTCTACCCCTTGCTCAAAAGATCCACGATACGAATGATGATAGCTTCACCAATTGATCCCTATGAGATCATAGGTCTCTTGCCTCCAAAATATATTTGTTCCGGCACCACTTATAAGATCATAAGTTTGGTGTGATTCTCCCTTTTCAGTCCCCTTTCACCATTAGAAAGCTTGCTTATATAGCCTTGGAGAGGATTTACCCACTTGAGATATCTTTGGGGAAGTTGAGGATTTTCCTTCTTCAGTTGAGGATTTTCCCTAAGAACATGGCTGAACTAGGGATTTGAGCTCAACTGCCTTCTAAGAATGAAAATATCCTTCCCCCATTCATGTCAACAACTCAACTGCTGCCTAAAATAGGTAGTGCTCCTTTAAAAGGGCCACCAGAGCATTGTAGCGCACCCTAGTAGTGTTTACGGGAGTGCCAACACTCTTAAAGACACCAGTGCTCCCTCAGAAGGGCCAAAGGAGCTTTATAACGCTCCCAAACAGTGTAAGGGGGAGAACCATCACTCCCAGAAGAGGTATAGGGGAGCGTTCCCCTCCAAAAACCTAGTTTTTTGGGTGCTTTCAAATGGAAAAATGTTTATAAGCCTGCTGACTCATTTCTTCTCTTCCAAATCAAATGTTTGAGGTGTTTCAAGTGTCCTTCTCATGTCGTTTATAGGAACGACATAGGCATCATGGAAATATGCTTCCTTGACACTTGCGACACTTGTGAGCGAAATGTGGCACTTACGACCTTTGTAATGACGACACTTGCGACACTATCAAAGTGAGTATTTTCGATGTGTAACACACATCACACAACAACCGTTGAAATTGTCATTAATGAGAGGAAGTCTCAAGGAGATCTCCCATTCACACGCATCGGACCAAGATTTGTGTAGGGTTATATTATCCCTTCCAACTCTTCATTTCAAACATCGTCTTGAGAAAATCAACATTCTCATAAAATTATGGGAGAAGCTCAAAACCAGTTCTGTGGAGATATAGTGAATATATTCGTATGTGAGGATGAGAACTTCCATTGGTCCAGGGCATACTCTTACTATTCATCATGTTCCTCCCAGAATGAAGTGATTTGGACCTCTATAATCACGCGTATAGACTGCATCCCTAAGTTTTTTTAATGTAAGGAGATGGTCTCTTGGTGCACTAAAAAATATATTTCAAGCCAATGAATTATTCCACTATGCGACCTTCTCTTGTTTCTTTTTCACCTCAGGTTTTCCGCAATATGTTAAGATTGTTTGAGCCAACATTGAGCTTCAGAAGACAAGACTACAAATAGTTCTTAGAAAAACATGATAATAGGTTGGACCTCTTACCCAAGTTCCTCAAAGACCTGACAACAGTTCTTGAAGATATCACAAAGTTGCAAGTCAGTTCCTTTAGAAATCCATTCCGGGAGCTTGGTTGTTTACATGAATAACGAGACAGGTATCCATGGCAAGCATTTCCCATATAGTTATTTATATTTTTTACTTCACAGTGAATGAAAAATTCATTTTCGATTGGGGAAAGCTAATTTCCATTGAAATTTGTTCCCAACTGTCACGATTCAAAGAATCAAATAAATTTTATATGTCATTCTACTTGATTTTCGCAATAGTGCATTGTTGTCCATTTCCAAAACTGTCTCTGTCCAAGAAAATAAACTATGAATTCGACCCAGTAACATTTTGGTACCAGGCCTTGTGGAGGCACAAGGCCTCCCATTGCTTTTATGAGGTTTTTAATGGCTTTGTCTCAATTTTCAAAGATTTATTGTTAGGAAAGGATTCTCCTCGGATTTCTGGCCAGGCAACCAAGTTTTTGGACAGGAAGGGGACACTTGAACAAAAGGAAAATTACAGTGTAATAATGATCTTTGTCTCCAATGAAAATTTTGCTTTCCTTCCATGCCACATCACAGACAAGATGTTTGTTATAGAAATAGAAAGGCAATACAACCACTGGTTGCATTTTTTCCATGACAAGAGAAAAAAACATTTCATTCCTCTGCACTGGAAAGTCAGGGACTTTGTGTGCAAAAGCGTCAACAAGATTGACGAATTCACAGGACATTTCAAGAAATTGAACCTAAAATATGTTGAAAGGCTAAAAGGGTTTGACCCTAATGGGAATTTTCGAGAAAATTTACTATCAATTGGATTTAGCAACTCTTTTATCCATAACATCCTGACCGAAGACAAAGATATTGATGACAACACTCCTTCTTTTGAGGATTGCAACATAGAGACATTGCAAACCGCAACTGAATTGCACAGACAATAGGGAAAGGGATCCAGTGAGAAGAGTGTCCAGTCCTCATCCAACCCTCCCAAGAGAATGACATCACATAGCATCGCTTCAATGACCCACCCCAATAAGAAAGAAACCCAGAAATATTCAAATGGAGGAGGAGATAAGAACCCTCCTCGAGGAAAAAATGATACTTCTCACAAGCTTCCCGTGACGAAGAAGAGAAAAAACATCGTAGGGAAGGCAGAACAACTCAAAATTGAAAGTGAGCACATGAAACTTGAAACTTTTGTGGATGCCTTGTTGCAGAAAGTTGACCCGCTTGCAGACACAATGCACCATAGTTCCACAATGGAAATAGTTGAGACCGACATTTTTTACGAAGATGAATCCTTCGTATTCCAGAGCATTGTTTTTGACAACCAATCTAAAAATTTAATCATTGAAAAGAGAGATGTAACAAAAAAGAAAGGAAAATATCGTACAGAGATTAACTTTAGGAAAATGAAAGTGTCCCAAATCTCCCGATTTCACCACGTAACGACTGATGCTCTTGATGATTCCATTGGAGGAACTGAAGCGGAGAATTCCAGACTAAATGGCTCAATCAAGGAGGCTTTCATTGCTACCCCAGTGTTTTCCAGTCCTTTAGCAAAAACTATGCCTACTACCCCTGTAGCCAAGTTAAAAGGATCCTCTAACCTCCTCACATCCTATAGATCCTTTGTAGAGAATAATGTCAAGAAAAGAATGCAACTAATTACTGAAGCCTAGGAAACATCACAAAATATAGCTTCCTTTCGAAAGAGGGAAAATGATTTGCAAAGACATTTGCAGATGAATTTAAAAAATGAAGAAAGTTTCTATGAACAGATGGTGACCCCTTTTTCCAACCATGCCATCAACAACTCAGATCTGAAAATAATACAATAGGATCTCCCCTCCCCAAAGCGGATCAAAACATTTAAAGCATGTTGGAAAAAGAAAGTTAAGAACCTGCAGCTCATTGTCGAATCATGTGAACAACTATATCAGAGAAAGAAGAATTATTTAGAAACCTGAACCAAATAGACTTAGCCGGAAGTACCAACGAGGTTCAAGACCCAAACTTAATCCTCAAATCCTTGTCCTTGACTAAACAAGCATTCAATGAACAACTTGATATTTTAAAGGGGTTGTCTTTAGAAACGTTTTACGACATACTTGAATATGGTGAAGATGAGGTCAAGAACTGGCTAGTGGACTATTCGGCACACAATGAAGAAATTGAACATGCTCTGCATAGTATTTCTGTGGATCTAAGGAAATTAGAAAATGATCTTTTCAACATAGAAATCTGGGATGAAATCAATGTGGCCCCCGTGAGAAGCTACATTGAAGAATGGTTCGAACGAAGAATGGAAAAGCTAATCGACGAAGGGAAACAACCGGTTGGCACGATTCCAGTGGTCGTCGACGAAAACAACAAAAACACATCGGCTTCATAGTAAGTATATACTGATCACATATTTTTTGTCTTTATCAATCCAGTTATTCTACCTTTTTAAATAGAAATCTCTAACCAAAGACTCATAACTTCCAATTTATTCTTTTCAGGTCTTCCTCTCTACCGGCGTGCACTTGTTCTTTCTACAATCCTATTTCTTGTACTTATTTATTTTATGTTCTGCGGGAGCCCCAATCCTAGTCTATATGAAAAATGCATTTAAATTTCCATAAATATGGAACAGATTCCATAAATATGTAACAGACATTATTAATTTTTGATAAATTTCAAAGAAAACTAATTCAAGAATGCTAAAAAAAATTACCTTCAACTATGTTGGATGTCAGGAAATTGTGTTTATTATGTTTGAATTTTTAAAGTGTGTGATTCCTGGTTCTTTTTTCCAGGAACCTTTATTGCAAGGCATTATTAATTTTTGATAAATTTCAAAGAAAACTAATTTAGGAATGTTAATTTCTTTTTCCTTCAACTATGCTGGATGTTAGGAAATTGTGTGCTTCCTGGTCCTTTTTTCCAAGAACCTTTACTACAATTCATTGAGACAGAAATTTTCTAAGTCCCATGTTTGAACTATACACACCCCAGGAAAAAATGCCTCGTTCGCATATTAACCTTGGGGGTCATCTACCAGCCCAATGTCTTGTGGTTGGCCTTTGACACACTGCCACAAGTCATCCTCTACATGGATACCACTTGTACTTCAAGTTGCTTCCCTCATGTCTATGCTCGGTCCCACTGTAGCAATGCATTTATTCCCATTCCAACCTGGCAAGGACTACGCTGCCATGCAACACTTGTTTTACATTGTTGTAACATGAGTTTTCTCTTATAACCAAAACATTTTTCTTGTTCTCAAATGGTATACTCCAACCCATTTTGTTGTCAAGGCTATAGAAATGAAGCATTTCTATGACTTGTATTGTTAAATGGTTTTCTTTTTATTTTCATAAGAAAAATGTTTTCTCATGTGTGATTCGAAGAACAATTGATTTGCTTGTCATATTGGAATTATGAAGCCATGCCTAATGATTTCATGGAAAAAAATTATTTATTGTATTTCATAGTGGGAATGGAGACAAAATAATTAATTTAAGATGAACAAGATTGTTGGTTTCCTGGTTGGATAGAAAACACAAGTATGATATTCTTAAGTTTACTTTTTGGTTCTGCTTGGCTAGGAGGTTGATAACATGTTGATTTTGTGGTTAATGGGTAGTATTCAAAATATATTCTTGGAATTATAAATGTTAGAGTGTATATAGTGTTTATGCATGAATTTAATGATATTAACCTTGTTCATTAGGATTATCATCCTTAAAAGTGAAGATACCTTTCATCAATGGTGTTGTAGATGACTATGGAGATGCATTTGTCTTATGGATGTTATGAAGGAGTTTAATTGATGTTAAATTAGTCATAATTGGTTGTATATTGGTATTTCTAATAAGAATTATTTATAATCACCCTTGATGGTCATGTACACATTTGAATGAGTAGTTCTCTTATGCTTATATTTATGAAGAGTTAAGTTATTATTCATGAACAAGACTATATATGTGTATTAATATAAATGCATGGATGGATTTAACCATGTCAAAATAAATTGTAATTGAGAAGATGCGAATAAGTGCATAGTGATAGTGCAGAATATTGAGAAAAACATTGCACTAGGTCTGAAATATGAAAGTCAAGTTTCCAAAATAGAACCAAGACATAAACAAGGGTTTTTGACACTACAACCTACATAGAAAATGAAAAATACAAGAAAAGAAAACTTCAAAACAAATCCCCACCAATGTAAGTCAATGAGGCTGGAAAGCACACTGACAACCATGGAAGAAGATCTAGATCAATTCCCTAGTGGATTCACTAATATATTGGTGGGTTTTTGTCACAATGGTGAGAAAAAACACTAACTTGGTGGTTGCAAATCAAGAAAGAAAAAAATTGAAATGAGACTAGAGTTATAAAACCTAGTAATGTTTGTGCAAATAAAACCCTAACACATGTGAAACATGATATCCAACTATGAAAAAGAAACATAATTCAATGTGAATAAGGAAATAAAATAATGAAAATTGCATTAATCCAATGGGAAGAAAAATTACACATAACACTTGCTAGAGTGGCTTGATAAAGACAAATGGGCTCTAAAGACTCTCTTTGGGATGGGTCCTTTACTTCCTTGGTGTCCTCCAACTCCAACCTGGGGTAGAAGAGAAGGTAAGAAACTAGAATAATGAGGTAAGAGAATAGGGATCTTGATACTTTGGTGGTATTCCAACAACATAAGCTTACTTGGATGAAATCATGTGAATGGGTGACCTCAATAGCTTTATTTAGAGGTGTATGGTGGAAAACCTTTTTGACATAATCTTCCATGTAGTGGTTAAATATTACTAGATCAATGTTTAATAATATTAATTAGAGTTTTATGAGGTCCACACATAACTAGTACATCATTTAGAAGGCATGGACACATTAAATGGGCGAGAAAACAATTAAGAAGTTGTGTTTTTTGGGGTAGCACACCTTATGGGCTCTTTTCTGCACCAATTGTGTGCACTTTTGGTTAAAATCAAGCATTAACTTAGCTAATTCCAATACTATTGAGGTCATGTGGTGATGGAATCGAGTGAAGGATGAGGTTTATGCATGAAAAAGTCATATATTCAGGTAAAATGACTCAAAATGCAATAGGTGAGAAATTTTAGGGTGAAGATCAAAGTCTTGAAGGTGGATGACAAACCAAGAGAATGAAAGAGAGCATATGCTTCTTCTTGGGGATCAACCATAGCCCATGACAATCCTATTGAGTTGGATAAAGACACACAACCCTCCAAGGTTACCCCAACAGAGGACGATGAGGTCAAGTTGATGTTGGAAGTGAAGAAAGGGGAGATAGTTTCCTCTTCTAAGGACTAATTTGGGTCCACTCACAATATTTAACTTTTTTTTAAGGGTTTTAGTTTCATGAACATCTATAGGATAGACTTTCATTCAATGTCTTCTTTGAAGTTTACCAAACTAGAACATATGGGTATCATTGACATGTTAAATTTTGAGATTTATGAGCTATCAAGGGACCTTGTTTCCTTTTTTGATAGGTCCCCCAACCTCATGTTGTAACCTCTTCATTTTCTATATATAATAAATAATAACGTTTTAGCTTAAAAAAATATCTTACGTATATCCACATTAAATATTATAATATATACCTTCCTAACATTTTAAGTCATCAAAACTATGTTAATTTAAAAATGTTTCTCATATGCAAATACAAAATCAAAATAAAGCATACAATTCATTACCTTCATTTCTTTTAATATCCAATAAATCAATCTTTACTTCAATGAAAATTCATAACTATCACTATCATCATAATATAAAATGTAGCATATACTAATTACATTAATCCAAAAACATTGAATTAATCTATTTGGACGATGGTGATGGAGCATTTTGGTTGGGAGATAACGACATTCAATTGTTCATGTAAAGTAGTTAGGATATGTTCGTATCCACGACAACGATGATTATTGATAGAACACATAAGGTAGACGATTTATTATTGTGTGAGATTGCGATTTTTTATTTAAAAATACATTGAAAATATGTTTAATTACGAAACATTGCATTATATATTATTTATTTAAAATAAAATATTTATTATATATTATTTATTTAAAATAAAATATTTATATTTTTTAAATAAAGCTATTTTATAAATATAAGAACCTAAATAACCATTTGGAAAAATGCAAAGGAAAGTTGGCAAGAGTGGACTTTAGTGGTTAGAAGTCGATTGGAATTATGTGCGTTGAAAAGGGTGTACATGTTTGAGCCAATGGCATTATTCATGTTATAAAATAAAACAACCTATGCTTCTACAATGGTACATTGAGCCTCACACGTAGGCTATAAATTATTTTTGAGGTTTAACCATGGGAGGAGGTACATTGAGCCTCACATGTGGCTATAATTTATTTTTGAGGTTTAGCCATGGGAGGAGGTACATTGAGTGTCACGTGTACTTTTCAATTTATGTTTGAGGTTTAGCCAAGGGATAAGAGACTAAATTTTATAATAATTGAATTTATCTTCAGATGATGTAAGCTATGTGTATATGATTATTTTTTAATATATATATATGCATTTATATAAAATATTTTAAAAGGGGAAGGTTAATTAAGTAAGGTATGTGTATATGATTATTTTTTAATATATATGTATTTATATAAAATATTTTAAAAGGGGAAGGTTAATTAAGTAAGGTGGAGGGGTATGGTTGGTATGATGGAGGATTTTTTTTTTTTTTTTTTTAGAGGTACACCTCATCATGAGTTTGTATTTGAACATACTTGACACAATTTTGGAGGTATGGCTACTTAGTTGCATTATTGATGGAGCACCTTATTCCTGGGTTAAACCCAAAACTCTAAACCATGTGGATGAAGGATGTGAATAAGAAGTGGACCTTAGAATATGAGCACCTTACCAAAGGAGGTGTCTAAGGTTCAACTTATGGACACGTAAGGGTCAAACAAGGCCCAAATAAGAAAACTTCTACCTTGTAGGAGGCCCAAAGCATGGTATGTTGCAAGCAAAGATGTTGAAGGAGGAACACCATCTTTAGAAAGGTGCCATGTGGCATTAGGAGCATTTATATGGTCAAAATGAGATCACTTGATGAGAAGGGAAACACTCCAATGGTGAAAATGTCTAAAATTACTTAATGTAACTACTAGTTAGTTATAGAGAGGATCTATCTGGTCTTGACGCTTGGTTGGAGACAATTCCTTTGAGTTGAACTTGCACCATTTATCCTTGGTCCTATCCATGCTTTTGGACCTGCACATAAGGAAACAAGTAACTTTCTGAAACTGATTGGCATAAACAAAAAATACGCATGAAATAACTAACTATTAGGTAATTCAGAACCATAACTAGAAACTCAAAGAGATCAATCACTGAACATTAACACATATTTTAGGGGAGGGAAAGAAGAGAGAACTCATTTTTAATTAGAATGAAACAACGGTACACAAATATATATTTGGTCCACTCACGACACCTTCCATAACCATTCTTTGGATTCCTCTATCGCCGAGTCACTCAAGAGAACTTCAAAAATATTCTCCATGCAAGAATGAGAAAATCCAGGAGCTTTTATGCCTCAAATTAGGAAAGGTAGAAAATACTCAAGGAACAGAAGCTCCTTGAGGGATGAAGGTCATAAAACCCATAGGGGGACAACAACATTTAATTGTTTTGGCAGGAGGATAACTCTATTACTGCATCAATTATTTCACCCATTCCTTTCTTTTATGCCTCATGTTATACCAATTCAAGTTGTTTGAGATAGTTTGGCACATGTTTTAGGGAGTTACATAAGTAGTTTTCCTATAAAACGCACTCGGGAGCATGTAATTTTTGTGAAGTTTGTATTTTTAGTCTCTATTCTAAGGAAAAAGTGCATGTGTGCGCTCCTTTTGCGAGTAGGAAGAGCACGTTGATTGACAAGGAGGTAGTATAACTAGTTTACAGAGTCATCAAAGTCATCAGAAGGTGTGTATAAAGCGTATGGTGGCCAAATCAAGGCATATAATACATGGAGGTGTCGAAACATGCTATAATGGATATGTCCTGATGTGTGAGGTTAGAAAGGGAGCTGATGGACAAAATACATTATTATAGCATGGAGGAAGATATTGAGTGGGACTGGGTGGATTTATTTCAACTTCGGATTGTAAAAGTACCTACAACATAAACCAAGTTACCATATGACTCTCTTCTCAAGGAAGGAATACCCATGCTCAGGGGTGGACAAACATGGTTTCCAAATCAAGTACAATGTTGATCCATGAAGTATATAAAATAAAGGAATCATGGCCACAAAAAATATACATGGTGGATCCATGAAAAAATATATTATAGCCAAAAACAAATGCATAATGGATCTACCTCCCAGTATATATCAGGAAGATGACTAGAACTGTGAGATGGACAAGTTGATCCTCCAAAAGTCCCAATTTCATAAGGGTGTGTGGTACAATCTTGTGAAACTCAAGTAGTAGTATAAAGAGGAGATGTAACTAAGGCCTAAGGTATTCAATCCAAACTCACTAATGGTTTTGATTATATCCATGCAAATAAATGATTTGATGTTGAACATGGTAAAAATCATTTTATTACTGGTCACTAATGTATACCATTAAAAAATGTGAGAGAACCCACTGATAATGATAATGGGCATCAAGGTACCTAGTACATTCTAGAAAGTGTGAATGGATGTGCTATCATTGAATACTTGTAGAATATATAGATTAAGAGACATTGATGTATTCTCACTATCAATAGTGAGGGAACCTGCCATTTATGATTGTAAGCCCCAAGGGACAATAAAAAAATATGCATCTTTGTCCTAGATAAAATGAGTTTATGTTGATGGGAAGAGATCCACTCGAAGGAGGGAATTAAAGCATCCCCCATCATCCAACATGAGCTAACAAAAGGAAAAACATTTGAAGGTCTTGGAAACATGATATAAATACATATCATCAAGTACACATCTCGCATGCACTAGATGGAAATATAACATAGAAGATACCCTCTAAGAAAAAAACAATAATGAAGACCGTTGGCAGAGGCAAGTAATTCCACCAATGATGAAAATGGAAACCAAGGTACATCAAAAATCCCAATATGTGAATAGAGTTCTTTATTTCAATGATCCAGGAGGATCCAGGAACACTCACAAAGGTCTAATAAGATCTAGAATTCTCATAGAGTTCTAGAAGGATACAAAAATCATCAAAATTAAAATATCTCAAATTATCTTGAAAACTACATCAATTTATAGAGCTCGGTGATAGATTTCCAACGATGAAAAAATCGAATCAAATAGAGTTCATATGCAAACGTTATGGCTCGTCAAACCAGGGAAAAAATTAAAAAGTCAAAGTCAACAAGGTCAAGGTGACATGTGTCACCACTAAAAGGGTGACACATGGCACTACTGTACAAGTTGTATAGTGATAAAGTGGCACATCGTATGCTGATTGGGTAGGTGACAAGGCATGTCATGCAGTGACATGGCCATATAGGTGGACTAGTCATGTGATGACACATGGCAGAGATGAGCCAATGAGACGTTTCCATGTGGCAGTCTCCCATTGGAAAATTATTGCTATAACCCTAATTTGCACCAAACATGCTTACCTGACATCAGGCCATCTCAGATTGCTTCTTTTCCAAAACACTACTGAACAACTCTTCTTAAAAACCCCTTTTATAAAGGCCCACGCACCCTGCTCCATTACTGCATGCGTGTACACGCTAGCTGACCCACGACAACTCGCATGTACCTACAAAAGCACGAAAAAAGGAAAGTTGTTGATGGAACACACAACTTTGGGTAAGTTAACTAAACCTTTCGGTCATGCATGGCCAGACATTTGACAAAATACCTAGCTCCTTCTAACCTATAAAATAAGGGGTAGGGGTCCCATTTGGAGGAGGAGAATCATAGTAAAGAAACTATACCTGATTGAGCATTCCCTTTATCCCAACCTTTAGCCATCCTTGTGCAAAGAGAAGTATAGAGAAAAGTAGTTGGAAGACAGTGGAAGAAGAGCCCAGGACCAGGATCGAGGAGTAGTAGCCGACTTTATCTTTGTAAGGTATCATTGTGAAGTTAATAAAAGAATTG
>ML791020.1:70755-113850 GCA_009831015.1 Picea engelmannii | reverse complement strand
AAATGGGGATTAAGTCTGGGACGATGGTAGAAAGTAGGATTCTTTCGGTCTTATTTGCATGCATAATATAACCCTAAATGCTAGTCCATAGGGGGATTTCCCACCACAATAGAATTGGCGACCATACTAGGGAAGTCTCTAGGGTTCTTGGGAATATTTTTGGGTAGTTTTAAAAAACTGGTTTTCTTTCCTGTTTTTTGAAGTTTCTGCAAAGTCTGAGATAACAGAGAATCTGGTCTTCCATACTAGCTATCTCTGTTATTTTCTTGACTGTGTTTTTTCGAGACCCATAGAGGTACACACGGCCTGCATAAGGTCTGCACGCGTGTACCTGCACCCTACTTTCTTATATCCCATGCGTAAACGCTAGCTGAAGAAGTAACAGTAGCATGTAGATTCCAGAAAATTTTTGAGGCGGTCATCCTCTTCCCTGTCAAAATCAGTCATTCTCAGGGGTTTTCTGGAACTCTTTCTAGTCTTGGTTGTTTGCAGTCTCATCTTAGATTGGTTTGTTTTATGAATTTTTTCCTTACATTGTTTTTTGTTTTCTGTTAAAGAAAGTGTCTAAGCCTTCAAGAGATCCTGGTTCTCAATATCAGTGGTCTCTTCCTGGTTTGGATTGTTTGTTTTTATTTGTTTCATAGTTTTAGAGATACACGCAGCTTGTATAAGGCCAAAACGCATGTACACGCCCTCTGGCTCTACACAGCTCGCGTGCACATACTTGTTGTTGAATTGTCAGTAGTGTTCTTGTGAAGGATAATTTTTGTTGAGGGTGAGGCAGTCATCTTTTCCTTTGAAAAGAGTTATACCTCTCAGGTTTTTGAATCTTTGTTCTAGCATTCAGTAGCTTAGGTTTAATCTCATCCATAGCTTTCTTTTTTCATTTAAAAGTTTTTCATCAAAATTTTCTTTAGGGTTTTTAGACAAGTGTGAGAGTCATTTTTTAAGTTGCTAGCGTGTGATTTCTTGAAGTGATTCTTTGCGATCTGTGATTAGGCCATAAATTTTTCTTGGTTTTTGACTTGTTGATATTTTTCCTTTTTGCTTTGTGAGCATTCAAATAAAAAAAATCTTTGATTTCTTTGTTTGGTTGAAAAGTGTTGTTTTGCATTTGTAACCAGGGAAAAGTCTTTGCTTTCTTAAGTTCTTGATAGTTTACTTAGATTGTAAGTAGCTCGTAGTTGAGTGAAATCCTGCTTTAAGTTTGTTGTTCAAAAGATCTTAGAAATTCTTTAAATTTTTTTTTTTTGAAAAGTTGTTGAAATTTTGCGGTCAGTAAACGTTTTTGTTTCCATCTTTCTGTTCATTTTTACTTTCGTCTTTCAAACATCATTAGTTTCACTTTCATACCCTTTGACATAAGACAAGCCATAAAATTAACACTAAATTTAAAATTTATTATACTTTTATGTTTGTAGGGTTAACCAACTAGTTCAGGATTAGGGCCTTGGATTAGGTTGGAGAGGAAACTCTTCAAGGCCATTAAAATCAAACATTGGAGTCTAAGTTAGGGAGTTTCAAAGTCTAGTATCATGAAAGTTATCCAGGACCCCCCTCTAACACAAGGGATAAACATGAGGTCGCGTGCGGAAAGGTAGTGGACATAACCCCTCCAAATCTAGACTAATCGTAGTGGAGAACACATATAAAGGGCTTGTTTTTGGGATTCTGTCAATTGCATTTGCCATCGGGCTTCATGGGTCTCGAATCCGTTCGAGGTCCTCAATTGTATTTCAGACCATTTTATTTTGATACCCTTGATAGGTTTTGGGCTCGATACCCTGCTCATTGTGGTCTACCTGACTTTCGACTGTACCCGCCTGGTGACTATTCACGCGCTGGAAACCTAGTTGCCTATCTTTTTTAGGGACATACACAGGTGACTGTGGGGGTATACCGCGGTACCTAGGATAGACATTAGGCCAAACTTTGTAGAGTATACCCGGAGGGTGCTTCCGTGTTCGAGTTGCACTTGCACCGATAAGTTGCTCTAGTGTTGGTTGTTGTAACTGTTCTTCCAATTAATTTAGTGTTTGCCTGTCTTATATTATAGGGACTTTTTTAGTGTGTGATTTTTGAATGGTTAGACTACCCTAGAGTGTCTTTGATCTTCTCACACAGTGGAGGATCACGAGCTCCACCGGTCACAAAGGCTTCTTGGCTTGTCACCGATTACACTGGAGCCACCCCCGCCACCACTAAGGCGAAAACTAGACCAACAAGGGTCTTTTGAAGAGACCAGGTCACAAGAAATTGTGCCCGACCAACATATGGAGGAATCAACTGTCTTAGACCTTGGAGCGAAATCTTTTGGTCTGGTTGAAACCTCCACCACTAATCTTTCAACACCCACCATCGTACCGATTCATCCTTACGAGTGCCAGAAAATGTCGTACGCAGCAATGGAAACAAATGATGTTACTCCTTCTGGGAATTCTTCAATTCCCACTACGGTTGTCACCACAGGAGAGTTTCCACCTCCTAACCCACCATCACTGGTCCGAGCCACCATGGTCTTGACCGTCTCTACATCACAGAGTGGTCTGATCCTGTCTCTAGTGGCGGCCACAACCCCTTTCACACCAAGTGCGACAGGCCCTCCGTTCTCATACGGGATGCCTAGTTCAGGTACAAGTCCTTTAATTTCCTACTCCACTTTACAGACTTCAGGTTTGGGGATAGGGAGCTCTAATGCTCCTTTGCAAGGACACATGGGGGGCACTCCTGCTCCTTTTAATGCTTTCCCTTATGGGGGAGGTCATATACCTCCTTCATCCCCTTCACTAGGTGGCACGCATCAACAATCCGTCAGGCCACCTGCAGACCATAGTTTATTTGGAGCGGGGAGTCAAGGACCACCTTCACATAATATGCCGGTAGGTTTGACACCGTTTTCTTTGTTCGGTGCATTTGGTAACAATGCCTTCTTGTTAGCTACTTTCCCAACTGAGGGCAACCCCGGTTTCGGACAACCTATTCCTATGCAGGATACTATTCCTGTACAAGGGGCACACACAGGAACTTCTTCCGCATCAGGGCCTTGGAATTCTTAGCAGGGATCAGTTCCCTCATTAGGAATGTCGATCTGGGGTAATTATTTTCACAATCAATGGAACCCCGGACAAAGCACTATGCCTATCCCCATGGGATCGACATGGGGAAACCCTTCCCAAAGTACTTTGAATGTAATGCATGCCCAACCATCTATGTCCTATTTTGGAAATCAGCCAATGATGTCTCTTCATACGCAAAATCCATACACTGGACATGGCCATGGTTTTTACTAGAACCGAGGCCAACAACCGAACTTTTCTTGGCAGCCTGGTGCCAGTCAAACTCCAGGCCCCTTTTTCCCAGGTTATCACCAGCAACCCAAACTACCCTTCCTGGAAACTTTGCATTTGCCAGAATTGAAAAGGTTGTTGAATGACCCTATTTTTCACGATCCGCGTTGGCCTCCTATGCTGATGAAGTTTCCTTCGGACATCCCAAAGTTTGAAGCCAAGCCTAACAAAGATCCAGGAGATCATGTGACTACCTTCCATATTTGGTGCTCATCTAACTCGTTGAAAGATGACTCCGTACAGTTGCAATTTCTTCAACGTACTCTCATTGGGAGTACCGCGAAATGGTACATTGAGCTCGATCGCTCAAGATACTATTCCTTTGGCAAACTGGAAATGGATTTCCTAAACCATTTCCAGTTACTTATGAGATACGACGTTGGCACCGAATTGTTGGCCAGTTTCTCACAAACAAAAGAGGACCATATCTCTGATCACATCTGAGAATGGAGACACCGAAAGAGTCTAATTAAGGTATCAGTCCCACCAACATTCTTTTTCAAGTGGTTCCTTAAGTCTTTGGTCCCACATTTGTCCAAAGATGTCGCAACGTCGGGAGTATTTTCCGAAGAAAACGCCATCATGAGAGCTCAAAAACTTGAGCTATTCTATTCTCAGTCCAGTTTATTATACGAGATCTTGCCAGATGTGCCACGCTCAATACTTGATAACACCAGACAGAGAGCTAGACCACATGCTGATGGTATTGTTGGTTCAGCACAGACAAATCCCGCTGAGCAATTAACGAAGCAGTTGTCTATACAACACACAACGTCCAACCAAACTACTGCTTTGGATGCTCCCTCTACCAAAACATCGGATGTACACATAGTGCAATCGACTAATCCAAAGGCCACCCAACAACCTGAAGGAAAGAAAAAACAATGAAAGAAGGGTAAGGGGGATAAAAAACCTACCGATAATGCTGGCGAGGAAAACACTGAGAAACAAAAGGCAAGGTATCCATGCAAATTATGCACAGAAGACCACCTGACCCATTTATGTCCTTGGCTTTCAGAAGCCCAAAAGTTTGCGACGCAGCAACAACCTGCTGTGTTAACCAATCCATTTCAACATGGGAAAAATCTAACCCAAGCCTCTGCAAGCACGGAAGGGGGAAGCCAAGGACCCTCTCTGTCTTTGAACAACCCCACATCTGCGAATGTATATATGGTGAAGGGTGATGATTTTATATCGACTAGATCGCATGACTATAGTAAACCAAGCACTTCTGAGAAGAGCAAAGAAGTTGAACTCCCATATCTTCCTCTATAGATTGAGAAGACGTTGGGCGAAACAATGACATGCATTCCCAATGGCACATTCAAAAAAGTTTCTGACAACCCAAATGCAAGGGTCGTCCAGAACTATTCTGGTGTGGAAGATTTATCACAAATCCCTTGTGCGATGTCCTCTTTGGATGTCCTCCAAAGATGCCCTTCCTAGAGGAAAGCCTTGTTAACCTCTTTAGGATCTACCGAGACTTGTAATCCAGGTACAATCATGCTATATACAACTGACCTAAAACCTCGTCTTCCTTACCACGTAGCGTTTCAGATAGTAGTGTCTTATCCCACAAAAACGTTTACTCAGAATATCTTCCTCACGGTGGTTGATGAGGGAGCCTCAACATGCGTTATGGCATTGGCATGTTGGAAGGCCGTTGGCCAACCTGTTTTGTCTCCATCACCTACCCTCCCCATTGCTTTCAATGGTCATTCGTTTCGACCACATGGTATCATTCCCTCTTTCCCTGTGCAGTTAGGAGGGAAGACCGTGTGTGTCGAGGTAGAGGTAGTTGATGCACCCCTCGACTCTAAATTATTGTTAGGAAGGAGTTGGACTTATGCCATGCAAGATATGGTTGCTACAGTTTTTTGGGTCTTGTTGTTTCCACACAAGGGTCGGATTGTGACCATCGATCAATTATCTTTCTCCTGACCTGACCCTTCATTGGGAGCATCCATGGTCCCAATGATTGATAATCCTCACCCAGGTGTAGTCAACGTAGGGGTTGGTTTGTGCCCATCTTTGATGGGTACCTTCGATTACCCGCTCCCTCAAGGCGATATCAAGTTTATATCCAATCACCATAAGGTTGAGATTTTTCAAGTTTCGTCGTTCCACATGACTTACTTCGATGATCTGTGGATACTTCCTTCCCCATCGACCACGATGGATGGGAAAGGGCACTCGGGCATGTCCATGCCCTTGTCCGCAGCTGAAGTAGCGTACTCTTTAGTCCATCAAGCTTCAACCAACACTGACCCAACTCCTACACAAGAGTTCGGTCCACTTCTGGAGCCTATTTGGGATCAGGGTTCTCTCACTCACACCGATTCATTAGACTTAGTATTGCCTTCCAACGAAGCAATCATTGAGGCAATGAATTGTATGGAAAAAACCTGGGACGATCTTCATCATAGATCTTACTTCCTCCCAGAGTTAACTTGAATTGAAGCAGGGGAATTCACTTTGACTATGACTAGAGATAGGTCTTGTCCTATCAATCCTTTGTCTACTCGTGTTGCGTATGTCTAGGGTAATATGGAAAGTATCATTGAAACGGTACCTATAAATCTCTCTAGAACCCCTCGCGTCATAGATAATGTTTTCCTCGGAGAATACTACTCCCCCGAAGAGATACCCGGCATCAACCCACAAGGTGTCGATCATGAGCTAACTTTGTTGTTTTTCAAGCTTGCTTTGAGATCCAAAAGCAACATCCGACGAGACTGCATTTATTCTTTTCGATCTCGTCCAGATTAACTGAGAAAATTAACCTCTACGGGTCTTCTTTTAAGCCCTTTTCAGACCCTCTAAACATGAAAATATTGTTGAGCGATCTTGTGGCCTTTCACGCTCATTAAACTAAAATTTGAAGTCATGTCTATCCAGCGGTAGTTTACCCCTTTTTCGGTCTGGACGATCAACTGTACGAACAAAGGTATACTCTATGGAACTTCAGTTCTCTAGAAGAGTACCCTCAGGTATAATTTTACCCCTTTGTCGATCCTGAGGGACTAAACTTACGGAAAAGGAACCCCCATGGAGTCCATAGTTAATCTCTTTTCAGACTCCCTAAAATTGAAAAGATCACTGAGTGACCTTATTCTTTCACACTCATTAAACTGGTCCAGAAGAACATTCCTAATGGAGTCCATAGCTAAGCTTTTTTCAGACTCCTTAAAAATGAAAAAATGGTCGAGTGATCTTGTCTTTCTCACACTCGTTAAAATGGTTTTGAATAGACATCTTGTCGGTGTTAGTTTACCCCTTTTTCGAACCGACTAGACTATCTTCGAAAAAGGTACCCCAATGGAGTCTCCTTTTATGTTTTTTCAGACTTTCTAAATATGAAAAAACACCGAGCTTACGTTCTCTGGGTTCGTTAAACTTACATTGAAGGACGTTACCATTGTGTGTTTTTTTAACCATGTTTGCATACCTTATACACCAGCCTTGTAGCACTTTGCTTTTGCATCTTAACACCCTTGGCCCCCGGAGGATTTTTCCTAAGTATCATTATTTTGAACATCAGACTTGTCCTTGTGCCTTGAACTTGTATGTTTGTAACACTCGTTCCTCCATTGTAATGTAACATTCCTTTATTTTTTTTTTCCAAAATCATTGAAAAAGACAAAAAAATTAAATATACCCCAAAAAGAGGAAGGGAAAAGTATTTTCTTTATTGGCAGCATAATGAGTCGCCCTTGGATAAACCACATATGTCTATTTGTTCTTCAAACTATGGGATGTAATATGACCTTAGGAAGCTGTTCTCGCTACATAGAGTTCTATCCTCCTCCATTTGGTTATTCTTCCAAACATATGGAGATTTTGCATTGCCTCTTGCTTCGTAAACTTATGATTAATACCATGCTACCTAAATCTCATCATTTTCGTGCTATTGTCCAAGAGAGGTTTCTACCAAGCCTGAGTCGGACCTTCTGCAATTTGTCTCTTGCCCTCATACCCGTCCATCCTGAACGTCCAATAAAGTCTTTGTTCAAAATCAATGAAGCCTTCAATCTGATCATCAAGATTCTCTAGTCTATGACCGACGAGCTATCGAAGACCTCTGGGTACTGAAGTCGTACAATCATATTACACTCCTACCTTGAGTTTTGAGGATTTTGAAGTTTTTTCTTGAGCTCTAAAGACTTCATCTCCAGCCATCAGGCTGTATCATCTTCTAGAAGATGGATACCCTATATGTATATCTTTTTTATTTCGAGATGTAGATTCATTGTGTATTGTTCATGGCTACACTTTATATAGTTATTTGACATGGATCTACAGTGTATTTGATTGGTAGCCATGCATTTATTCTATCCCAAACATGGGTATGCCCACCTCGGTGAGACATTTTTTATTTTGCAGACGACGCCTCCTGATTCCTGGTTCCTGGGCTCACTTGTTCGGCGCATCAGTAAAGATTGGTAATGTATTTCGGCCATCAGATGTTCTTTTGACCTCACACATTAGGGGGCATCTGTTATAACCCTAATTTTCACCATACATGCTTACCTGGCATCAGGCCATCTCAGATTCCTTCTTTTCCAAAACACTACTGAACAACTCTTCTAAAAACTCCATTTTTAAAATTCCATGCTAGCTGACCCACTACAACCTGCGTGGATCTACAGTGTCCACGCTAGTTGGCCCACTACATCCTGCGTGGACCTTCAAAAGAATGAAAAAAGGAAAGTTGCCGATGGAACACACAGCTTTGGGTGAGTTAACTGAATCTTCCGGCCATGCATGGCCGAGGGTTCGCCCAAATACCTAGCTTCTTCTAGCCTATAAAAGAAGGGTTAGGGGTCCTATTTGGAGGAGGAGAATAAGAGTAAATAAACTCTACCCAATTGCACATTCCCATTGTCCCAACCCTTTAGCCATCCTTGTGCAAAGAGAGATACAAAGAAAAGAAGTTGGAGGACATTTGAAGAGGATCCCAGGATCAGGTTCGCGGAGTAGTGGCCAGTCTCGACATTGTAAGTTGATTCATTAAAGTTAATAATAAAGAAATGCTTTTCCTATCCCACTATATGAGTTTTTCATAGTTTAGTGAATATATGTTTGAATCTCTAACCCATTAATCTGTAGAACAAACACATGTAGAGTTTGTTGCTTGTTTTGTACGTAGTTTAGTCTTGGGAGGATAGCTGCTAGCAAGTGATAAAGCGTGAAGAAGGATCGACATTGAACATCCAGAACAAGGTATGTTCGTTTAACCATGTATTTGCTTAAAAGAAATGGGGATTAAGTCTGGGACGATGGTAGAAAGTAGGATTCTTTCGGTTTTATCTGCATGCATAATATAACCCTAAATGCTAGTCTGTAGGGGGATTTCCCACCACAACAGTAGACCACCCACTCCGCCGATTGAGAGGAATTTTCAGTCTTCCTCTTAGAAATGTGGAGCCGCCTCTTTATAGGCATTGTTTTGTTAACACTAGTTCACCAGAGTCAGTGTGTGAGACTTTGATAGACTTGAACGATCCCAAAAAGGGAGAACCTTTGCATAAGATCTTCATGGCTAAAGTTCCCAGTGATACCAACCAAGGAGCCCGTTCACAAGGGGATTATTGTGCTTTTCCCTTCTTCGGAAACGTTGGTGTCCCTTTGATGGCCACTTTGTACATTCCTGGGTTGAATGTGGGACTACTGATTTGGTTAGGTACCATTCAAAATGTCCTAAATGCTATTGAATCTTCTCAGTTAAGAACCTTAAGTCATGGGCACCCTGTTGATGTTTCTTCATCAACAAAGTCTTCTCCTCCTCCTTCTCCCACCTCTGGTGAAAGTACAGTTAATAGTAACCGAAAGTCTAAATGAAATAGAAAGAGGAATAATAGGAAGAAGAAATCACCAACCTCTACGAGTCATGTTGGAGATAGGTCGACAACATATGCAAGTCACGTTGAAGACCAACACCCAGCTTCTGCAAGTTATGCTAGGGGCAATCACCCACCCTCTACAACTCATGTTGGGGGGGAAATTCCAGTCACTGCTAGTCATACTGGTAATAGGTTTGTAGCCTCTGCAAGTCATGTTATCAACCCATCACTAACCTCTGCAAGTCATGTTCGAGAGGTGCAACCAACCATTGCTAGTCATGTTGGGTGCATTAATTCTATTGAGAAGCCTAGACTGATAGGACATAAGCCTAAGTTCCCTTGTAATCTTTGCAAGGGAGATCACCTTACTCATTCGTGCCCTGAAATTCTAGAGGTACAAATATTGTGGTCCCTATCTGCAAGCTCTTCTGATTCTGAGTCTTTTGAGGTTTCCTCACATTCTATTCAACCATTGGTTGAGAAAGTGGTCACGCTGATGTAGTCATCAATTGATCCCACTCCTCTTTTGGGGGGTGAGGTGCCTTTATACCTTTTAGTCTCTCAGCCTATTCAACCATTGGTTGAGAAAGTGGTCATGTCGATGCAGTCATCAGCTAATCCCACTCCTCTTTTGGGGGGTGAGGTGCCTTTAGACCATGTAGTCTCATAGCCCATTCAACCATGGGTTGTGAAAGTGGTCATGTCGATGCAGTCATCGACTGATCCCACTCCTATTTTGGGGGGTGAGGTTCCTTTAGACCTTATATTCTCTCAGCCTATTCAACCATTGGTTGAGAAAGTGGTCATGCCAATGCAGTCATCGGCTGATCCCACTCCTCTTTTCGGGGGTGAGGTGCATTTAGACCATGTAGTCTTGCAACCTATTCAGCCATTGGTTGCGAAAGTGGTCATGTCGATGCAATCATCGGTTGATCCCACTCCTCTTTTGGGGGGTGAGGTGCCTTTAGACCATGTAGTCCCACAACCTATTCATCCATTGGTTGCGAAAGTGGTCATGCCGATGCAATCATTGGATGATCCCACTCTTCTTTTGGGGAGTGACGTGTCTATCGACTATGCTTTTAACATTTTTGGTTCAATACTTCTAGAACAAGGGGGCATTCCGCTCATTCCGATCACACCCCCTCCAAGCCATAGGATGGTTTCCTTTGATTTGAATGACCTTGTTGAGCCTCATCTTCCTTCCTCCGCACCCTTTCAAATAAGGGTTGAAGTTAATTCAACAAACATTTATCGATGTATTGTGGATGAAGGAGTTTCTGCAATCATTTTATCCTCCTCGGTTTGGAAAGTCTTGGGATATCCCGAGCTTGTGTCTTCTTCGCATGAGCTATTGGCTTTTGACAGACTCCCTAGTGAATATTTGGGGGTTCTTCCTCAGTTACCTATATCCTTAGGTGGGAAGACTGTCCTTGTTGATGTTATAGTGGTGCAAGGCTCGTTAGATTTAAATATGCTTCTCGGGCATGATTATGTATATGCTATGAATGTTGTCGTATCTATGCTCTTCCAGGTGATGCACTTCCCTCACAATGGAAGCATTGTCACAATTAACTAGCTGACATCTGATAATCACCAACCTAATTCGACATTATTTCAGACTACCCCTTTATATGTTCCTAGCGTTCATATAGACTCTACCCCAGCATGGGTTAATTATGTGGCGTCTTATCCTCGGTGTTCAATTGCTTCTGAGTAGGCATTGGTGCAATCATGTGTTCCCTCTCGATACTTGGTCTCAACAATCGATCCATTGGTTTATCCAATGGGAGCATGGGAGGCCTTTCTTCCCTCTCTTGGTCCAAGTGGGCTTGAGTATCCTTCTGAGTCCGATATCATTGTTTGTAGATTTTCAATCCCACGTGCTCATGATTCTTCACTGATAGACTTTGCCAGTCCTGGCCAGAACTTCCATCATCATATGAAGTATGGTCAGTTTACTTCACCCTTTGGGACTGTCAACCCTCGTTTGTGTGATTTCTCAGATTTTGAATTGCCTTCATATGAGGCTATCCTTGAAGCCATGACTACGGTTTCTATACCGCGGGAGGACTTACACCATGGTTTTTGTTTTCTTCCCTTTTGGGAGACTTTCCAAGTTGACTATCGAAGAGACTCTTGGTTCGAGCTTAGCAGTGGTCTCTACCTGAACCAGTTGCATACATGATTCGTAGCCCCCACAGGTATTCTTTTAATCCCTTTTCAGACCCTCTAAACGTGAAAATATTGCCAAGCGATCTTGCGGCCTTTCACACTCATTAAACTGAAATTTGAAGTCACATCTATCCGGCTGTAGTTTACCCCTTTTTCAATCCAGAAAGTCAACTGTATGAAAAAAGGTATACTCTAAGGAACTTCAATTCTCTAGAAGAGTACCCTCAGGTATCATTTTAACCCTTTTTCGGGCATGATGGACTAAATGTATGAAAAAGTAACCCCCATGGAGTCCATAGTTAAGCTCTTTTAAGACTCCCTAAAATTGAAAAGATCGTTGAGTGACCTTATTCTTTCACACTTATTAAAATGGTCCAGAAGAACATTCCTGACAGAGTCCATAGTTAAGATTTTTTCAGACTCCTTAAAAATGAAAAAATGGCCGAGTTATCTTGTCTTTATCACACTCATTAAAATGGTTTTGAATAGATGTATTGTCAGTGCTAGTTTACCCCCTTTTCAAACCAACTAGAATACCTTCGAAAAAGGTACCCCAGTGGAGTCTCCTTTTACATTTTTCAGACTCTCTAAATATGAAAAACTGTCGAGCTTACCTTCTCTGGGCTCGTTAAACTTACATCGAAGGATGTTACCATTGTGTGTTTTGTTAACCATGTTTTCATACCTGCATATTTGGTCTAATGTCGGCTCCATGTTGCTCTCAATTGAACCATCTGAAGCATGCCTTATACGCAAGCCCTGTAGCACTTTGTCTTTGCGTCTTGATAGCTTTGGTCCCAGGAGGGATTTTTCCCGAGTGTCCTTTCTTTGAACATCAGTCTTGTACTTGTGCCTCGAACTTGTATGTTTGCGACACTCATTCCTCCTTTGTAACGTAACATTGTTTTATTATTTATCCAAAATTATTGAAAAAGAAAAAAAAAATCAAATATACCCCAAAAAGAGGAAGGGAAAAGTTTTTTCTTTTTATTGGCAGCACAATGAGTCTCCCTTGGATAAAGCACATCTGTCCATTTTTTCGTCAAACCCTGGGATTTCATATGACCTTAGGAAGTTGTTCCCACTACATTGAGCTATGTCCTCCTCTGTTTGGTTATTCATCCAAACATATGGAGAGTTTGCATTTCCTCATGCCTCGTAAACTTATGTTAATGCCATGATGCCTGAGTCTCAACATTTGTCGTGCTATTGTCCAAGGGAAGTTTTTACCAAGCCTGAGTCGGCCCCTCTGCAGTTTGTCTCTTTCCCTCATGCCCGGCCATCCCAAGAGTCCAATCAAGTGTTTGTTCGAAATCAAGGAAGCCTTTAGTCTGATAATCAAGATTTTGTAGTCCATGACCGATGAGTTGTTGAAGACCTATGGGTATTGAAGTCGTACACTCATATTACACTCCTACCTGAGTTTTGAAAAATTTGAAGTTGTTTCATGAGCTCTGAATACCTCATCTCCAGCCATCGGGCCTTATCAACTTCTAGAAGATGGATACTCTACATGTATATCTTTTTGATTTCGAGATGTAGCTCCGCTGTGTATTTCTTGCAGCTACACTTTATATAGTTATATGACATGGATCTATAGTGTATTTGATTGGTAGCCATGATTTTATTTTATCTCGAGCATGGGTATTCCCACCTCGGTGAGATAATTATTATTTTTCAGACGACACTTCTCGATTTCTGGTCCCTAGGCTCACTTGTTCGGAACATCGGTGAAGATTGTTAATGTATTTTGTCCATCAAATTCTCTTCTGACCTCACACATTAGGGGGCATATGTTATAACCCTAATTTTCACCAGACATGCTTACCTGGCATCAGGCCATCTCAGATTCCTTGTTTGCCAAAACACTGCTGAAAAACTCTTCTTTAAAACTCCTTTTATAAAGGCCCATGCGCCTTGCTCAATTACTGCACGCATGTACATGCTAGCTGACCCAATACAACCTGTGTGTACCTACAAAAGCATGAAAAAAGGAAAGTTGTTGATGGAACACATAGCTTTGGGTAATTTAACTAAACCTTTCGTCCATGCATGGATGGACATTCGACCAAATACCTAACTCCTTCTAACCTATAAAATAAGGGGTAGGGGTCCCATTTGGAGGAGGAGAATCATAGTAAAGAAACTATACCTGATTGAGCATTCCCTTTGTCCCAAACTTTAGCCATCCTTGTGCAAAGAGAAGTATAGAGAAAAGCAATTGGAAGACAATGGAAGAAGAGCCCAGGACCAGGATCGAGGAGCAGTAGACGACTTTATCATTGTAAGGTATCATTGTGAAGTTAATAAAAGAATTGCTTTTCCAGTCTTGCCATATGAGATTGTCATTATTGGAATATTGATTGTATGATTGATTAGATTTCTAACCCATTAGTTCATAGATCAAATGCATGTGGAGTTCTTTGTTTGTCTTTAGTGAATGCAGGTCAACATTGGGAGGAGAGTTGTAGTCAAAGAACGACCAAGCGCGAAAAGGGATCGACATCAAACACGAAGAATAAGGTACGTCAACTTAATCTCTTGAACCTTGTATTTACATATGAGTAATGGGGGTCTAGGCATGGGTTGATGCTAAAAAGTAAGAATCTTTAGGTCATTTCTGCATGCATGATAAAAACCTTAATGCTAATCTGTAGGAGGGATTTCCCACCCACAACAATTATGGGTAAGGTTTGTTAAAATCTTGTTGGATCCCGAAGGATCAAAACCAAGTCTCTTACACCACATCCAACGGCCTTACCATTCTACCATACGTTCATGACTTAACCATATATGGTTGCATGTTTAGTTAAGGATGTTTGTTTGTAATATTGTCTGAAAAAAGGGTTGAGGACCAAGCCCTTGATCTAGGTGGATATTGGTGGCCACCCACCTATTCCACTGGCTCGAAACACAGTTTTCCACCTTGGCAGTTTTTCGGGTTCCATACTTCCGGGGCCATTTTGAGGCCCTAAAAGATGTTTTTTGGGGATTTGGGGCCCATGTGATTACCAAAGCTAGTAACCTGGGCTAGTCAAAAAAAAAAATTCTCATTTATACGTTTCCAATGGCCTATCGCACCCCTAAAATGGATATCATATGAAAAAGTTACAACCCTGAGAAGTTGATGTACTAACTTACCCAAACGGGGCCCACATGAAATTTGGTGCTTCATCTCCTAGTGTTAGGTTTTTGGATGTCTAGGGTTTCTCACATTCTTGTTTATTGTAAAAGGACTTCAGAGCCTCATTGTAACCATCTTCTTGTGAATGAGTGAAACCGTCACATCTCTTCTCAGAAATAAGCCGCCACCATTCTAGCAAGATTTTTTTCCGCTACATTTTACAGTTTCAGCTTATTTCCTTATTGAATAGAAAACCTGTTTTACTGCATCTCTGTTATTTTGTGTTAAGCATATTTTAATAATTTGTATTCATTTCGTTTTTCTCATAAAATTTGGATCAGTGGTATTAGAGCGGTCTGCTTCTTGTCATCTTAATCCATGTCTCCAATGAGGTCAGGGTACAAAGAATTGGGTCTCAAGCTTGTTTCTCTTGAGGACAAAAGCTCTTGCATGCCCAAGTGACATCTCATGGAAAGATAAAATAAATATGATAGGACTGGAGATCCTTTCAAAATGTTTCTTGAGGAAGCCCTCATGTAACATAGGAATGAGATGATGGATAGTTTCACACAAATCCTTTGGCGGCTACCAACAAGTGACACATCTTCCTCTAGCGGAGGCACCGCCCCCTTCAAGGTACAAATCAACTTCGATAATCCTATATTTGAAGGTTAGATAGACACATATGTTGTAGACAAGTGGTTGAATCTACTAGAAGGGTATTTTTCTGTCCATAAATTTTTGAATAGAGAAAATATTACTTTTGCGCTCCTCAAAGTCATTCCCAATGTCAATGATTGGTGGGAAACTTTATGTGAGAAAAAGGAAACAAAGGAACCCTCATTATTTACAGTCATGGCAACCTGGGAATCCTTCAAGGATGTTATTAAGGAACAATACTACCCTATTGAAAGTTATGAAGACTTATATACTAAATGGACCACACTGCGGCAAGAAAGAGACCAAGCATTTCCAGAGTTCACAAATATATTCCATACCTTTTGCACCAAGCTAGGTATCAAATATTCAGAGAGACATCTAGTTCTCAAGTATCATGGTGCTCTGCATAGATAAATCCAGAAAAAAATGGAATTTATGGACATCTCATCCTTGGGCGCGACCTACTGATATGCCATCAAAATCAAGCAAAAGATAAAAAAAAAAGACGTAGAAATTTGGGCCTGGGAACCCCTCACAGCGAAATCCAGAAAGGGTGGCCCCAACCCACAAAAAAAAGGACAAAGAAAATATGGACAGTATGAGGAAAACTAGTCCAAGCCACAAGAAAATAAGGAAGCCAGAAAGAAAAAGAAAGATACTGGGAAGTGGTGCGACTAACATAAGATCCCTTAGCATAATACTGCTGACTGTCACTCAAAGTAGTCGCTAGTGAATGAAGTGAAATCCTATGAATCAGATGCGGGTTCTAACTCTGAGTCAGAACCAGAAAGGGGAATATGGATCATTGAAGTAGAACCTAGTGCCACTATTGCTACCACCAAGCTCTAGCCTCGTGAACCAGACAAGTGAGAAGAAGGAGATCACCTCTTCCATTAACATATGTGGGTAAAAGGCACCCCATTGCACTTCATCATTGGTAGCGGTAGCCAGAAGAACCTCATATCAGCAGAGGTATTCAAGCATCTAGCCCTGCCGACAACGCTACACCCACAACCCTACACCATTGGATGGATCCTCCAAAAAAGCGATCTCTGCATTAGCCAATAGTGTTGATTGTTGTATGACATAAATCCCTTCAAAGACGAGGTATTGTGTGATGTTTCTCCTCTCGAAGTTTGTAATGTTATTTTGGTCCAACCTTATTTATGGAAATGTCATGTTGTATATGAGTCTAGGCCTCGTAGTGTTATTATTAGTTTGAATAGGAAATTGTACAGGATACTCGACACAATCCCTCCTAGTGTTATTTCCCTAATCTTTTCCAAGCAATGAAGGAAGGTCATCTCTCAAACTAAGAAATTTGTCTTCTTTGTGATTCGCTCTCAGAGTGAGAGAAAGATCATAGCCACATCTAGGGCCTCCATGGTCGATCTCTCCACACAACAGAAGAAAATGGATAAGGTCGTGGAAGAATACTCAGATATCTTCTCCTCTCCTACTGGAGTACCTCTGCATTGTCAGGTCAAGCAACCCATCAATCTGACCCTAGGCACATCACTACCCAATAGGCTAGTCTATCACCCTCTCTTTTAGAAAATGAGGAGATCAAGAGGCAGATCCAAGAACTGCTCCACAAGGGGCACATCAATCCCAACTCATCTCCTTTTGGGATCCCAATGGTCCTGGTGCAGAAGAAAGATGGGACCAAGTGACTCTGCATTGATTACCAGGCCTTGAATAAAATCACATTTCGAAGCCAACACCCAATTCCTCGAATCGACGACCTCCTTGATCATATCATGGGGGATAAATAATTCATTAATATTGATATGAATTCTGGCTACCAGCAGGTCCCAATAGAACATATAGATGTATGGAAGACTACCTTCAAGTCAAAAGAAGGTCTTTTTGAATGGTTGGTCATGCCCTTTGGTTTGGTAAATGCTCCAACAAATTTTATGAGGATGATGGAGGATATCCTACAACGTTTCACTAATAATTTTGTAGTGGTGTATCTGGATGACATCCTCATCTACAAAAATACTTGGGTGAAACACTTGCAGCATATTCAACAGGTTTTGTACACCCTGTGGTAGAAAAAACTATATGAAAACTTGGAAAAATGCTCCTTCGGCATGGACAGGGTGCATTACTTAGGATACATTGTTGATCAGCATGGTGTGCATGTGGATCCATCAAATATCTAGGCCATTCGTGACTAGCCAACCCCAACCACACTCACTGAACTTTAGAGCTTCTTAGGCCTCGCCAATTTCTATCACAGGTTCGTGCTGGAATTCTCTGATATCACATGGGCCCTCATCCAAGTAACCAGAGGTGATGGTAAGGAAAAATTTGTGTCAGGATTGTCCCAAAACAAACCTTCAATAAATTGAAGAAGTGTGTGTGCTTATCCCCGATACTTTCATTACCAGAGCTATAGCATCCCTTTGAATTCAAGACAAATGCTTCAGTCTATGTTGTGGGTGTCATTCTCACTCAACACAGCCACCCCATGGCATATCATAGTGAAACACTATCATATGTTTTCCACAAGTACCCTACTTACGACAAAGAAATGTACTCCATTGTGCAATATTTCCGCCAATGGAGACATTACATTCTTGGGAAGGAGGCGGTCATCCACACTGATCACAAGCCACGGAAGTTCATGCAAACCCAAGGAAAATTGCAGAATGACCACCATTAGAAGTGGTCAACATACTTACAACAGTTCCACCTCAACATTAAGTATAAAATAGGAAGTACCAACCAAGTTGTTGACTACCTCAGCCAACCTCTAGTCGCGACACTCACCACAGTGATAGAATATTGTGGCCATGAGACCTCCAGATGGCCCCACCTCTATGAGATAGACCATGACTTCTCCACAACCTACCAAATGTTGGGTTCCAACTCAGTGGTCGCTAACTTCCATCGACAGTATGGGTTGTAGTGTCATCTAGGCCATCTTTTCATTCCATCAAGAGAGTGTGAAAAGATGATTTGGGAATCTCACTACAGTCGGGTGGCAGGACAATTTTGCGTTGAAACGATAGTGGTAGTGTTGCAGAAACATTTGTATTGGTCGAAACTTCGACAAGAATTCGGAAAGTATATTAAGTCCTGCACCACCTACGCTAATTCCAAATTGACCACTAAGAAACAAGGCTTGTAAACCTCTCTTCCAACTCCTAACATGCCATGGGAATCCATCTCAATGGACTACGTGTCAGGCCTCCCATCCACCAAGAGGGGAAATGACTGTGTTTTGTGGTTGTTGATCACTTTTCCAAGATGGCGATTCTAGCTGCCTGCAAGAAGAAAATCATAGTAGAATCCACTGCCAATATCTTCCCTATTTCCATCATATCTACAACTGAGGCCTTCATAGCTCAACTGGCCACAACCCCTTTCAAGTGGGGTTGGTATTCCAACCATTAGGCCCCATGTATGTTGCACTACCCCTGGCGACCAGCTTGGTCGACTCATCCCCTACTCCACAAAAAGCTAACAAAGCCACCTAGTTCATTGAGTGGATCCAGCAAATCCACCAACAGGTTCTAGATATTCTACAATAGTGTAATTCCAAGTACAAGTAGTGCCATGATCAACATTGGGTGCCATATAAGTTTTAGGCGGGCGACAAAGTTTGGTTGCATTTGTAGAAATAAATCCTTACAACGCCCCATCAGATTTTTTTCCCACTCCGCTATGGGTCGTACACCATCACCAAGGTTGTGGGTGACAATGATTTTGAGCTCAACATTCCCCCCTTCCTTGGTCTGCATCCAGTCTTCAACGTGGCTCTCGTTTTTCCATATTTCCCACCATTATTGGACACCTCAGAGATAACAGATAAGTTGAAACCAACAAAGCTCAACCCTGACTGCATGCAACATGAATCCAATGATCATATTGTGGACACACATATCAAGGGAACTCAATAGCAAAGGATCTATCTTTATCGAGTCATCAAAGCAGGGAAGCTCCCGAACCAAGGCAAGTGACTCACCCGGGGCCAAATTCAACAGAAATTTCCTCATCTGATTGGGTAACTCAACACAATGGAGATGATTTATTCCTAAGGAGGGAGTATTGATCCAGGTGGATATCAGTGGCCACCCACCTATTCCACTAGCTCGAAAAAAAAATTTCCACCTTGGCATTTTTTCGACAGTTTTTTGGGTTCCAAACTTTTGGGGCCATTTTGAGGTCCTAAACGATGATTTTTAGGGATTTGGGGCCCAAGTATCAATGGGAGGCATTGACCTGGGCCAATCGAACATTTTTATTCTTGTTTATACCTTTCCAATGGGCTATTGTGCGCTTAAAACGAAGATCATATGTAAACGTTACGATCCCGGGAAGTTGATGTCCTAACTTACCCAAACGAGGCCCACATGATTTTTGGCACTTCATCTCCTAGGGTTAGGTTTTTGGATGTCTAGGGTTTTTGACATTCCGGTTTATTATAAAATTTCTTCAGAGCCTCATTGTAACCATCTTATTTCGAATGAGTGGAGCCGTCACATCTCTTCTCAGAGATAAGCCACCACCATTCTAGCAAGATTGTTTTCCGATGCATTTTAAAGTTTCAACTTATTTCCTTATTGAATAGAAAACCCGTTTTATTGTATCTTTGTTATTCTATTTTAATCATATTTTAATAATCTATATTCATTTCAATATGCTCATAAAATATGGATCAACCCTTGACGCTTGGTATATTTTGCATGTAATGTTACCATTCCACAATATTCGAGTGAGGGATATATTCATATTTCGAGTGAGGGATATATATATATATATATATATATATATATACCATATAACAACCATATATATTATACCATACCATACCATATATATTATATACCAACAAACAACCACCATAAAATTATGGCATGGTCGACAGGGTTTGACCCCACGACCTGCCAAACAATGTGCTAACCACATAACCGTGGCACTAAAGTGTGCGGGTTTTTTAGGAACCTTCCTAACAAAAATTTAATGTTGACTGTTGGTTTTAGTATCGCTCTTATATTAGTCTTGAGGATTCTTTATGGGGTATTCTACTTCTAATTTACCATCACAAATTGACCCTGGCTCAGGTTTAGTAAGGTTCCCAACAAAATCCCTTTAAAACTATCGGCCCCTCTGGTAAACCAGAAGGAAATGCAGTACACAGAATGTATTGTGCAGTCTCACCCAAGATAGCTCTATGGGTGGCTGCAATACTCAAGTATTTGCAGCCTCAGGCTGAGCGCGATCTGAGGTTGTGCGCTGTAAAATTTATTCATTCAATCCCACATCTAGTTATAACATTAATTCTATGCATGCATGTGGAATACCAGATCTACTTAGTGGTTTCATTTATCTAACATTCATCAATAAATCAGACATAAAGATGCATTCATTCATTCACATAACACATTTTTACCGTGGTTCACCCCTTCCTGGGCTACATCCACAAAGATCTGGCTCTCGAGCTTTTATTATAGTTTATAGATATATCCCGCTGCACGTGGTTACAATCTTAGTTCTCCCTCCTTCCCATAGGATTCTCGATCCCAAAGAGGATGAATAGATCACACCAGGCTCCTCAGCCTGTGATATAACCCTCAGGATCGAGTCTCTCACTCCTTCCCTAGCTCACCAACTTAATGAATCATACAGTTCTACAACTCTCTTCCTGTATGTCTCTCTATGTGTGTCCTATTTATCTGCCTCCCTCATCATCTCTTGCCTAAGTACTACTTATTTATATACTCATCTCACCAACCATTACAATGAATTACAAAAACCCTAACCCTATAATCATTAGGTATTCCTTGCATGAGCGCTTCACCTTCTTCTCTTACAAGTCTTGATTTTCCTTCCAACTATATTTTGCATGATTTTCATCCAAAATTTCCTTTCTTCCTAGCTAGGCCAGCATCCAACAGGCCCCCAACATTGACATGTGGATTTTCTAGAGCCATCTAAACCTTGTGTGCTTTGTAGATATTTCATGCGAGAGACTGGAACTTCTTTGTGAGTTTCTTTGCTTGTGTTTGACCCTGCTGGGTCTTCTCCCTGAGTGTGTCTAATACATGCACTGCAATCTCATCATTTATCATCTCTGTGCACTCCAACTGAGTTTTTCCATGTTCTTCTTTGCATCTTCTGCATGCGCAATGACCTCTACTACCTACTCTTGGAGTGGTTCCATTTGAGCTTGGCACTCCTTCTTTTATGTCTAGGCGGCTAAGAGTTTTTCCTATAGCTTCTTCATATCTTGTGCTCCTTTGATGCACTCAGTGATCGACACTGTCTTCTGCCTCTGCTTGAGGCCTTGGATAATTGCACTTATCCTTTCTTCTTCCTGGTCCCACTACTAGACCTGTTGATCCTCTTCCAGCTTCGTCCATAGTTGTGTTGCCTTCTCGAACAAGTCGATCGTTGCATGGACTTGTCGCTCCATATCCTCTATATGTGATGTTGCTTCATGATTACTCTACTCCTTTACCTCTGGCAGAGTGGTAGGTATGAGATGTTCTCGGAGGTTCTCCATCTCCTGCATGTATTGATCGATTTTCTGCACAATTTGATCAATATTTTGTGTCACTGTGAGCTCTGATGTCTGCGCGCTCTTTGGGATTTTATCATAGGCTACAACCAATCCCTTATCCAACCTATCTGTGTGGTCCTTGTCATATTTGGTCTTGATATTGACCTGCTTGAGTACCAATTCCAACTTGTCTCGATTTTTCTTTTTCTTTCGCAATTTCGCTGCGTATGTGTGTGCATGCGACTATACCTCCTGCGCGACATGGAATTGCAGTTTATACAAGGCCTTGGTTGGTATCCGCATCATTACCAAGTATATTTGGGCCAAATCCTTCAAGGGTGTCTGACCCACAATTTCATCCATGCACAACATGTTGGGTGTGACATGAAATGTCGAGCTCAGCTGTGCCACTGTTTGGATCCTATCTTGCTCGCTCAACACAACCTCGATTCATGTCTGTGATGTTGTTGGGGATGATTATATTCCTCTGTCGGCCCTCTATGTTTCTATGATTTGTTTGAGGAGTTGCCTCATGTCTTCCAGCTCATCCTGCGTCCTATCCCTTTGGCGTTGTGCTTCATCAAAGTCTTATGTTTTTTGATCCTAGACCATTTGGGCTACGAGGTCTATGTTTTCCTCTGTAATCATGTATTCTGGTGGTGTTTTGTGCACCTTATCTTTCTTGTGTGCACCCCCAATTTGTATGACCTGCCTCTTGGTCTAGCCTTGATCCTGTTGATTATCACTTGATGTGGTTCCCTATGTTGTCTCAGTTTGTTTCTCATGTTCCTGTGGCGCCTGAGTGTTGTTCTTCTTCCCCACCTGAGTTCCTTTCTTGGACACACCCCCTTTCTTCAGTTGCACCTGGCTCTGACATGTCCTTAGCTTCTTGGGAATCATTTTGTCTTTTGCAGGAGTTTGTTCCTACCCTGCCTCCTCCTCCATATCTATGGGCATTTCTTGATTCAGGACTAGAATCCTTCAGTCCTCGTTCCAATCCCTAATGGTTATTTTTATGTCCTCTTCCTTGATGCAGTAGCACAGTTGTAGCCATTGGTTGTCGGGATCCTTTCATGCTTGTATCCACATTGTATGCCTAGTCACTTTGAAGTTGGCTATTCCCTGATACTATGCGACCACTGCTGGTGTAATCTGCCAAGTGTTGGTGATTCTTTCCTGCAGGTCATTATAATATCCTTTGAATATGGTTTCATTTGCCTTTTTGTTCTTGGGGTCTGGACTGCACCCCAGTGATAGGTATCGCGGTGCATGAAAAGGATTGGGTCTTGTAGAAAAGAATCAATAATTAGGCTCCTTCCATTTTATCAAGGTGACCAGGATGAGTCGAAATGAATAGTGAAATTTTGTCCCCAGGTCTTATGTGCCCTTGCAGTCCTCTAGGAACAAATTCAACAAATATGGGGTCTAGTTGAGAGTGGTGCTCTCCGCACACTATGTTGTAGCTGTGATGACCCCAGTAAGGACTTCCTCCTTTCATAATTTCTTGAGTAGCTTGCATACCATGATTTTTTTGGCCATCCTTTTGGTTGTGTTACTAATGCATTTAATTATGATTCTGTGTGACCCCCTTTCTGTACTATACTTCTTCTTCATTTCCTCGGCCAATGCCTTCTCCTTCGTCTTTTGATCAAGGAACTGTGTGGGTATATTCCCCCGTGTTGGCAGCACTGTGATGTATGCAATGAAATCCATGTCTATTGAGATGATTTGTTCTAGCCATAGGTATCCTCTATGGGTGACTGCCATCAGCTTCTTGATGCAAATTTTACATCTTGGCCCCTCCCAAAGTGTAGGATGTCCAACATGCCTAGAATCCTGATTTTTTCCAATCCTATTGCCCACTGGCTTGGTTGGTTAATTGGTTATCCAAAGGGTCCTATACCCACAGTTTACAGGTAAAATTTCTTGGAAAAATATGGGAACTTTTCTATGTTAGTCAGATCATGGTCTGAGTATTGGAATTTCTCCATGTGGCCTAACATGTTTCCCACGATACGCACACCATATAGAATGCGCACCAAGACTACAGTTGTGGTGGCATGCTTGTGCGTTGAACTTGGTACTTGTTGTTTTCCCTTTTGTTGTGGTGGCTGACTTGAGGTTCCAGCCTCCATTGTTTTGTCTTCTACATACTCCTCTACCTGGACGGTGACATCTTCCACTATGCCCTTTTGTGGTTTTTCTGGCATGGTTGTGCACAACCTTTCCGACGCAGTCATTTATGCCTATTTTGGGACCGTCCCATTGAATCTTGGGGCTTATTCAAGGTTTCTTGGGTGAAAATGATTTTCTATGGCCTCATACTATTGTCCCTATTACCCTTCCGACCCATCAATGTCCATGCCCACTGATGTTGTTTGTTGGGTTTCCTCCACCACTGGTGTGGGGCTTCTTGGTGTCATATCGGGCGATGGGATTTCATGCATGTTGATGACTTCTAGAGGATGAGGTGTTTCTCTAAAGTTTCTTCGAGGTCATCTGCAAGTATTGATCGACTCTCCCAATTTGGGTGGTGCCATGGTGGTGATATGTTGTCTGTCGAGCTTCATGAGCTCTGTAACCTCTACAATTTCTCCCTTTGCTTTATATACTCTATCTCTCTATGCTTTTCTCGATTTCACAATAACCCTTCCAATACGAGCATGCTTCCTTTATATAGAAATTGTTTGAAGCTTCCCAGAGACGTTACTAGAATTGTGTTTTAAATGAGTCAATGCTTCCCACGTACTTGTCATTGATTTCCCTTGTTTTTTCCAGTTGGCATGATTAATGCAGCATCCCATCCATTGTTATTGTCATTTAATTTTGGTAGTTGTCGTCTATTGGCACTTATTTTTTGTACCTTCCATTTTCATTATGTCCGCCTTTTAGTGACCATTGGTCCTTTCTCCGTCATGCTAGAGTTTCCGAGTGAACATGCTAATTCTATTTTTTGAGTGCTACGCCTGTGTCACTATCTTTTTATGTCCAGTGCGGTCACCCCTTTATTTTTATTTTTATTTTGTAAGTGTTGGGAGGTCAACTGTCCCTATGCAGCTTTAGTCAACTCCCATTGATCATCCCTTTGAGTTCTATTCCTCCTAAATCATTCAAATGTACATATCCCCCATACATGACAGTCTTTACTTCGTATGGTCCTAACCAATGCATTCTGAGTTTTCTTGGGTGCTAAAGAGATTTATTGTCATACACCAAGACTAGGTCTCCTTCCTTGACATTCTTCCTTTTGATATGTCTGTCATGCCAAGATTTTTCCCTTTATTTATTTACTTCTTGATGAAACCCTTCTATAATACTATCTTCCTCCATGATCATCAATGAACTTAGTCTTTCCTGTACTATGCCTCATTCTGTCATGTTTGTAATTGTTTCTACGCACAGACTAGGTACCAAAAATTCTAATGGAACTACTGCTTATTTTCCATACACCAATATGAATGGTGTGTGTCCTGTCAAATTTTTGTATGTGTTCCTATAAGCTCACATTATTGTTGGTATCTTCAAGTCCCAATCATCCCTATTAATGTTGTATATCTTTGTCAGTGCATTCTCGAGGATTTTGTTAAAGACCTCCACTGTTCCATTTGCTTGAGGATGATATGGTGTACTCTTTTGATGATAAACTTCAAACTCCTCAATCATAGCTCTAATAGTGATGTTAATCAAGTGAGTGCCTTGGTCACTCATCAAAATCCTTGGGCATCCAAATCTAGTGATCACGTGCTCAAACAAGAAGTGTGTTTCTATCTCTGCTCTACAATCTTTTACTGGTATTGCTTCTTCCCATCTTGTCAGGTATTTATGTCACAATGATAATGTACCTCACTTATGACCTTGTTTTTGGTGGATTAATTGGTCCCACAAAATATATTCCCCATTTATAAAATACTTGCAAGGTTACTTGTGGTATCAGGGGCATATCGTCTCTTCAATTCGGTTTACCAACCCTTAGGAATACATAGAATTTATGGCAGTAGTCCCTTGAGCCTCTGTGAATAGTCGGCTACCATAGTCCAGCATGCAATACCTTATGTGCGGTAGCTTTGCCTACATAATTTACTCCTTCTATTCCCTCATGGGATTATGCTAATATCCTTAGTATTTAATTCTCTAGCACACATCTTCTCAAGATGTTATATGCACCCATTTTGTATAAGTGTCCTACAATCAATTGATAGTATTTAGCCCTGACTACCAGGTTTTTCTTCTACACAGTGTTGAATTACTGTGGCGTAGTCCCTGTACTCAAGTACTGGATGATGTCTGTGAAGTATTCATCAGCCATCTGGACTGAAAATAGTTGTGCATCGGGAAAGTTGTCCTCTATATTCGTAGGTTCCTCCCCATTCGTGATCCTTGACAAGTGATCAGGTCGAGCATTCAACTTCCCTGGTTTAAATATCAATTCAAAGTCAAATTCCTGGAACAACAATAACCATCTACAAATTCTCCCCCCCAACACTATCTTGTTGATGAGGTATTTGAGTGTTGAATGGTCTGTGAACATATTGAAATGTTTCCCCAATAAATAGTGCCTAAATTTCTGAAGAACATAGACCATCGCTAAGCCTTCCCTTTCTGTAGTATTATATTTTTTCTCTGATTCTGATAGTTTTTTGCTAGCAAATGCTATACGATGGTCCAATTCTCCTACTCCTGGTTGTGCTAGAATAGCTCCAAGTGCTATAGTTGATGCATCTAAATGTACATGGAATGTCTTTTCCCAATCTGGGAATACTAGTATTGGTGAAGTTACCATCTTCTCTTTCAGGGTGTTCAATCCACGTTGACAGTCCTCATTCCACTGAAACTTGTTGTCTTTCCTTAGCAATTTCTCCATTAGTGCGGTTATCTATGCATACCCCTTTATAAACTTCATGTAGTATCTTGTGTTTCCCAATGTTTCTCTCAATTGGAAGCTTGTTTTTGGTAGTGGTAGATTAACAATTACTACAATCTTGTAAGGATCTAATAGCAAGCCTTGCTTGCATACTGTATGGCCCAATAGTATCCCAAAAGGTGTTTTGAAGATGCACTACTTGATATTTAATGATATCTGACATTTCCTGCATCTTTCTAATATCATTCGTGAGACCTCTACATGGTCTTTCAATAGACTATAGACTGTCAAATCATCCATATATACCTCTAGAAGCTAGTGGATGAATTCCTTGAATGGCACTATAACTACTCTAGAAAATATTGTTGGTGCATTCTTCAATCCAAATGGCATGACTGTATACTGGTGGGATCCCCATTCTATGGAAAAAGTGGTATTGTATATGTCTTATGGTGCTATCTTGATCTGATGGTATCTTGAGAATTCATTGGTGAAAGAATAAGCTTATTTTCCTCCTACATTCTCCAACACTTCATTTGTGGAGGGAGTATGGAACGGGTCATGTAGGAATGCATCATTCAAATTCCTTAAGTCGACACATATTCTTATTCCCCCTATTTTTTTCTCCTGAACTACCATCAAGCTTACCCACTTGAACTCCTCTATAGGTTCTATGATTCTAGCCTCCCAACATCCTATCGATCTCGGCTTTGACTTTTTTCTTATATATCAGGTTTAATATGTATGGTCGTTGTCTGATTAGTCTTGCCTCAGCTCTGAGTGGTATATTCATTTCTCCTAGGTCTCCTGCTATGCCTTTCATTTCGGTGAATGTTGTTGGGAATAGTTCGATGTACTCACGCAGTAACTCTATTATGCTTTCCATTGTTTTCTCATCCTAGTAGTCTCCAATGTTGGCCATTTTGGTTCTTTAATGAATATCACCCCTTTGATTTGTTTAAGTCCTACATCTATGTTGGGGTTCTCATGCTCAAATGAGAAAGTGACTGTAAAGTTCTGTTGTAATATTGTCCAACTCATAGTTCCTATGTGCAGTTCCTGGTTAGCATACCAGTTTGTTGGAATTCCTTCTAATGTGTGAACAAACTAATGGGGCCACTCCTCCAGTGGTGTCATTTTCCATAGCGTTCTGCACTTCTCCAATTGTTCTGATGGTGCTCCCTGACGATCATATTTTTGTATTTGGTTTCTTCCTTGTTCTACACCAAACCTAAGGCGCAGTAACCGCTTACCTTGGTACCAGTCTTTCATTGTTTCTCTATCGTGCCCCACTATCTTGCAGGTGTTTCCTTGAGTGCTATATCCAGGGATAAGAGCCTATGATTTTCTAATACTTCATATTTGTATCATGTTAAGAATTATTCTAAGTTGTTCACCCCATGGAAGTTTGGAGGTTCCCTTATCTTCGTACCTACCCATCTTACTGCGCGGTCTATTCCTTCACATTTTCTTGTGGAGGCTTCGTGTAACCTATGGTGCTAATTTTCTAAGCCCGTATCTGAGTCTGAGGCACATGAGGTGATGCTTCACCAGCTGATTATCCCATTTGCAGTTGGTTTCATGTAATATTCATCTCGCGTAGTTGTTATATACAACTGGTTAATTTCCTCTAGGCCCAAGCAAGTAGGTTCTACAAACCTTTCCCCTTCTGATGGGTCCAATGGTGCAATGACTATGTATTCTCCTGACTCGAAGGTCATCTTTCGCATCTTTAGGTTGATTATGGACTGCTTGTCAAACGCCCAATCCAATCCAAGCAATTTTAGATAAGGTGTTGTGCCATCCACTATCTCGATTACTTTGAAGTCGGATTTAGTCCGTACTTCATCCAGATCTACTGTTACTCCTTTTAGTCTTCCAATTGGTAAAACTCTGTGTTGATTTTCTAGTTTTAGCTGGACATGTGAATATCCTAATGTAGTTTCTCCCATACATTTCCATGTCTTCTTTGGTAATACATTGAATTTGGATCCTAAATCCAGTATAATGTCTCCCATGTTAAAATCTCCAATGTTGGCGTTCAGCCTCAATTCCCTACTTGTTCTCCTTCTTGTATATAGGTGATTGACTATTTTTTGTTCTAATTTTCCTTCAGCTTCTATGCTACATCTTTCTAGCATATTTTGTATTAATTTAATATAGGATGGATCGTTTATTAGTCTAACACAGTATTGCAAAAAACCTTTAATCATACTTACTTGTCCCAGTTGTTGTGTTTCTTTGGTGTGATCCAGTGATGGAGGAATTTTGTACTATGGTACTTCCTTATTATACTAAGCAGTTGATGTCGATGAAATTTATTGCTTCATGAATTCTTGTATGGATTGATTGAATATCTCCTTCTCTTTCTATGCATCAAACTACTTCTTTGCCTCAACATTCTTTTTCACCCATTGGTGTTGTACTGGCTCTTGTCGTACTGTGTCGTTTCCTGTTTTAGCTCCTCCTTGCGTAACTATGTTGATATTTCTTCCTTCATCCCTCACTTCTGCTGATATCCACTAAACATTCATATTGTTCTAATTCCTCTTTTCCTGTATCTTCCCTAATAGTGTCGTACATTCTTCTGTATCATAATCTGATGCACGAAAATACATACAGGTCGTTGGTGGAAGTGGGCATTCTCTTGCATAGTGTCATGGTCATTGACAGTTGTGGCATACCATTGGTCCTATACCTCTTCTAAAACATCCTCTTGATCTTCCTCCACATCTATATCCATCTCGATCCCCTCGTGGCGTGTTATACTAAGGCGTCTGGTTATACTGTGTGGTATTATAGTGTGGTTGCATGGTATTATACTACGACTACGTAATGTTATATTATTGTTGTGCAACATTATACTGTTGTTGAGATGTTTTGTATGAGGATGGTACTTGGTTAAAATATGGTGCTTCTTGCTCGATAATCATTTCTTCCTGCACCCTGTATGCATGTAATGTTCTTTCCCTCATCAGGTCTATGGTTCTACAATCTTTGTCATCATGGCCTACTGACTTGCAAAAGTTGCAATACGAGCTCTTCAGTACTATCTGGTACTTCTGCATCATTGGGAAGTGGTATGGATCATGACCTGATTTCTTACAAATCTAACACCATAGTCCTCCTATATCTAATGGGTTTGGCATTCCTGCTACCATGTACTGCGTGAATGTTGGACATTCATTCTTATGGTGTCATTCTGTCCTACATGTGGTACACCAAACGAATTCTCTTTTGTCCTTACCTTTGTTATGGTTTAGCTGGAATGTTAAGTTCTTAAGATCCTCATTTATCTCCTCTATGGCTGGATCTGTCTTCTGATATTGGTTTTCTTCCAGTTGTAGGGATTCTTGTAGAGCCTCTGCCTGCGTCTAAAACTTATGTTGTCACAGTGGATACTTCAAGTGTGGTAGCAGTAAATTGATGAACAAATGCCTATGTTGTATATTTTTCATGACATATTTTATATTTCTCTTCAGTTGTTTGAATATCTGGTCAATATCCCATATGGATTTTCCTGGTTTCTGTCTAATCTCTATCATCTCGTTCATGTATTGATCCTCTGAACTAGGCTTTTGGAACTCATTTATCAGCAGCTTCTTGATATCTCCAATCCTTATTGTTGTCCCTGGCGGAATGTTTGTAGATAAACTCATGTACCAATACAATGCACAATCTCTTATCATGATAGTTAATTGTGCCAATTTAGTGTCCTCGTCTGTGATCTGTTTCTCTTCTTAGATGTTTTCACAGATAAACAGGTTCTTCTCTGGGTCCTCCGATGCTTCTCCTTTGAATTATAGTAACCTGATTGTGGGATCATGTCCTGCCATATTGAATGTTGAATTACTACCTCTACACGGTGTAGATACTTTACTAATGCTTCCTGAACTAGCTCCTCCAGTTGTTGTTCCTTGTGTAGATGTACATCCCATTGTCTTCATTCTCCCGAGATTCAGTTGTCTAAATGGTGGTGTTCTTCTTGTTGTATTATTTGCACATGGGTTTATGGGTTCCAAAATGACACTAATATGGAAAGGAGTGATGTTGGCACAGGGGAAGACCCAGGGTTCAGCTCCAAGAGTGCATCAACAAGCCCTAACTACTTTCCCTTTCGGCAACACCTGCAAGGCAGATGCAGTCTCACCCGAAGTATCTATGTGGGGGTTGTAGGAAAGATATGTATACAACCAAAGGGAACACCAAGTGGATCAAATACAAGAGAAATGAAGCATTTATATATCACTTACCAGTTCAGATCTACTCCGCAGAATTGTCTATAAGATCTAACACAATATTGCAATAACAGTATACCAAATGACAAAGAACAGAGCATCAATCACACACACAACAAAAGATATATGTGGTTCACCCTCTCTCTAGGGATATGTCCACATAACTGTTCTTTATAATATATTAAGATGAAGCATATAGTTCTTATCTGCGCTCTCAGCTAGCATATCTTCTTTCTTCTCTTCTCCATCTCTCCCCTTCCTGAGCACCTAGCTGCAGGATTCATCTTCACACCCAGCTGAAGATCTTACAATACTAGAAGTCTCTACACTCAACACTTCTCTCTCACACAATCGTACTCACTCGATCACACAATAGTAATGAATCCTCAACCAACTTAGTACCAACAATAACAAAAACAACAACAACCTATCCTAGGTCCTTTAGACCTATATTTATCCATTACAATAGCTCACTTAAAACCTTAGGTCGAGACCTAAGTTTCAAAACCCTAGATACAAAAACCCTAGGTGTCTAAAACCCTAGGTCAACTTGATCCTCATTTTCAGGGATTTGTGAGCTTGTCTTTCCTTCCTTCTTGTGCGGTGCTCCAAAGCATCCAATGGTATCTTTTTCTTCTTTCTAAGTTGTCCATGATAAATATTCCTTGTTGATATGCCATCCTTGATCTCCTCGTCCAATGTCTTTATTTCTCTTACTTCGCTCCATCTTTTTTTCTCTTTTGCTTACTTCGACCCAGTAACAGTCACTCTGTCTTCCGCGTAGTTCACATTTTTTCTTTTCTTCCTTGATATTTGCTTGCTTCCATAACCAAGGGCCAACAAGCCCCCAACACTCACCTGTGACTCCTTGCAAGGCACTTCAGATTTGATCCCTGTTTTACTTCAACTTCAGACTGCATGGGGCAGCCTGTGATTCCAGCTCTAGTCCTCCCTTCCTCCCTTGTGAAAACACTCCTTTTTGTGTCTGGTACCCAGTTTCAGTTACACCTGGTACCTAGACCTTTTTCCTCATGCTTTTACTGAGAGTTACGAGGTAGCTGGTTGTCATAGTACAACTTCAACCAGCTCCTGTTCACCAAACCTTCCTTCCATTCTCCATTCAATGTCTTCAACTGTGCAGCTCCTCCTTCTGTGACATGAGCAACCTCATATGGCCCAAGCCAATGCATTCTGAACTTCCTTGGATGCTTCATGAACTTATTTTCATATGCCAGTACAAGATCACCTTGCTTAAATACCTTCTTTTTGATGTGTCTGTCGTGGTAGGCCTTCTCTCTTTCCTTCTAAACTTGTTGATGGAATCCTGCAATGAATCAGTGTTCTTCCAGTTCGACCAACTACACAAGCCTCTCTCAAATAGTGCCAGTGTCATCCATATCTATAAAGGTATCAATTCTTAAGCTGGGTACCAAATATTTCATTAGGATGATGGCTTCGAGACCATAAACCAATTTGAATGGAGTCTGCATTGTCAACTTCTTGCAAGTGGTTCTGTAGGCCCATAGTACTGTTGGTACTCTTAAATCCTAGTCATCCCTACTCACACTGCAAATATTTGTTAGCATTGTCTCCAAAATCATGTTGAATGCTTCAACTATCCCATTCGCTTGTGGATGGTAAGGTGTGCTCTTATGGTGATGGATTGTAAATTCCTTAGTCAAGGCTTCAATTTTTTTATTGATGAAATGTGTTCCTTGATCGCTCATAAGAATATTTGGGCATCCAAACTTGGTTATGATGTCATCAAATATGAAGTGCGTGGCTCTAGTGGCACTACAGTCCTTAACTGCTCTTGATTCATCCCATCTGGTCAAGTATTATGTCGCAATGATTATGTTCCTTGCTCCTGTGTTCTTCCCTAGTGGGTTAATAGGTCCCATGAAGTCAATGGCCCATTTCTCAAATGCTTGTAGGGTCAGCGGTGGTGCTAATGAAATTTCATCTCTTCTGGACAGTTTTCCAACTCTTTGACATACATCGCAGGCTCTATAATAGTCCTTAGCATCTCTGTGTAGGGTAGGCTACCAAAGGCCATCTCTAAGAACCTTTTGCGTAGTTTCCTTCTCTGCGTAGTGTCCTCCTACGATGCCTTCATGAGCTTCGGTGAGGATCAATGGTATCTCTATCTCCATAATGCACCTCCTTAGTATCTCATCACGTCCCATCTTGTATAGTTTTCTAGCTATAAGTGAAAAGTATGCAGCATGCACTACTAGTTGTTTCTTCTAGGTGATTGTATATTCACTAGGTGCCATTCCTGTTGACAGGAACTAGACTATTTCAGCAAAGTGGTCATCAATATTTCTAATGGCTAGGAATTGTGCATCCGGTAGTGTATCCTCCAAAATAGTAGGCTCTTCTCCATGTTCCAACCTCAACAAGTGGTCATGACCTTTGTTCATTCTTCCTGGCTTAACCACGATCTCAAAATCATATTCCTGAAATAAAAGAATCCATATGCATATTATCCCCCCCAACACTATCTTCTTGACTAGGTATTTCAGCGTGAAGTGATCAATGAACATTTTAAAATGTCCTCCGAACAAGTAGTGGAAAAAATTCTACAACGCATACACCATGGCTAGCCCTTCTCTTTTGGTAGTGATGTAATTGATCTTTGTTGTTGATAGCTTCCTACTAGAAAAGGCTAATAGCTGGTCGATGTCTCATGTTCCTAGTTGTGCTAACACAACTGCTAATGCAATGGAAGATGCATCGACATGCACGTGAAATGCCTTGCTCCAATATGGGAAAACCAAAATAGGCGTAATAACCATTTTCTGTTTCAGCGTGTCGAAGCTCTGTTGGCATTCTTGTGTCCAGTGAAATTGACAGTCTTTCTTCAAAAGCTTCTCCATGGGTGTCGTAATCTGGGCATAGACTTTAATGAACTTCCTATAATATCTAGTGTGTCCCAGTGCAGTGCACAGCTGTTTGAATGAAGTAGGAGGGGTTCGATCAACTATGATGGAAATTTTAGATGGATCTACCAGCAATCCCTTCTTGCATAAAATATGGCCTAACAACACTCCAAATGGTGAAAAGAAAATGCACTTCTTCAGGTTTAAGGAAATCTGACACTGCCTGTACTTCTCCAACATTATCCTTAAACATTCAATATGATTTTTCAATAAACTAAAGACAATCCAATCATCAAAGTATGCTTCTAGAAACTTGTGTAGAAACTCCTTCAATGCTTCGACCACCACCCTAGAAAAGATGGTTGGGGAATTCTTCAATCCAAACGACATTACTGTATATTGGTAGGATCCCCATTCTGTGGAAAAGGTGGTCTCATGGCGATATTCCTTGGAAATATGGATCTAATGGTATCCTAAAAATCCATCTGTAAAAGAATATACCTCCTGGCCTCCTACATTATCTAACACTTCGTTAGTGAATGGCGTAGGGAAGGGGTCATGAAAACAGGCATTGTTCAGCTTCCTGATATCTACACAGATCTTGATCTCTCTTGTCTTCTTGTCTTGTACCACCATAGGGCTAATCCATTTTGATTCTTCAACATGTTCTATAATCCCTACTTCCAGCATTATGTCGATCTCAATATTCTCTTTCTCCTTGTATTTAGGGTTCATTCTGTAGGGTCTCTATTTGACTGGTCTTGTGTCTAGTTTCAAAGGCATCCACATCTCTCCCATGGGCCCTTTAATACCTTTCATATCAATGAAATTGATTGGAAACAAGTCCTGATACTCATGTAGCAATTCTGTGATGTTTTCAATAGTGGAAACATCCCAATAATCTCCAACATTTTCAAGATTCGGTGTTTTATTTGTTCCAATATTGAATTTCTTGATCTTGATCGGTTGTCCAATAAATGGTATCTCAACTCCTAGTCCTTCCACATCTCTTTGGCCTTGTGTTTCTGTGATGTTCACCTTCCTAGGATCATTGTCTTCATCAGTATTGATGTTGTAGCATCCTTGGAGTTTCTGGAGAGGTGCAGTCCATTCATCCTCTTCTTGTTCCAAAGGGAGGTTGGGTGCCTCCTCGAACACTTTCTATCTTACAACCTGTAATGCTTGATCTACTATAGGATATTGGATTTCGAATAAAAAGGTGGTAACAAAGTTCTGAGTCATACCTTACCAATCTACAGTGATGAGGCACAACTCTGCTTGAAGGTACCAATTGATAGGGATTGTGTCCAGCGTGTTGACGAATTTGTGCACCCACTGCTCTTGAGGAATATTGCTCCATGCTTCCTTGCAACTTCACACATGGTCCTTTGGACAGCTCTAACCTGTGTCTCTAACTTCACATCCTTCTACTTGTGCTAAGAACTGCACTATCATTAGAGTACGACATTGTACCCATTCTATAATGTTGTTTTTGTGTGTCCCCCACCATCTTGCTGGTGTGGATTTTAGGGCCTCATCCATTGCCAACAATCATTGTTGTGTTGGCACACTTTCTTCAAAGTATGAAAAGAAGGTTTCTAAAGGATTCATACCATCAAAGGTGGGTAAGTTACTTACTATTGTGTCGATCCAGCGTACTTCTATGGTTAGTCTAGCACATATCCTTGTAGATACTTCGTACATTTTGTTCTACCAGTTCTCCAGTGCTTCTTCTGAATCTGATGAACATGCCCTGTCACTTCGCTAGCTCAAATTTCCATCAGTCGTACGATTAATGTAATCCTGTTGTCTGGCTGTTAATTTGTATATGTTTTCCAGTTCATATGCGCAGTCTTCTTCTTTGATGGGCTCTATGTATCGCTGACCTTCATCAGGATCTAAGGGTGCGATGACCCTAAGGCCATTTCCTTCAAACGCCATTCACTTTTTCTTTAAATCAACCACAGTGGAATTATTGAAATCCCAATCAATTCCTAACAATGCAGGGTAAGGACAGTTATCGTTAACTATCTCAATTACCTCAAAGTTTGCAAACGTCCTGACTCCATCAATGTCCATAGGGACATGTTCCAATCTTCCAAAGGGGCTTATAGATTGTTGATTAGCCATCCTAAGTCTGATAGGGGAATAGATCAACTTAGGTTTTCCCATCAATGCCCAGGTTTGCTTCGTCATGACATTGACCTCCGACCCTAAGTCGAGGACCACATAGTCTATATCATACTCTCCAATTTGAGCATTCAGGTGTAGTTCCTTATTTTTCCTTCTCTTCTTGGATAGTTGATGTTTTTCTTTATTCGATAAAGGATCTACCCTTCCTATTTCATACTGTTTGACCAAATTTTGAAATTCTTGTATGGATTTCTCATCTTTAATCAGCTCTATAAACGTATACAAGAAACTGACAAGTTTTCTTGCCTCTTTTCCATCTTTGGGTGAAGCAGAATGATCAAATGTCAAAGGCATTCCACATTCTCTTACTTCTGGTCATGTCTTCAATGAAGAACCTTGGTCTGTAACACACCCACTATGGCATAATAGATTTTTCACCTTTTTCTCTCTCCTTTTTCTCGCAAGACAAAATCCCCGAGTTCCTATGAGGTCCTAGCGCAAGTTAGTCCTTCCTGTTGGGACCTTCCCTAAGCCAATCCATCGGTTCTTTCATTGAAATCCCATCTTGTACAACTTAGGTACCAAGTGCAGGCTTCACCTCCATGTTATCATTGGTTATGACCCCGGCCAAGCCAAGAGGCACCTTTCGCACTTTGCGACTCAGCGATGCACGAGGGTCAAGTCTTTCAACTCTTCAAATGCCAAAACCAAAAATCCTACCTTTGGGTGAGATCGATGGCTGCGAGTCTCTCCCTTGATCCGACAGTCTTAGCCGTATCAGGACTTCGGTAACCAGGAGTTCGAAAAGAAAGGGGGTCAAGTTTTTCGACTCTTCAAACCTCGAACCCTGAAATCGTACCTTTGGTGAGATCGACAGCTGTGAGTCTCTCCCTTGATCAGATGGTCCTAGCCGTATCAGGACTTCGGTAACTGGGAGTTCAAAATGTAAGAGGGTTGAGCTCTTCGACTCTTCAAACCCCGAAAACTGAAATCCTATTCACACTAAGCCGACTCGGAGTTTCACATACCGGGATTTCGCAACTTGCAAAGATGAGGGTTCATACCCTTGGGTTTCTCGGGTGCCGAAACGCTGAAATAATTTCACACTACATTGCTTCAGGATTTCACATACTGGGATTTTGCGTACTGGGATTTCGCAACTTGCGAAGATGAGGAGCTCATACCCTTGGGTTTCCCGGGTGCCGAAAATCCGAAAACCATTTACACTAAGCTCTTTTCGGGGTTTTTCATGTCAGGACTTTGCGATGTACGAAGACAAGGTGTCTTACACCTAGGTTTCCCGGGAGCTGGAACTCTGAAGCCCATTTATACTAAGCTCTTTTTGGGGTTTCGCATGTTGGGACTTTGCGATGTGCGAAGATGAGGAGTCTCGCACTTGGGTTTCCAGGGAGCCGAAACTTAGAAGCCCATTTACACTAAGATCTTTTTGAGGTTTCGCATGTCAGGAATTCATGATTTGCGAAGACGAGAGGTCTCACACCTGGGTTTCCCGAGAGCCGAAACTCTGAAGCCCATTTACACTAAGCTCTTTTCGAGGTTTCGCATGTCAGGACTTTACGATGTGAAAAGACGAGGGGTCTTGCACTTGGGTTTCCCAGGAGCCAAAACTCCGAAGCCCATTTACACTAAGCACTTTTCGAGGTTTCACATGTCGAGACTTCTCAATGTGTGAAGATGAGGGGTCTTGCACCTGGGTTTCCTAGGAGCCAAAAATCCGAAGCCCATTTACTTCGTGACAGGGGCAAGGTAAACTCACGAATTTACTACAATGGTAGTCTTTTCAAGGGGCTCACTTCGACTCTGGAATGCGAGGGAGATTTCTCGAAAAAGGGTGCCTTCGGGAACATAAACCAGGGCATAGCACGAGTCAAGTTAGATGGGTCAATCCTCAGGGGAATGGAATCGTATCCTGAACTTATACATTCTATACATTAAATGATTTTTAGTTATGTCAGTATAAGCATGAATCCATTATTTCCAATCAAAGCACAAGGAAAACACTTCGATACATAAACTATTTATGAGCGTATAAAAATGAGCATGCGATCGTGACATTCAATTCCAAATGCAAGACATAACACTTATCATACATTCTGGACGTGATGTGAATGCTGAGAGGGGTGCTCGTTTCCACCCAACCATAGGCTCAGTGATTCCAACCGGATTTACCACTAGCCACCCCCGAGCTATACCACGATGCTTTCATACTTAGTCTCCTGCTTCCATCTCAATGGAAGTCAAGGATGAAGGTTACTCCCCTTCTCCTCTGTTCATGACTCTCTGTATTTTCAGAGTTCCTTTAGTTCTCCTTCTGCTATTCCTGTCATGCGTGCTCCTCCTCCTGCCCCCCCCTTTCCACACTTCTTTCCTTACCTTTCTCCTGCGAGGTTGCGTGTGGCACAAATTTCCCTATCCATGGTCAGGTCTGGGAGCTTCTACGGATGGGCGGTTCGCCCCCATCCCCTCATTTACTCTTGAGGAGCCTCCCCACCTACCATCCTTGCACGTAATTCATTCTAGGGTCAGAGAGTGAGCTTTGGTTTCTGAGCACGTACAAACCAATACAGTTTCGGTTCAATGGAAGTTAACACAGCCATTCCCGAACCCTTCCACCACCTCTCATCATCCATCGTGGTCTCTTTCAGCACATCCCCCTCCCAACAATCATGTGGCACATATTCATGATATAATTTACATTCATCGACCTTTTATACAAAGGTCTTTCAAATCAAGAATTCACATCTTTGAGTTTTCCATAGTTCTTGGCCAATATATTTCTTTTTGCAAACTGAGGGAAACAGGGTGTTACATGGTCTCCCCTAAATTCTCTTCTTGCCTCCTCAAATATTTGTTTTTCTTTCTTTGCATCAAAAGTTTGTGTCTTCTATGCAGCTTTCCTAACTCCTGATTCTTCTGTAGTCTTTCCTTGGATCATTCTGTCTTCTCCTGTAACAACTCCTCCTCAAGTGATAACATCCACTCTAGGGTCTGCTCCATGAGGTTCTTCTTTGATTAATTGTATTTGTGGGTTTTGCTGAGGTCCCCGTCTCTCCTGAAGTTTAGCCAACAATGACAGAAATTCCTCGATAACATGGTCAAAGGAGTTGCAATAGATGCAAGTGGTACAAGGGTTTAGACAGTCCCTTGCCAAGTGTCCTAGTTGTGTGCATTTATAACATATTATATGTCCTCGACCTTGACCCATACCTCCTCCTCTTCCTCATCCTCGGAATCCACCACGAGGGTTGAAGTTTCCTCTCCCAGGGGAGTTATACTACATAGTGTTTCCTTCTTGTTGTACTTCTCCTTGTATTTTGTATATATCCCTTAACCTTTTGTGCATGAGATCATAATCCATACAATCCCTATCATCATGCCCCATGGACTTACAGAACTTGCAATATAATTTTGTGGGTGTCTGAACATAATTTTGCATGTAATAGCACTCACCAGGGCGATGTTTATTTCTACATACCTCGCACCATGGTAGGGTAACTTTCTTCAAGGGGATCAAATCTCTAGAGGCCAAGTATTCATGGAATAGGGGACAATTCTCCTTGTCATGGCCTTCTGATTTGCATCTGACACACCAAATATCTTCCCTTTTGTCTTTTCCCTTGTCTTTCTTCGTATCTTCGACCTGCAGAGACAAACTTGTTAGATGACTCAAGATTTGACTCATACCTAAACTGGATTCTCCCATAGGGGTTGATTCAAGATTCATGGTGATCTCTAATGCCTCATCCTACGAAGAAATATTCTATTGCATCAGAGGAACTTTGATGTGTGGTAAGAGAGAAACAATGAACCATTCCTTGTTCTGCTCGTCTGGGATCTGGAAACTCAAGTGGTTCGTCAAGGTTTTAAACCTCTGATCGAACTCCCATACTGGTTTAGTTATTATCTGCTTGATTTCTTTTAGTTATGTAATTTAATGTGACTCCAACTTGGTTTTCTTGAACTCAGTGATTAGCACGTTCTTGATCTCATTCAACGGTTTAGCCTGGGCAATTCCCTTAACAAACTTCATGTATTATCTTAGTGCACGGTCTCTTAGGGTAGTACTAAATTGAACTCATTTGATAGCTTCATCAATGATGTTCTTAATGCTCCATATGGATTCAAAGAGAAACCAGTGTTGATCGAGATCTTCAGATCCATCTCCTTTGAAGGTGGGTAAACCCATCTCATCTGCCATAGATCTTCCTAGTTTTCCTGACTGAGTATGTGTTGGGATACTAGTGACAATGCTCTAAACACTCAGTTGACTCTGATTACTCTGATTGCTTAATGTTGTTGAATCAACAAGATTATTAATAGTACTTACTTCAACAATCTATGTAGTTCTTGAAGCTTTTGGCTCTTCCCGGTGAGGTTCTTCAGTTTTCCCTTCCTCTATCCCAATGGACTTTGAATTCTCTTCATTGGTCAGATATTCATCTTCTCCACTATAGAAACCCTCGTCCTCATAGTTCTTCTTAAAAAGGTTCACAAGAGGAACTTCTTTGAACACTCTCCCACTACCCGTATGTCCAGCCTCTGTGTCATTGTCGTTGTCTGAGTTCTTGAACATTAGCTCTTCAATCCAACAGACTATTGTATCTTCAAGATGTTCTTCTCATGCAATAGCATCTTGATATTCAACTTAAGAAAATGCAAAAATTTTCCTCTAGATCCCTTAGAGAAGTATCTCTCTGCTTGGCTATACAATTCTACTCTGTCAATAGAAAACTCGGTGATATACCCTCCAATGGTACTATCAAACCAGTGATCTACTGCTCTTGACATGTTGTTATCAACTCTCTTGACCTTCTTGATCAGAGCAGACATCCAAACCACATGAGGTCTAGATATGATCTAAAAATGGGTATGTGCTAGCCTAGCTATCCACTCGTATAAATCTCTATGGATTCCTCCAAAGAAAATCTCATGTATATGAGTAAAGATATATCTTTCCATCCAATCTTCTGTACTAAGATTAGGGTTCTTGTTCTGGGCTTTAGAGAAGTCCTTTTCTTGATCTTGTATCCACTTATGAATATCTGTCTTTGATGGAAACCAACTTGACATTCCCTCAATAAAATTCATGTCCCTACAACAGAACCATTTGTTGGCAAAGGGGCAAACCCAAGGTTCAGCTCCAAGAGTGCACCAAAAATCCCTAACTACTGGCCCTTTCGACAACACCTGTGAGGCAGATGCAGTCTCACCCAAAGTAGCTATGGGGGGGTTTCAGGACAAAGATGTCTACAACCAAAGGGAACACCAAGTGGATCAAATACAAGAGCAATGCAACATTTATATATCACTTACCAGTTCAGATCTACTTTGCAGAACTATCTATCAGATCTAACACAGTATTGTAATAATAGTATACCAAATGACAAAGAACAGAGAATCAATCACACACACAACACAAGATATACATGGTTCACCCTCTCTCTAGGGCTATGTCCACAGAACTGTGCTTTATAATATATTAATATGAAGCATACAATTCTTGTCTGCACTCTCAGCTAGCAGATCTTCTTTCTTCTCTTCTCTATCTCTCCCCTTCTTGTGGACCCAGCTGTAGGACTGATCTTCGCACCCAGTTGAAGATATTACAATACCATAAGGCTCTACACTCAGCACTTCTCTCACACACAATCATACTCACTTGATCACACAATAGTAATGAATCCTCAACCAACTTAGTACCAACAATAATAACAACAACAACCCATCCTACGTCATTTAGACCTATATTTATACATTATAATAGATCACCGACAACCTTAGGTCAAGACCTAAGTGTCAAAACCCTACACACAAAAACCCTAGGTCAACTTGAACCGCTTTTTTAGGGCTTCGCCAGCCTGTCTTTCCTCCATTCTTGCGCGGTGCTCCAAAGCATCCAATAGTAGATTTTTCCAGTTTCTAAGTTGTCCACGATCCATCTTCCTTGCTGATATGTCATCCTCGATCTCCTTGTACAACGTATTTTTTTCTCTTACTTCACTCCATCTTTTCTTCTCTTTTTCTTACTTCGACCCAGTAACAATCACTATGTCTTCTGCGCAATTCACATTTTTCCTTTTCTTTCTTGATCTTCACTTTCTTCCATAACCAAGGGACAACAAGTGATGCCTTATATTTCTGGTCTTGGACCTCTCATATTCCTCTCATATGTTTCACGTAGGATTTCCTCAATCTGCTGCACATCCTGGAGATCCTCTAACTCCTCTTCATAACTTTCCAAGCCTTCCCTCGCAACTACAACTCTCTTCTTGGTGTTTACCTTATATTTGTAGGGTACTCCACTATGTGTCTTTCCAGTTGTTATAGTGATCTGCTTGATATGGTCTTCGTTCATCATAATTGGGTCCAAGGTCTCCTCCTTCTTCCCCTTATCCCTCTCCTGTAAGTGCTCCCCCCCCTTCCCCAATGCACACAGGGAAGTTTAGTTGTCTAACTCCATCGTCATTCCACCTTTGTTATATAGTAATATCTTAATGGAAGTTTATAACAATATGATGTACCTACCTTGAGGTCCCTTCAATAAATCTTGTTCAGCTACGCTATACGACTTAATTGTATCTACTGCAAATTATGTGATAAATCTGGCAACAATGTTGTCTAACCAGAAATATACTACACGCATAAACTTATTATGAACTCATTGTAATTGTGAGATCTCTTCAGGATTCCATTCTAGCTATCTAATTTGATTGGTAGGGTGGTTGTCTTTCAATATTTTTATCCACTCCTGTAACACATGCATGAAATCACAGAAAAAGACTTTATGCAAGTCACTCAATATGTACTTGTCCAGATATTTACACAGTGTTAACTTCATATTTTTTTTAATCTTTTTGCGCAAACTCTAGCTCCTTTGTCTTCAACCAGTTCTCTATCTCTGCCTTTGTTGGATTCCATGGTCTCAAAATCCCCTTTCAGATTCTCATTTCTTCAATGATTCATTGTCTGAGTTGCCATCCTTTTGACGCATATTCCCCCAACCTCACATACTCAGTCCCATTTCCTTCCAAACAACCGACAATGGAATCATTTGTTGGTTTTAGTATCCCTCTTATATTAGTCTTGAGGATTCTTTATGGGGTATTATGTTTCTAATTTATCATCACAAATTGACCTTGGTTCAGGTTTAGTAATCTTCCCAACAAATTCCCTTTAAAACTATTGGCCCCTCTGGTAAACCAGAAGGCAACGCAGTACACAGAATGTACTACACATTCTCACCTGAGATAGCTCTATGGGTGGCTGCAATACTCAAGTGTTTGCAACCTCAGGCTGA
>ML791020.1:29037-59631 GCA_009831015.1 Picea engelmannii | reverse complement strand
GGGGCTGAGGAAAGGATTCCCACACTCCCCTATTCTTTACATCTTAATGGTTTTTTCTCTTAGAATGATTTTGGAGAAGGAGAGGAGGCTCACATCTATTCCAGGTATTAACATTTCTCCTGGGGTGCACCAGATGAATCACTCACAATTCATAGATGATACATTTTTTTAAGGGGGGCCTTTACAATCATTGACCACAGATTCAAATTAATGCTTGACTCCTTTACAAAGGAATCAGGAGGACTTGTAAATGACTCCAAAAGTAAGCTTTATGAATCAAACATTTATTAGAGCTTGACCACTCAAATATCTAGGATCCTTCATTTTGAATATGAAGAAAATTGGAAATCCTTCAAGTATCTTGGGATCCTGATTAGCCTAAAATTGCTTCCTTTCAATTATTAGCTCCCCATCCTGGATAAGATTAAAAAATTGTGCATCTCTTGGGTATTGCAATGGTTGAATCTGGCTGGAAGAACCATGTTAATTAAATCGTTCCTCTTCTTTTTACCTTTATTCCAATTCTCCTCATTGCTCACGCCAAAATCAGTCAAGGCAGTGATAGAACAGGAAATCCATAAGTTCCTATGGCAAGGTGGTCACTCCAATAATAAAATATTGCATCTAGTCTAATGGAAAATAGTCAAAGCTCCAATAAAAATTGGGGGGCTCAGAGTTCATAATCCAAATCTAGTGAATACATTCTTGGGATAATTTTTTTATGGTAGTTAATCACAGACAATAAGGAATGGTGGAAACAGGCCATTCAATTCAAATATCTAACCTAGGATATACTAAGGTGCCTAAATACTAAGGAAGCTCCAACATCTAGATCCCTATTATGGAAACTACTGAAGTCCTCCATGTATTTGGTCCAAAGTCAACTTACATGGCTCCCAAGAAATGGGAAATACATCAATTTGATTAAGAATGGGATCTCTAGACAACCTCCTCTTTCCCACAACTTAGTGTTGAGGCCATTATTCGATTAGCTTAGAGACAATGGGAAATGCAACTTGTTTGAAATATCATCCTGAAATCAAATCTTTGGTTTATGGTCCAGTTGCGATCTTGGTCCCATCCCCTCCCATCTCTCTAAGGTCACATCCTTTCTCTTCACATCTCTTCAAGGTTGTTCTCCTCTCAAAGTCCATCTTAAATATGCAAGGGGTTGGGGACAATATGGTTACTCGGTGAAGTACTGGCATTCTCATATTCTGAAGTCATCTTCTCTCCCACCTGTGCAAAGAAATTGGAAAACAATCTCGAAAAAGTGTGTTCCTTCCAATAATAAAATTTTTCTTTTGGACTCTTTCTCATAACAAAGTCCCTACTGGGGAGAATTTGGAAAAAAGAGGATTTTTGGGGACCTTCACATGTCCCATGTGCCAACAACACTCAGAATCATCCAACCATATTTTTCTTCATTGTCCCTATGCTTAAGAAGTCTGGAAAATGGTAAGGTAGGACCTTTATTGCAAAATTCGTTGGCCCAATTCTCTCAACAAAATTTTTGTCAGATGAATATTCTTGTACTCTAGAACATTCAAAGATAAATCTCTTTTCTATCTATCTATAAAAGTCTTCCAAATTTTTTTCTGTTGGAAGCTCTGGCTAGTGCGAAATAAAAATATTTTTGAAGATCACCTTTCGCCTCCTCTAGAGGTGGCTTCCAAAGCCTTTTCTCTCCTTTATGAATCACTTGTCTCCTCCCTCTCTTCCTCCCACTCCCTCTTCCTCTCCATAGACACCTTGTAATTTGAATGGTGTCTCCAATTCTCTCCCCTTTCTCATCACTTTCCCCCTCCTTCCCCCTCCCCCTCAGTTCCCAACTGGCAGCTTCGCTTACACCCTCTAGAATTATTCCTTTGGAGATAGAATATCTCAGTTCCTTTCTTGTGATTTGATTGATCTTGGAAAGGGAATCCTGAAGTTTCCAGTGCAAGAGGGGTTATCTTTTACCCTAGAGGAAATCTCATAATTTTGTATGCTTGGGGCCTTGGGGAAATTACAAATAATCAAGTCGAGGCCTATGCTCTGTATCAATGCCTCATTCTTTCAAAGGGACAAGGATATCAATATATGATGATTATGGGATATTTTAAATCCATCATATCTCTAATAAAAATAGCTAATCTTCCATCTAGATCCATCCTCAAGCGGATTATTCAGCGGATTATTTGGGACATCTCTTCCTTCATGTCCACCTAGTTCCATAATGTGAAGTAGGAATAAAATAAGGAATAAGACTCTATGTAAAACAAAGGCATCTAACAAATTAGGGGGGACTTGGAAATCAATGGAGCCCACCATTCCCTAAATCCATTTTCATGTAGGTCCAATTTTGATTTAAGAAATTTGTGGCCTTCACTGACATTCAAGGGGTGAGCATTGGAATTGGTACCCAGAAGAGTTCATGAAGACAACCCGATAAACTTCCCCTTCCCTTATTGTGGGAAATCGCAGGTACATGTGCCTCCTTAAATAAGAAATGAATTGGACCCAAATCAACCAACGACAAGTTTCTTTCAACCTGTGGATGGAAGTGCACCAAGGATTGAGGAAGACCCCACTTCATTTTTTATCATTTATGTTCTTTTGTTGGTTTTGTCTAGGCTCATATCTTCAAATTTATTTTTTCACCAAGAAGGGAGCTTTTGCAAATAGTCTATGTTGGAAATTAATGGTAGTTGGGCCATTATTTATCCCAGTGGATGATGAATCTTCTCTGTCAAAGAGAACCTTTTAGAGGTCGTATCTTTCCCTGTGAGACCTCTAACAACTTTTATGAATAAAATATTTTTCTTTTTCTCTTTAAAAAAAATATGCAGGTTGATCTTGTTCAAAAGGATAAAGTAATCTCATATTGGGATAATTTTACTAAGGTTATAAGAAAACAAATTTATCCATTAGCTTATACTCAAATGACAATTATAGAATGAGAAAATCTAATATAGGGTAAAGGCCAGAATATTCCAGAATATACACATGAATTCAAAAAAAAGGAATTATCCTTAGGGATTCTATTGTATACCCATGGAAATATTCTAAAGTATATTGGTGGCATGCACTCATATCTTCGTCACACTATTTTGATGTTTAACCCTACCAACATTGATAAATTTTCAATACAAGCTACACATCTCGAGGCTACTAAGGGTAATCATGTGATCGAAGATAAGAAGCCATACAAGTTCGAGAAGAAAATGAAAGGTAAATGGAAGAGTAAGAAGTAAACAATAGTAAATAAAGCTCAAGATAGACCTACATGTTCCCAATGTAAGAAAAAGGGACATTAGGAATCACAATGTTGGATGTTTCATCCAGAATTACGACCGAAGAAGTTCAAGGATAAAGGGAAGCACAAGACTCTCACATCATCTCGAAAGGATCTAGGATGAGATTCTAAGGATGAATCTAAGATCATGGAAATAGGAAGAAAAGGTATATCTGTTGAAATATTGGTTTTCATTGATGTCAACCCTTGAATAATTCTGGTAGAGAAGTCTAGTAGCCTTGATGACATGGTTATGGGACCTAAAGTTGGTTGAGTAATATGGTCACAAAGGATGGTGTAAATATAGGTAACTCACTCATGAATTGATATTCCTCATCATGTAATTTCTAGTGATAGGTGGTATGCCATGTAGTTCCTCATGGTTGAGGAGTTATGGCCTTCTGAAGGAAGAAGCCTAGAAAAATGGTCAAGAAGGTCCTAGTTGGTTACAAGTCTTTAATGAAAGGGTAAAGTAGTTGTAACAAGAAATTCTAGAAGACCCTAAGTTTAAGGAGAGAGTTTACATACAAAAATTATAAATACACGTCAAGGATTCATTCACAAATACATTCATTCACTCACTCTATTTAACATCTTCTAGTGAACTACTGATCTATTTTTCAAGTAAGGGATGGACAAATATGAGGTAGGAAAAAGAAAGGAGTGCGGGAGTTTCAAGGTTGCATATGAGAGAGAATTTTGTTGAGAAAAACCTAGCTTGGTAGGCCCCCACATGTAATACCACTAGGATCCTACGAGGAAACCCCATGGGTTTCTTAGGGATCATCACGTGAGGCCCCATGTGACAAGATCTCTTAGTCCCGCGAGGACAAGAACATTTTGGGGGTTATGCTGATACCAGGTCCAAAAAGTTAGAAGTGAGCTTACAAGTCATATCTATTGTGCAACAAGTCAGCTATAGAGGTATTGGTATGATTATGTACTTGTTGTGATGATTGTACATGGTTATGGTATGATACATGCTTTAACCCTAAATTGCACCAGACATGCATGCCTGGCATCAGGACATATTACTTGCTATCTTTACCAAGCCATCACTGAACAACTCTTCTAAAAACCATCTTTTTGAAGGTGTACATGCCTTTCACCACTACTTCCCGCGTACACACAATTGTTGCACCACTACAGCCCGCGTACACTCACAAAAAGCGCGAAAAATGAAAATTGCAAAGGAATACAAGTTTTCAGGCCGTTACCTAACCAGTTGATTGCCCATATCCAGTCACACCAACCATTACTATCTTTTTGGCCTATAAAATAAGGTGTTGGGGTCCCATTATACATATTCCCCCTTTGCCCCAATATTTTTCAACCACATTGTGAGTTTGAGCAAGAATTCCTTCTTCCTCCATTGCAAACCCTTGCCATTTCCTTAACAATAATTGAAGTGGAGAAGAATACGTGGAAGTAGTTGGTGCATGGTGAAGAGGATCCTAGGACCAAGTTTGAGGAGTAGTTTATGGTCTCATATTGTAAACAACTTTTGTGAGATTAATATAAAGAAATACTTTTTTCGTCCCGCCAAATGATGTCTTAAAACTTTATGATTTGTTTACATTTTTTTTATGATGTCTAACCCACTAATCCTTAATATAGAATGCATTCTTGTAGTTTCTTGTTTGTCTTTTTGTGAATGCAGGTTGGCCTTGGAAGGATATCTGTAGTCGAGAAACAACTAAGCGCAAAGGGATCGACACTGGATGTGGAGTTTAAGGTATGCCTATTGGATCCCTATACTTTGTCTTTTCTGTATGATTGTGGGGTAATGACGAGATAGTTGTTAAAAGTAGGCGAATTTAGACAATTAGCTCTGCCTTCACTTTAGAATCCTGGTGTAGTCCGTAGAGGGGTTTTCCCACTATATCAGAATTGGCGACCGTACTGGGGAGACCTCTAGGGATTTTTGGGGATATTCTTTTTGGGTAATTTGAATCATTTTATTTACTATTTTTTGAGTTTTTGTTATAGTGGGAAAACCCATGGCTTCTAATCAAATACACTACAGATCCATGTCATATAACTATATAAAGTGTAGCTGCGAGAAGTACACAATGGATCTACATCTCAAAATCAAAAGATATACATGTATAGTATCCATATTCAAGAAGCCAATGATACCTGATGGTTGGAGATGAGGTCTTCAGAGCTCAAGCAACAACTTCAAAATCTTCGAAACTCGGGTAGGAGTGTAATATCAGTGTACGACTTCACTACCCAGAGGTCTTCGATGGCTTGTCAGGAATAGACAAGAGGATCTTGGTGATCAGGTAGAGAACTTCATTGATTTTGAGCAAGGAATTTATTGGACTTTCGAGGTGGTCAGGCATGAGGACAAGAGACAAACTACAGAAGGGCTGACTCAAGTTTAGTAAAAATTCCCTTGGACAAAAACTCAAAAAAAGATGAGACTCTGGCAGCATGGCATTGACATAATTTCACGATGCAGGAGGCAACACAATCTCTCCATATGTTTGGAGGGATAACCAAATGGAGGAGGACACAACTCTATGTAGAAAGAACAACTTCTTAAGGTAATATTGAATCCTAGAGCTTGAAAAACAAACGAAAGGATGTTCTTTGTCCAAGGGTGGCTCATTGTGATGTCAACAAAATAAAATTCTTTTCCCTTCCTCTGTTTGGGGTATATTTGATTTTTTTGTCTTTTTCAATAATTTTGGAAATCTTGAAAAAGAATAAAAGAATGCTACGTTACAAAGGAGGAATGAGTGTCACAGACATACTAGTTCCAAGCACAAGGAACACACTGATGCTCAGAGCAAGGGGACATATGCAAGAAAAGGACACTCGGAAAAAATCCTCCATGGGTCAAGGTGTCAAGACACAAAGGCAAAGTGCTACAAGGCTTGTGTATAAGGCATGTTTTAGATGGTTCATTTGAGAGAAACATGGAGTCAACATTAGGCCAAAGACCCAGGGATGAAAATGTGATTAATAAGACACAATGATAACGTCCTTTGGTGTAATTTTAACGATCCCAGAGAAGGTAAGCTCAGTGGTTTTTCATTTTTAGAGAGTCTGAAAAAGCATAAAAGAAGACTCCACTGGGGTACCTTTTTCGAAGGTATTCTAGTCAGCTCGAAAAAGGGGTAAACTAGCACCGAACAAATGTCTATTAAAAACCATTTTAATGAGTGTGACAAAGACAAGATCACTCGACAATATTTTCATTTTTAAGGAGTCTGAAAAGAGCTTAACTATGGACTCCGTAAGGGATGTTCTTCTAGACCAATTTAACGAGTGTGAAGAAACAAGGTCACTCAACCATCTTTTCAATTTTAGGGATTCTAAAAAGAGCTTAAATACAGACTCCGTGGGGGTTCCTTTCTCATAATTCCCTCAGGCCCAAAAAAGGGTTAAATTTATACCTAAGAATACTCTTCTAGAGAACCGAGGCTCCTAGAGTATACCTTTGTTCCTACATTTGACCATCCGGGCCAAAAAAGGGGTAAAATATCGTCGGACAGACGGGCCTTCGAATTTTAGTTTGGCGAGCATGAAGGGAAACAAGATCACTCAATAATATTTTCATGTTTAGAGTGTTTGAAAAGGGCTTAAAAGAAGACCTGTTGTTTTGGGAGTCCTGAGGGTGAAACCAAGAGTGATAACATATCAGACATGTGAAGGCTCGAACTCGAAATCAAGATAGGAATGAAAGGACTCCTGAGCCTAAAATCATTAGCAATGGCATGGACACCAAAATGAAACCAGGATCTACCTAGGGAATCCATGTGAAGGTAGGATCTACCACTAAATTATGACACTTCTAGAGAAGGAGTGAGGGTTCCGTGTCGCAATTCAGTGGAATCGAAATATGGAATAGTGAAAAAGACAACGAGGTGCAATAAGTGGAGGTGGAATCCTATATTAAATGCACAAAGTTGGAAAAAATACTTTTCACCAAAATACATCCCAAAAGAAACTCGAGAACCACACTAAACGATTTTCAGGCTAGAAAAAATGACAAAAAGGTCCAAAAAATGACAAAAAGGGGCCAAAAAGTCTATAAATAGAAGCTGGCAGCTCATTATCATTACAATAAATTGAGATTTGACAAAAAATTCAAAAACACCCCTTTGTTGAAAGAGTTGATTCTGGGATCTTCAGTGGATGAAACGAACTTCTGCTTTGACCAAGTTAGTACAAACTAGCCCCTCCTACATTTCCATTCTTCTTTTTTGCATTTCATTTTGTTTTTTGGGGGGAGCACAGACCTTTAAAAAGGTCGATCCTACGTGTATGCGGGTTGTGTTAGGACAGCCTGCGTAATTCCTGCATGCCGAAAATGATTTGCATGTGTGCATACGTGACTGTGTCCAATACAGCCTGCGTACACCCTCCAATATGTGAAAAAAAAAGAAAAGCAAGAGTTATCTCCCCATGGACTTGTCATTTTGCAGGATGTATGTCCATTGGAGAGAGAGGGAGCATGAAGACATTGATGCTTTGGTCTCATAATACCCTTCTTCTCTTGTCATGTTAGCTCAATGCAGGTTGTTAAAATTCTTCAAGTGTCCACTCATGCGGGCACAACCCAGGCTGTTGAACACCTTGGTAGATTACTAGCACCCAGACGCTGAGGCATTTATGCTCGAGGATAATTCGTTGACTCCAACAACTAAATAAATTTAATTCCTGATTGGTCTCTCAAGGAGAGGGTATCTATTCAACTTACGTAATTTCCCCTCGGGGCCTCACAACATAGCTGAGTTAATCAAGCTACACTACGAGGCGAACACAGATAAAATGGGTTCTCATGTGCCGATCCACAAAATTTCCAATCTATCACTGCAAGTGATAGTTTTTCTCATTAGACGGATCACTGGATCTGTGGCCTTACATCAGGCCTCCCAGGCGCACATGCATTGTGCAGTACAGTTCTTAAATGCACGAGAACATGCATTGTGCAGTACAGTTCTTAAATGCATGAGAACATGCATTGTGCAGTACAGTGCTTAAATGCACGAGTGTTTGACTAGAGCACAACCATGCTAGCATGCATGAAGAGACAACTAACAGAGTGTCGCGTGTGGGAGAACAAGAACTTTGGGTTCATATTGTTTTATGCTCTTTCTTCTTCAAGAGGGTACCCAGTCTTAGTCCATGAGAGATAGTGCGAGGGCATGAAGCCTTCCTCCCATCACTATGTAGATGGGCAGCATTGTTGCCACGAAAGGGGGGCAGAAGGACCATAGAGGCCTTCGATGATAAATTTTTTGACTGGTGGGCACGACAAATTCCGACAATAGAGGACTACCCCTATGTCGAGATTAACTTTTCTAGGGATCTGGATATGCCCGTACCTCTCAGAGGTGATCGAGGAGAGATAGGTATGTTTTTTTTTCAAAGATATATATTTTTTATTTCTTTTTATATATTTCATTTTTTTTGTTTACTAGAGTATTTGACAACTGTGTATCTATTATGTACAGATCTGGGACCAGTGTGTCCAACAGACTTCTTGAGGAATAGGTGACATATTTGACCATAGGTAGGACCAACTGCAGCCACCGGACTAGCAACGGCAGTAGGGGGGCCTCCAACCAGAGAGGCTGAGAGAGTATTGAGATGGTTGGAGTGGAACCTTATTGCGCTCACTCGCGCAGTGCCTATGGAAAATATCGAGGATCTTCCACCAACAATGAAACCTCACATTGTTGGGGTACTATAGAACTGGGTCCAACTCTTACGACATTTGGAAAACGTCATTGTTCATTATGGTAGGGACAACTGGCCATACCCCTATATAGGCTAGAATACTCATGTGCCGAGGGCACCTTTTGTATATTTTTGAGGGTATAAACCCCATGAATCTTACTGGACATATTATTTAGGCGCTTACTCCCACCCATGTACTTTGATATTTTCAATATGTATATGTGTATTTACATATTTTTACGTCTTACGGATTACATTTATTTTACAAATGTATTTACATGTGCATGTGTGTGATTTTTCTTACATGTGTTCAATATGCCAATCTAATACATGATTAGCTAGAGTATCTGTGATTTGATTCGATATCCTAGGAACATGGATATACATAATGTAATCAAAGATTTATTCTAAGAGATGTACCTTAAGGAACTATCGGTGTAGAGTAGGATTGTAAACATGGTAAACCCCATTTAACTTGGACACAATCAAGTGAGCGTCTAAGTAGACCCGGAGGTGATAGATACCATGTGACAAAGCATCATGAAGCAAATATAAGACTGCGCTATACTTGGAAACATTGTTTGTGGCATCACCTAAACAGATACATCCCGAAGATAACAACTGGCCCTGAGGTGTGAAAATCACCCAAGTTGTGGAAGCAAGCCTCCAAGTGTGCCGGCTAGCGTCGTCCACAAACCCAACAAACACCTCTGATTCACTTGACATCTACCATAGTGAAAAGGATGACATAAAAAATGACACATCCATAAAACCAAAAAGACAAAAACTAAAAAGAAAAAATGTATAATAACTATACATGTGTACAAGAAGTCACCCAAGGTGACCCACCTATGAGTAATACTTGAGGTAGATCCAATTTCTAGGCTCTGCCAAAGAATTTCCCTCAAAGTATACCAGATGACAAGTGCCCTTCTTTAGAACCTCCTTCACAATGAAAGGTCTTAACCACATGGGTTTGAACTTTCCTGCCCCTAGGGGATCCTTATCTTGGTCATAGACTAGGACAAGGTTTCCTTCAGAGAAAATCCAAAGATGAACAGACCGATCATACTGACACTTGACTTTTTGTTTGTGAGCCTCGTTAGCCAAGGCTGCATCCCGACGCTGCTCATCTAGCTGCTCAAGATATAATAAACACTCTTCAAGCGGTGAAGTGTTTGGAAATAACTGTACTTCCAACTTTAGAGACGGGATCTGGCACTCTATAGGAAAGACTACTTCCATCCCGTAAACAAGTTGAAAAGGTGAGAAATTGGTTGCAATCTTAACAGATGTTCGATAGGCCCATAATGCCAAGTACAACATCAAATGGCAATTTGACTTGGCCGGATTGATCGTTCATTGTAGAATAGTCTTAAGGGACTTATTCACAACTTCCACCTGACCATTCTCTTGTGGGTAGTAGGGTGATGAATGTTCTTGCCTCAACCCAATCTTTGATGTTAACTCGGACATCATTTTATTCTGAAAGTGACTGCCATGGTCAATGACAATCTCTCTTAGGACATTGAACCTTGCTATTATCTGGTTAAAGAAAAAGAGAGATGCCCTATTTCTGGAGACATCAATAGGTATCATTTTAGCGATGGTTTCCATATTTCCTTCAGCGTAAACAATGTGCGTAGCCAAAGGATTGATAGGACAAGCCCTATCTCTAGTCATAGTCAGAGTGAATTCTCCTTCTTCAATTCTTCTTAATTCTGGGAGGAAATAAGATCTTTGATGGAGATCATCTCAGGGTCTGTCTGGACTATTCATTGCCTCAATAATCGCCTCGTCTAAGGGAAAGACTAATTCTAAATAATCAATATCGATGAGAGATCATTGAACCCAAATAGGCTCGAGAATCGGATCTAACTCCTGTGCAGGAGTCAGATCGGGGTCAGCGGAAGCTTGCTAGACTATAGAGTACGCAAATTCTGTCGCGGACAAAGTCATGGACATGCCATGGTGCCTTTCCCCTTCCATCATGGTTGATGGGGAAGGAAGAGTCCACAGAACATTAAATTAAGTTGTCCTAAACGACGAGATTTGAAAGATTTCAGTCGTAGGCCGGTCGGGGATAGTCGATATGTACTGGACATTGTTGGTCAGAGGTGGGTTATCGAAAGTACCTATCAAAGGTGGGCACAAACCAAAACCTACATTGACGATGTTGGGTTGAGGGTTGTCAATCATCAGGACCGTGGATACCCCCAATGAAGGGTTAGGACGAGAGAAGGATAATTGATCAATGGACATGATCTGGCCCTCATGTGGAAACATCAAGACCAGGAAAACTATTGTGACCACTACTTGCATAGCATAGGTCCAAATGCTTCCTAACAAGAGATTATAGTCGAGAGATGCATCGACCACTTCAACTTCGATGCACACGAGCTTCCCCCCTTACTGCACAGGGAAAGAGGGGATGATTCCATGTGGTCGAAATGAATGACCATCGAAAGCGGTAAGAAGAGTAGGTGACAAGGAAAAAACAGGTTGGCCAATGGCCTTCCAACACGCTAAATACATCATGCATGTCGAGGCACCCTCATCAACCACCATGCGGAAAATTTTCCGAGTAAAAGTTTTCATGGTGTAAGCCACTACTATCTAAAGTTCCATGTGGTAAGGGAGACGAGGTTTTAAGTCAGTCGTATCAAGCATGATCATTCCTGGATTACAAGTCTCAGTAGATCCTAAGGCAGCTAATAGATCCTTTCTCTGGGAGGGGCAGCTCTAGAGGACTTCCAAAGCAGACATTGCACAAGGGGTTTGAGACAAATCCTCCACCATAGAGTATTTATGGGCGGTCGTTGCATTTGGATTGTGGGAAGCTTTCTTGAATGCACATTTTGGGATCTGTGTCATTGTTTTACCCAACATATTCTCAATATGGAGAGGAAGAGGTGGGTTTTTGGATTCTTTACCCTTCTCAGAGGTGTTTGGAATTCCGTAGTCGCGTGCCCTAGTTGCTATATCAGCACTACCTTTCATCATGTACACATTGACAGACGAAGGATTACTCGAAGATGGAGGGGGTCCCTGACTTCCCCCTTCCATGCTTGAAGAGGCTTGAGTTAAATTTTTCCCACATGGAAACAGGTTCATTAAAACGATAGGCTATTGTTGTGCCAATAACTTCTGGGCCTCCACAAGATGAGGGCACTGGTGATTCAGATGGTCTTTCGTGCAAAGATTACACGGATACTTCGACTTCTTCTTTTTTGTGTTGCCCCCGCCAGCATTATTGGTAGGTTTATTATCCCCCTTACCCTTCTTTCATTGTTTCTTCTTTCCGTTAGGCTTCTAGGTGGCCTTCAGGTTTCTCGATTGCACATTGTGTACATCCAATGTTTGAGTAGGGGGAGCAGTCAAACCAGTGGTTTGGTTGGCCATTGTCTGCTCTATTGAAAATTGTTGCAATTTATTCGATAGCTAATCAACGAGTTTCATTTGCACTGAACCAACAATACCATTGGCATGTGGTCCAGATATCTTTCCAGTCTTGTCAAGTATCGACTGTGGTGCATCTGAAAAAAATTTGTAAAGTAAACCAGACTGACAGTAAATCATCTCTGGTTGTTGAGCTCTCATTATCTCTTCTTCTTCTGAAAAGACCCCCGATGTTGTGACTTATTTAGATAATTGAGGTACCAAAGACTTAAGGAACCACTCAAGCAGAAATGCTGGTGGGACTGGTACTTTTATCAAACTCTTTCGATGTCTCCATTCCCAGATGTGATCAAAGATATGGTCTACCTTTGTCTGCTCAAAGTTGGCCAACAATTTGGTGTCAGTGTCGTATCTCACAGGTAATTTAAAATGGTTTAAGAAATCCATTGCCAATTCACCAAAGGTAGAGTATCTTGAGTGGTCGACCTTGATGTACCATTTCACAACACTCCCTATGAGAGTGAGTTGAAACAAACGCAATTGAACGGAGTCATCTCTCAAAGAGTTGGATGAGCATCATAAATGTAAGGTAGTCACATGATCGCCTAAATCTTTATTTGGCTTAGCTTCGAACTTTGGAATGTCTGAAGGCAACTTGGTTGGCATGGGAGGACAACGTGGATCGTGACAGACAGGTTTGTTTAATAAACTTCTCAAGTCTAGAAAGTGAAAAGTTGCCAAAAACGGTAATTTGGGTTGTTGATTATATCCAGGAAAAAAGGATCCTGGATTTTGGTTGGCACCAGGTTGCAAGGAAAAGTTAGGTTTCTAGCCAGGGTTCAGGTAATAACCATGGTCGTGACCAGCATACAAATTCTATGCTTGTTGATATGTCATCAGCTGACTCCCGTAATAGGACGTAAAAGGTTGGGCTTGTGTTGTATTCCAAGGATTTTTGAAAGGGTTTCCCCCTTCTGATCCGACGGGCATAGATCCCGAGCCTTGCCCAGGATTCCATTAGATATGGAAGGGGTTTCCCTCAGTCGACATCCCTGACAAAGGAACTAATCCCTGCCATAGATTCCAAAGTCTTTGTGAGGAAGGAATTTTTGAGTTTGCCCCATGTGTAGGAATAGTACCCTGCATAGGATTTTGTTGTCCATAACTGGGGTTTGCCCCAGCTGAGATGACATTTGATGAGAATGTGTTGTTACCAAATGTGTTGAACAAAGAGAATGGTGTCGAACCTACCAGCATGCTATACGAAGGAATTCCTTGACTACCTTCTCCAAACAAACTATAGTTTATGTTCGGCTCGGCAGAGTGCTGGTGAGCACCGCCAAGCAAAGGGGACTAAGGAGGTATATGACCCCCTCCATGATGGAAATAATTATAGGGAACTGAATTCCCCCCCATGGATCCTTGCAGAGGAGCATTCAAGTTTCCTGCCCCTAGACATAAATTTTGTAGAGTGGAGTAGGAAAGGACAGATTTTGTATCGAAGCCAGGCATCCCGTATGAGAACAGAGAGCTTGTCACACTCTGGGTGAAAGGAGCAGTGATCATCACCATAGACAGAATCAGACAATTTCCCAAGGTAGAGGTGGTCGATACCATAGTGGTACAGACCGATGATGATTGGTTAGGAGGCAGAAAACCCCCTGTAGTAACAGTCATAGATGGAATATGAGGATTCCATAAAGAAGTAGAATCATTTGTCTCCATCGCTGCTTGTGACACTACCTGACGCTCGTAAGGTTTAACTTGTATCATGATGGGTGTCTATAGATCAGTAATCGGAGGGTTATACGGACCAAGAGTTTTCGCTCCAAGTTCAGAAATGGTTGGTTCCTCTAGGATCAAATGTTCTCCTCTCAGAGATGGGTCAGGCTCAGTTTCTTGTGGCCTGGTTGCCTCAAAATACCCTTGCTGGTCTAGTCTTCGCCTTAGTGGTGGCACGGGTGGCTCCAGATTAACCTGTGGCAAGCCAAGAAGCCTTCTCAACCGGAAAAGCTCCTGATCCTCCAAGGTGTGAGAATATCAATGACATACTAGGTATTTATATTAATGTTAAAGACCATCACACACTAGAAAAATATCTTATGAGACAAGACATGCAGATCACTAGCTAGTTGGAAGAACAGTTACACCAGTCAACACTAGAGCAACTTACCGATGCAAGTGAAACTCAAAATGGAAGAACCCTCCTAGTATACTCTGCAAAGCGTGGCTCGATGTCTACCCTAGGTACCACGGTATACCCCGATAGTCACATGTGTAAGTCACTAAGATAAAGACAACTATGTTTCCAGCGTGTGAACAGTCACCAGGTGGGTACAATCAATAGTCGGGTGGACCGCAATGAGAAGGGTATAAAGCCCAAAACCTATCAAGGGTATCAAAAGAAATTTTTCTCGAAGATGAATGAGGACCTCGAACGGATTCAAGACCCATGAAGCTCCATGGCAAATGTGATCAAGGGAATCCCAAGATAATCCCTCTATATGCGTTCCCCACTATGCTTGGTCCGACTTTGGAGGGTTTATATCCGCTACCTTTCTGCATGCGACCTCATGTGTTAGCCCCTGTGTTAGAGGGGGCTCCTAGATAACTTTCAGAGTTACTGGGATTTCAAGCACTCCCTAGCATAGACTCTTATGTTTGTTTTTCTAGCCTTGAAGAGTTTCCTCTCCAATCCTAAATCAAGGCTCTAGCCTAGACTAAATTGATGGACCCTACAAACACAAGTCTAATAACTTTTAATTAAGCGTTAATTTTAGTGGTTGTCTTAAGTCAAAGGGAACATAAGTGAAACCAGTGATGTTCTTTAAGAGATGAAAGAGAAGAGCATAAGATGAAACTGAAAACAAACTACTTCTTCTTCAAAAATAAACATTTTCCAATTTAAACTCTTTAACGAAACTTTTTCGTAACTACTTTTCTCAGATCTTTGAAAAGAAAAACTTAAAACAAGATTTCACTCGACTACACACTACTTAATGTCCTAAGAATTCAAATAAAGAACTTAAGAAAACTTTATTTTTTCTTGGTAAATAAAGAAACTAACCTGAACTACTTTTACCAAACAAAGAAATGAATTTATTTATTTTTTATTGTTTTATGCTTCAAAACAAGAAATTTGAAAATGAGTTATTTTCTCTTCTTCTAAAGAAAAAAAGGGAAAAATGGAAACAAGTCAAGACCAATAAATGACTTTTGGCCCATTGCATATCACAGGGATTCACTGACAATACCAAGCAGGCAAATCAAAACAGACTCACAAACTTGTCTAAAAACCCTAATAAAGAAAACACAAGAAATATATGATGAAAAGAAAGTTATGATGAGGTCAGACCTAGGCTACAGACTGCTATAACAAAGACCAGTGCTAGATCAAGAAAACCCCTAAGAAGTGTGACTTCTGATAGGGAAAAGGATGATTGCCTCTTCTTTAAACAGAAAATTCTCAACACATGCACACTATTGACACTTCAGTAGCCTACGTATGTACGCGGGTTGTCCAAAGGAAGGGCACGTACGTATGCGTGTAGGCCCACTACAGGTCACGTACACCTCTGTATATTCTAAAAAAAAATGAAAACCAACAGTCAAGAAAAGGCAGGGAGTACTGGTATGGAAGACCAAAATCCCTTAAAGACACAGAAGCATACAAAAACTCAAAAAACAGTAAATAAGCTGATTCAAAATACCCAAAAAGAATATCCCCAAAAAATCCTAGAGGTCTCCCCAGTACGGTCGCCAATTATGCTATAGCGGGAAAACCCCTCTACAAACTACACCAGTGTTCTAAAGTGAAGGCAGAGCTAACCATCTAAAGTATCCTACTTTTAACAACTATCCCTTCATTACCCCACAATCATACATAAAAGACAAAGTATATGGATCCGATAGGCATACCTTAAACTCCGTGTCCAATGTCTATCCCTTTGCACTTAGTTGTTTCTCGACTGAAAATATCCTCCCAAGGCCAACTTGCATTGACCAAAATACAAACAAGAAAGTACAAGCATGAATTCTATATAAGGATTAGTGGGTTAGACATCATAACAAAAAATGTAAACAAATCATAAAGATTTAAGACATCATTTGGTGGGACGGAAAAAGTATTTCTTTATATTAATCTCACAAAAGTCATTTATAATATGATACTGGAAACTACTCCTTGAACTTGATCCTAGGATCCTCTTCACCATGAACCAACTGATTCCATATATTCTTCTCCTCTTCAATTCTCTTTAAGGAAATGGCAAGGGTTTGCAATGGAGGAAGAAGGAATTCTGGCTCAAACTCACAATGTGGTTGCAAAATATTGGGGCAAAGGGGTGTTGCACCTCTTCTGTCACCTAAATGAGCAAACTAGAGGTGCTTACAAGCTTAGTTGGGTCAACTAAGCAAGAAAACAGTAAAGGAAAGGGTTAGAAGAATAAACATAAAAGACTAAGCTAAGAATTAAACTAGGGAAGGAAAAAGCAACTAAACTATTGTGCATAAGGAATAAGAACAAGAAACAAACAAGACTCATGTCACCAATGGAAAGGATTGTATTAGTGAAAAGAAAACACCAAAGAGAAAGGGGAATTTGGGTCCCTTCTTCCTACAAGGGAGGGTTGTTGGAACCCCATGATTGAGCTCTTCTTACAACTTTGAAACTTGAAATAAGTGGTGAAAGAATCCCAAGCTAACCCACTCAAAAGGTGATGTGGATTGCCCAAATGGAATGGTGCTAGTATGCCCTTGATGAGAAAAGAGGTTTTCCCAAGAGAATAGCAGCAGCATAACCTTGCAAATGAATTCCCTAAAGATGTAGTGCACCCATGGCCTTGTTTTATAGCACCACTTTGAGGTATTGTGCAACCAACTTTTAGTGTGAAAAGGGGTTGTTTAGGGTAGCTTTAGGTCTTTGACCAACCACCCAGCCAGATCCAATCGAGATTTGGATGTCAAATTGACTTGGAAGATGAACCAAAAGTGCGTGGGAGGCCTACCAACGTCATAAATGCATCGTTCTCAGGTGTGTGTGGCTTTTAGTGTCCACAGTCACGCATCATGCACATGTGCACTTTTCATGTGTTTCTTGATGGCGCATGTGTGCGTGCACCCTGTATAGTCATAGCACATTCTAATTTTATAACTGGTTGGATAGTTTTGGACCTTTTGGAAATGTTTTTTTGGTAATTTGGGTCCATGGGTGAACTCATAGCTGTTTGAAGATGTTGGATTCCTGTAACCATTTGCAGATGAAATTTCAATGATAACAGATGCCCCCTAATGGATGAGGTTAGGAGCATACAGATAGCTGAAATTCATCAATGTTTCTTCTACTGAGAGTACCGTTGTAAGAAAGAGTGATAATGAGAGTATTAAGAGTGACCCGTTGGAAGGAGAAGCGAACCTGTAGGACCCAACCTTTCGCAAGGTGTGGAAAATAGATTGTGTACAAACGAGTCGGGCATGCCCCATGCTCATGTCATGTAACTCAAAAAAGGGTGTTTTATAGTAACTGAAATTGCGTGTTAATGTAGACAACTGCAGCGCCCTCGGGGGCATTTTTTATCAAGGAAGAGGACAATTCTAATGAGGAACATACTCTGAACACTAGGCAATGACACCTTTAAGAAGTATCACAGATTCTGTGGGCATTGATAGCCCAACAACGTTCATAGGTCTTCGGAAAATATAAAAATCAATTGCAATAGTCGCAAAGTAAGACCCACTGTAACATTAGAAAGTGTTGAAGTCAAATGTTATGGGGGTCAACGACAACAGAGAGAAATGATGGTTGTCCCTGTGCCATTCGAGACTCCTCATTGTAAGGGTAATGATAGTCAAGATACTGTCACCCTTCTGGAAACTATGTTGATGTCGACAAAAAATGGAGACGCGACTCCAAGAAGAAAAGGGCTTCGTGAAATCCACTAGGTGAGGCTAGGAACTGAGGAGGTACATGGATGAAGTCAATATGCATGGAGACTCAAGACTGTCCTTGGTTGGGGATATATGAGAAGTATAAGTGGCCACAACCATTCAACGAGGTCAAGTGTCAGGGGGACAACGAGACGTGGGATAAGTTGTGCCAGAGGAGGGACAAAGTGAACAAACTCATAGAGCAGAGGTAGGTGGCCTGTGGGATACTCGGATTTTATGGACGATGTCAACAGGAGTAGGTGATAAGGAATTCCCCAACCAGGGGAGACATGGGTTGCGATTTCCAAGAAGGTTTCCAAAGGTGATGACAAAAAGCTATGTAAAATGTTGGAAACAACAGCTTAATTACAAAAAGAATTAAAAAATCAGTGGGGATAATAATGCAAATACAGGAACGGGTTCCCTAGTGTAAGATGGCTTGGCCTGAGGATAGTGCAAGTTGGTGTAAAAAACAAGTGGAGGGTTGGGGCCCCATAGGAGGGTTTCTGTAGTAGGGAAATGTATGGAGGGAATATGAAGATGGGAAAACCAGCGGTGGATGAAATGGATGGTAAAATGGTGTTGCGAGAGTGCAGTCAAAATAAAACCGTGAGGAAGTGCCCTGGGAGTCCATGGGGTAGGCTAGCAAAATGAGGAGAAGGAGTATGTGGATGATTTGCGACATGATGTAAGACTATCGAGACTCCCATCCCTAAAGGTTGAAAACAACATGGGTGTCAAAGTGCCAAGGGGGGCTATGAATGGGACAACTCATGTGGGGGAGAGTGCTACCGGGTGAAAATACCCAAAATGCAGTGGAGGTGACAGTACTGCAGAGCCAGATATAGGGACCCTAAAGGAAAATTTTAGAGGGTGTGACTGGAGATGCAATTGACATTCATAGGGAATGATTACATGCCAGTGTTGATTATATACCTGAAGGGGTCATGCTGGTGTGTGATGACCAAGTACCTGCACATATGACAACCAAATACCCGACGTGAACAATATCTGAAGAGAATCGAACATATAATCCTTTATTTGATAATTTTGAGCATGAGCATGCATACCTGAACAGGGTATGGAAAAATGTTTCCCCGAGAGCTAAGGATGAAAAATGGCCAGGGGACTATCTTGTTGTAGAGGACGGGGTGTTGATCCTGTGGTTGAATACGGATCGAAAAATGGACATCTGGATCTCCCGGAATGGAGTCTGGAAGTTTAGCAAAAAGGACTATATATAGTTGTAGGGCCCACACTGCCACCTTATTTGTACGTGCTTTCAGAGTGATTGGACGAGAGATATTCAAAGGAGATTTGGAGATTCAGGGAGGATGAGGCAGCTGATTCAGGACGAATGAGCTTCAAGTTAGTTGTCTTATCATCCTGCATAAAATTAGGGTTTCTATTTTTGGGCAGGGCCAGTACGAAGGGTCGTACAGGGGGTTTTGTGGGTGTGCCCCCCCAGTGCACAGGCGATTGAGAAATATACATGCATGTGTGCATGCCTGTAGTGCGAATATCCACATGTGGGGGTGCCTTAATGGGGAAAATAGGTGCACATGGTATGCGCGCCCATAAGCTAAATAGTTGTACGTGCATGCGCAACTGTGTAGTGAACATGTGTGCTATGATGCGCGCTTGTATATGTGACAGGGGCACATGAAGGCACCTCTATATGGCTGATAGCTGCGCATGTGGGTGCGCCTATGGGATAAACAGGCGCGCATGTGTGCGCGCTTGTGGGATGAAAAGGCACGCATATGTGCACATTTGTGGGGTTAAACAGTCACACCTTGGAGGCAAAGCTGATGGGTGAAAAACTTATATTTTTTGGAGATGTTAATGTATTTATGTTTGAGATGGCTGATCAAGAACTGGATTATGTGGTTATAGGTGATCATTCAGATGATGTCAGTTCACTAGAGAGAGAGATATTGGTCACATCTCAGGGAGGATGTGACCAATGAGGAGCCGGTGGTTCATGATACTTTGGTGGCTTGTGGGCTACTGAAGTTCTTTGAGTGCCCCTTGGTATGGGCCCAGGGGTACCTCCTATAGTTCTTGATTCGAATGTGGAGTCTAGATTTGCATTGTTTTATGGTGCGGGGTGAGCAGTTGGCCTTCACTACGGTGGAGGATGTATATTTTCTGACTGGGCTCCCTTTTCGGGGAATACCCTTACCGACGGAGCCCGTATTACCTGGGGATGGGTAGTTGGCTACCTTAGGCCGGAGGTACTGTACGAGGGATGAATTTATGTCAAGCTCCATGGTGAGTATCGGGGCTATGGATGCCCTGGTTCATCGTTGTGTGGCAACAATGGTTGTGAGGGTATATGGGTCCCACTCAGCGGATAAGTGGTGGTCAGTTGAGGATTATGGGGAAGGTGCTAGTGGGAGAGAATTTTTCATGGGGCTTGATGTTGCATGCCAACATGGTAGGGTAGCTAGACAGGTGTTGGGTTGTGGATTCAGGGGAGTTAAGTTTTAGGTCCATCTTGGTTGCATGGTTTTTGGAGAGGGTGTCGATGTTGCACCCTAGAGTGTTATTGGGTGCACTTGGTGCGTGAGAGCCATGACTAAAGCGGTGGTCTAGGATCTTGATTCGTCATGGTGGTGGAGAGGGTGGCCATTTTTTCACAGTTGAGGCTGCACATGTGTGGCGGAATATGTTGTAGATCATACTGCAGTATCTGTACTATGGGGTGGACTTTTGGGATGATCCAGAGATGGTGTTACCTCCAAGAGAGGTGTTCGACCGCTGAGGTATGATGTGATTTTTTGATGTTTTGGTATTTAGATAGTATAGCATGTGTATTATGTATAGATGGATGATGATGTTATCCTTTGTTTATTTGTATGTGCAGATGTAGGACCTCGCGGGCACGAGGTTGCGTTGGTTAGAGTGTCAGCTCGTCAGGGGCTGGCGAGACCTTCATAGGGAGAGCTGCGGGGAGGAGAGAGATGAAAATGAGAGGATGTTGAGGTGAGACCTGTTGGTGATGAGAGAGCAGCTAGGAGACGTCATTTTGATGACCCTAGTGCAGGGCCATCACATGCTCCTCTGGCAGAGGCCGGGGGAGATTTTGAGGATATTCGTCGTCGCTTGGAGGTTGTGCTACAGGGAGTGCCTGAGGGCACGTGGTCATGTATCTAGGATGAGGGAATCCTAGATAAGTGTGTGGGGGTTTTGTTGATGTGGAAAACCGTGGTTCAGAGAGAAGTAGTAGCAGGTGCTGCGATGACTGGGTGGCTACCTCCAAGTCGGGAGGGACCAATAGTGGGTGGGGCACCACCTCCTGAGGGAGGGCCAGGTGGTGGTGCTCTAGAGGCACCATGAGTGTCTCTGTATGTATTTTTGTATGTTATATAGGCTGGTGAGCCCATTTAGTGTGGTGACACCAATTTTGTACCGATGTGGTTCATTGGCCTACGAATTTTGTACAGGATGTACTCTATTTTTTGTAAACATTTTGATGGCACAGTTGACCGATATATATATATATATATATATATATATGGATATACATTTTGGGATCTTTGTGATGTACACGTGTGTGAGGATTTTTTAATGTTCTTTATGATGTCTAATCTATATGTTGTGACAGACTTCTGATGGTTTATGTGTGTGTAAAGGTGTCTTGATGTGATATATGCCAATCTAGTACAATGTTAGCCATGTTATCTGTGATTTGATTAAATTGTTGTGGAATATGTGTAAATGTAATGAAATCAAAATGTCGAGATAAAAGTCTAACTTGCAGGTATTTGTGAAAGAGGCAAGTATCATGGACATGATACACATTGTTGAGCTAGAGGATGACCAGTTGGGAGTCTAGTAAGATGCTAAGGTGACGAATACGATGATCGTTGGCATCGACGAGGAGACCAATGACGGCAGTGTACTCAGCTTGGTTGTTAGTTGTTGAGCCCAAGCATATGCCGCTGGAGTGGAGTAGTTCATGTGAGGGGGAATAGAGGGCCCAAGAAGCTGAAGTGAGATTCTGTGTCCAACGGCTGGCATCGTCGGCGTAACCGATGTGGTAGGCCAATGGAGGAGGCATCTGTCAATAACACAAATGATAATTTAGACTTGAGGTATGGATAAAAGATTAAAAACACTACAAAAGAAATAACCTAGTGTAGAATAGCTATGCTCAGGCGTAAAATTTATTTAAGTACAGCCCGTTGACGGGTTCTTTGAGAGAGAGGCCCTTGGGGGAAGCCAATATGTATGCACCTTTAGTGAGACAATGTTGGATAATGTAAGGGCCATGCCATAGTGACTCAAATTTTCCATGGCCAAGGGTATCGTGAGTGATATCGTAAGCAAGGATGAGGTCACCTTTGTGAAATGAGCGAAGGTTGACATGATGATCAAAGGTGGATTTTGACCATTTTTTGGCTGCCTCATTGTTATGTAATGAACATCGACGATCTTCATCTAGGGAATCTAAGTTCGGCAAACACTGCTCCATTGGAGCATTGTCGGGTAATAGCTCAATCGTGGTGCGTAAGGTGGGAATTTCAGTCTCGATGGGAAGAGTGGCCTCGACCCCGTAGACTAGGTGAAATGGTGTGAAACCAGTGGCAGTTTTCACGGCCTTACGGTAAGCCCATAGCATGGAAAATAACATATGATGCCAATTGGTCTTATGTTTGTTAACCTTTCACTGCAACATGGTCTTGAGGGCCTTGTTAACTGCTTTGACCTATCTATTGGACTGAGGGTAGTATGGTTAGGTGAACTCGTGGGAGAATCCTAACCTGGATGAGAGTTCGATGAAAATCTCATTCTCAAAATGTTTCCCGTGATCAGAGACTAGTTGGAGTGGTACTCCAAAGCGGGATATGACATGGTTAAAGAAAAAATGGGTTGTTGTGTCATTGGTGTTGTTGAAGGTAGGCATGGCTTCAGCCTACTTTGTGAATTAATCGACTATGACGATGATGTATTTGTGTCCATTACTGAATGGAGGGTTGCAATTCATGAAGTCGATGCCCCATTTAATAAAGGGGCCTACAGTAATGACTAGGTGTAGAAGAGTAGGTGGCGCTCATGCTTTGTTGGCATAAAGATGGCATTTATCACATCGCTTCACGGCATGAATGCAATCGTGAAATAATGTAGGACAAAAGTAACCTGCGCAGATGATTTTCTGAGCTGTGGACATCCATGAGAGGTGGCCCTCACAAGTGTCACTGTGGTAGTCATTCAAGACTCTATCGGCCTTGTCAATAGTCAAGCATCGACAGAGTATGGTGTCGACCCCTCGCCGATATAAGATATCTCCAATGAGGATATTGCAGGGGGGCTGATGGAGAATACGTCGATGATCGTATTGTGAGAGGTGGTTACTGAACTTTTGGGTTCGGAGGTAGACGAGGAGGTCGTCGTACCAAGGATCATCTGAAGTGATGTAAAAGAGATGTTGATCATGGAAGTTGGTATTGACAGGGGAACTAGTAGTATCAGAGGGGAAGGCTGTGACGAGTTCGACGAGGACAAGAGCTTTCTTTCTCTTGGGTGTTGAAAATTAGAGATTGTACTCCTGAAGGATAATGATCCATCGAGAAAATTTACCATTAATTTGCCAACGATTGAGAAAGTATTGCATGGGGTTGGAACTATTGTGACTTTGGTTGTGCGAAGCAGAATGTAATGGCATAGTTTCTGGACTGTGAGGATGACTGCAAGAGATAGTTTCTCTTCGTGATTGTATTTCAAGGGTGGCCTTGAGAGGTTTTTACTAATGTAGTAAATGACATGCTCATGATCATCATCTCCTATTTGAACGAGAACTCCTACTACTGAGACAGTTGAGGCTGACATGTAGAGGATATAGTCATAATTATAGTCGGGTGAACTAATTAAAGGGGCATTGGAGAGTGCCATTTTAAGATCGTCGAAAGTGTTTTGGGAATGTTCATCCCAGTGGAATGGGGTGTCATGGCATAGTAAGTGAAGGAAATCATGTGCTTGAGTGGCATAGTCTGGGACAAATCACCGTAAAAAGTTAGCTTTTCCTTGTAGGCTCTGGAGTTGGCATAAATTCCGAGGGGGTGTAATTTCTGTGATGGCCTAGACTTTGAGGGGATCTACAATAATACCTCTTTCGGAAATGATGAACCCGAGGAGGCACCCGGAAATGATGCAGAACACACACTTGAGGGGGTTCAAGAGGATGTTGTACTGATGATACCTTTGGAAGATGATTCGTAAATCATCAAGAGGCTAAGTGCGTTTTTTGGATCGAGCTGCGAGGTCATCCAAGTATGCGAGGATGATATGAGCCAGATCATGAAAAATGTATGTCATATCCCATTGGAAAGTTGCGCTAGCGTTATTTAGGCCAAAAGGTATGACATGATATGAAAAAGTACCCCAAGGAGTGGTAAATGCGGTCTTGTATTGATCGGATGGATGGATTTGGATTTGGTTATAGCCAAAGAAACTGTCCATGAAGGATACAGACTCATGGCCTGCGTAGTCGTCGATAATTTGATCGATGAAAGGCATTGGAAAGTTGTCTTTGAGACAGGCGTGATTGAGATCACGAAAGTCCGTGCATACATGGATGGTGCCTTGATTTTTGTTAACGGGGACAGGGTTGGATACCCATGAGGTATAGGCAATGGGGTAGATGAACCCAATAGTGCATAATTTGTCAATCTCGACTTTGATGTTCGTTGTTTTGGATGGGTGTAGCGGTCGTTGTTTTTGGTGAACCAGTGTGATATCATGCCAAGTGTCTATGCGATGTTCAACAATATAGGGATCAAGGCTAGGCATCTCTTTGTATGACCAAGAAAAAATATCTTGTTATTCTTAGAAGAGGGCTTTGTAGGTGGTGATTTCTTCATGAGTTCATGCGGCGCCAATGGTGATTTCCTCGATGACTCCATTTTCAATGGAAATATTGATTTTGATGGTAGGGGGAATGTTGGCCATATTTCCTTCTTCAAAAGCATCAGGGGCAGGGATAGGGTTGTTGAACCAGTCGATATGCCCTGATGGGATAAAATCCTTGGTTTCGACTATGTATATGGGGTGTTTGTTAGGAGGCGTGAAGGCTTCCTGTGAAAGGAAGAGTGCTCTATGGTGTAGCACATCCCATGGGTAGTCAGGGGTGGTTAATTCCTCGAGTATGTCCTCATCACAGTGGAATTGTCAAGAATACAAGGGATCTAAAAGAGTGATATTGGTGACTTTCACCATGTGGTTGTCTTCTAGTGATGAAGAAGCAGGGGGAATGATGCAATGAGATTACGATGGTTCACTCGACATAAACCAAATATCGAGATACTGAGGGTTATAAATGGTAGTTGGGCGTAAAATTTTCATGGGGAAATGAATGGGGGAATTGGGGGGATTTGGGGGTAAATCCTCGTATAAGTCATCCAAGAACTATGGAGGAGTAGGGAGTGCTTCTGGCTCAAGAGAAATAATATGAATAATCTCTGGTGATGGGGTAGGTTTAATCATCGATTCTGTAGGGGGTGCAGGAGTTTGAATGAGGGTCACTTGGCATTGCCTGTATTCAACGATCATAGGACATTGATATGTGAAATGATATAAGGATTTGAAGAGAGAGCAAGGGCATCTAATACGTTCATTGACTGAAGTCGTGACATAATGGATGTCAGTGACATTTGATGAGGATGATCTAGATGGATTGGGTTCATGCTGGAAGCTCTGGCGTACTGCTATTAATGTCTATCAGAATTGAGGTAGCACTGGGCAATGGTGTGTATAATGGCCATATTATGAACATATGGTGCAAGCAAATTTGGTTCGCAATCCTTTTCTACTTATGTTAGGGGAGGTAGCGGCAGTACTTGATGAAGTGATGAACGGTGATGGTGTTTGATTGAGTTGAATTAGGTTACATAACTTAGGTAGAGATGGGCATTTGTTGGTTGGATGTCCATCTTTCTCACATAGTGCACAAGGAGGTTGGACATGTGGGGGTAGGGGAGCAGTGGGCTCTTTCTTTTTATGTCTTCCCCCAACTGTAGCAGCGGTGGTAGCGAGTGGGGATGTTGATGGTGTTGTGGGAGTAGGTACTGGAATCTGCATCGAAATTCCTTCGGTTTGAGGAGGGAGGGATGGTTGAGGGACCATGGCGGGTGGATGTAGATACCATATTGGAATTGTCGGCACCATATTGAGAAGGGTAAGCATTGCGGCTACTTGGAAAACTTGTACGCTTGGTGGAGAGTAAAATAAGGGGATTTGAGTAATGGCTCGGGGAACTGTCTCCCAAATTGGGATATGGCCTTGGGGTGAGGTGAAATCGTGAACTAGTGGAGTCGATGATTTTGCAGGAGATTATTGAGGGAGGAGCTCTGCGACTAGTGGGACATAATATATAAGAGAATCCTCACTGGGAGGAAGGGTATCCTCAATGTCAGTTCCTTTGGACGAGACGACACATACCTGATTGGAAGGATGAATGAGCAGTGGTGCACCATGGTAAGTACCTAATAAGGATGGGTCTTTGAAAATTCTAGGCCCCACTTCGATGAGTGGGTACGCATTAGGATTAGTGTGGACGAAAGGGAGAATGTTATCGATGTTGGCAGAAGGGTTAGGCTCATAATGTGAAACTTGATCAATGGTAATGATCTTCCCGTTATGGGGGAACATCATGGTTTGAAAGATGGAAGAGGCAACTACCTTCATAGAATACATGTAGCTATGACCGAACAAGATATTGTAATTGAGTGGGGCATCAATAACTTCAATGTCAATGAGAATGGTCTTGCCCCCGAGTTCTACAGGTACATTTTGGAAGAGCTCTTCGGGAGAAGATGGTCGTCCGTCATAAGCTCTTAAGGTAATGGCATATGGTATGAATTCGGGGGAACCAAGTTTCTGCCATATAGACTTGGACATGATGCATGTAGACATACCTTCATCAATGATGCACCGATGAACTATAATGTTCCAAATTTTAATGGGGATTTGAAAAGCGATGAGAGCAGGGAGGCGAGGTTCTCTGCTATCGAGATCAAATGTGATGAGTTGAGTATCCGCAGGGTCGACTGCCCCTAAGGAGGAAAGTAATGACTTCCTCTAAGTGGGACAAGTTTGAAGTACTTCTAAGACTGACATGGCAGCCAGGGATTGTGCCAAGTCATTGACCAAACTATAATTATGAGCCACCCTAGCCTGAGGGTTGTGGACATTCCTGCGCAATGGGATGCGAGGGATGCAAAGAGGTGTTTCCGTGTTAGGGTGAGGGATCATCAAAGGGGGTCCCGTTGGTGTTGGGATTGTTTCTGGGGGAATGGGAGGAGACTTAGAGGGTGCATTGTATTGACGAATACTAGTGAGGAGGATAGTATGATCTACAGGATTGCTTGGATTGAGATATTGTCCCAACTTTGGTGGGGTAGGTTGCATTTCCTATTGGGTGTTCATCACTCCTTGGTGTGGAATGGGGTTCTGCAGCATGGCTGGGGGTGTTTTTTGCACGTATTTTTGTGGGGCCTGCTAAGGGGCAGGCGGTGTTGGAGGATTTCGTCCATTCACAGAGTCTTTCATCTGTTTAAAATCCCTGATTTGGGGGTAATGATGAGTATAGTGACTGAACTCACCGCAAAGGGCACGGGGGAAGTTGGTTCGAAGGTTATTGTTATTTTCCCCTTGATGTCTGTTGTTGTTTCCCCCCTGGGGGTTCTGAATCCCTTGATTCTAGTTGCCCCCAGTAGGTTGGTTCTGTTGGGGGTGATTTCCGCCTTGACCTGGGTTGTTATTGTTCTGATTTTTTCCTTTCTTTTTGGCATTATTCGAATGATGGGTTGGATTTTCCGTATTCATTTGTTCAAAATTTTTATATTGTTGAATGGGAGAGGGTTGAAAAAAATTAACCCCAGCGTGAGGGTGTCCTTGTGGTGGAGCCATGGGCTATGGTGGGCCAGGAAATGGAAAGTACAGATTATGTTGTGGTAATGATCCATAAGGTACATAGGAAGGCATGGAACTTTTGCTAGTACTTAGAGTATAAGTTGAGGTAGAGGGAGTACCAGAACTTGTTTGGATAGGTGGGCTTATTGTGGGTGTTGGTGGTGGCCCATTGATGGGTGAAGGAAGGGAAACAGGGTATGGTTGTTGATAAGGGGGTGGAGGATAATAAGAGATTCCTCCATATGCCGGGGGATATTGAGGTGTGCCATACATTGGTGGTTGTTGGTGTTGTGGATTGTGGTGTGTGGTGTTACCAATCAATCCGTCTGTTGAGTGAGACATCCCAGGCTTGTCTTGGCCAAATGACACGGGTCTTGGGAGATTAGGAAGTACTATGTACAAGTATCATGATTGTGAATAGATGAGGTCGTATTGCTGAGCCTTACTGATGGCTTCTTCTTTTGATTGAGGGAAGGTGGAAGCCACATCTTTACCAAGGAGAGAGACAAGTGATCTGAGAAACCAATCAAGACATTGTTGTTTGGTGGTTTCTACTTTGCACAAACTATGTCGTCGATGCCACTCGTGAATGTGATAAGCAATATGTGTGGATGGGGTTTGTTTAAAATCAAAGAGTAGTTCAAGACCATTGTCATGGAGGATTGGTAATTTGAAGAAGGTCAAAAATGCTTTGGCAAAGGACTCGAAAGTCGCATGGGACCCTCATTTTTCGTCTACATACCACTTGGCTGACAGGCCAGTGAGTGTGCATTGAAATAATCGTAGTCGGATGGATTCATCCATAATGTTGTTGGAAGAGCACCATAAGTGGAAATTCATGACATGGTTGGCAGGGTCATCTCCTGCCTTTCCTTCAAACTTGGGGATATCTGATTGTAGTTTGGTAGGCATTGCAGGCCATGTGGGGTCATGCAATATAGGATCATTTGTGAGTTTTCTTAGATCTGGTATGTTGAGAGAGGCCAAATATGGAATTTGGAGTGGTGGTAGAGGATTAGTTCCAACCATGGTGTGAGTGTTTTGTGAATTTGACCCTTGAGGGAGACTAGGTGGGTTTGTACTTCCCCCTTGAGGAGAAGGTGCCCCCCTGCTTCCGTGTATTGGAGAGCGGGTGAGTGTTTGATCTTGGGAAGTGGACCCAAGTAGGGTTGAACCAAGCAAAGTTGATCGTAATATAGTGGCACTCACAGGGGTGTGAGAAGGTGGGGCTAGTGAGTTGGCAAGACTATGAACTCCTCCTAAAATAGGAGGGAGATTTAGCAAGCGTCTAGAATGGCAGGGGTTCTGTGGGTCCCCTTTGATGTTTGACTAGCTAAGTGGATGTGTGCAAATGGTGATGAGAGAAAATAAATGAACAAGAGCTTTTGTTGTAATTTATGGACCTTCACAATATATTTCACAATTAGATATAATCACAAGGGTGTCATACATAAAACAATTGATAAAGAAACATATATGTGGGTAGGTGGAATTTGTCTGTGTGGGAGAACAAAGAAAACAAATGCTCGTGTCTTAAAAGACATAAAGTCCTTCCTCTCAAATAGAACTTGACCTTCCAATAGTACTCAACAGTGGGGTATGAAGCCACCGGAAGAGGAACTAGTGAAGGATGAAGTAATCAGTTATAATGAGGGGTAGAGGGTGCATATCCCGAAAGAGCTGGCGATATTTCTCAATAGCCACACAAAATCTGATTAAGATGCAATTGCAACCCACAATTGCCACTTGGGTAGATTTCCTAAAATTTGGTCACTACGTACCTCGGTCAAAGTGCAACATTTAGATTTTCGGCCTCATAAATGGGTCACGGGCTAGATCCCGTCCAAGAGGTGGGTGCCTCAAGGGGGGATGAATAGAACAACTAGACCTCGGCCTTCAACCCTTCATGGGTATCTCCCTACCTTATGGTGTAGGAACACTTGACTTGGAGGATTTGAAAGTTCCCTATTTGACAACTTCTATTGTTTTGAAAATGTGAGAACCAAATAATGGGGAGTTATTTGGATGCCTATCCCCAAAATCCTACCTAGACTAAAAGATTTCTTTTGGCACCTCCCATGGAGGAAAACTTAGTAAGTTTTTAGAAAAAATTTAGATGTGGTTGTTTGAGATATTGGGGGTGTGAACCAACCTCGTTGAAATTAAATGGGAATGGATAGTTTCGTCAAGAAAAGGGTGGGGTGTTTTAAAATCCCTTTGGAGGAAACTTACTTCAACCTCCATGTTTCAAGATGAAAACTATGTGAGTGAGAAGTGACTTTGTGTGTGAATGAGTGAAAGTGTACCAATTTTTTAATAATTTAGGTGTCACCTTGTTGCATGTGGACTTCGCTTGTTCCGTACAAGTGTTGATTACCTAA
>ML791020.1:0-10982 GCA_009831015.1 Picea engelmannii | reverse complement strand
TGAATTCTTGTAACCATGTGCGGATGAAATTTAAATGATAACAAACATGTCACATTTTTGCCTCGTTTCTCGTGTCACCTCAATTTTCGTGTCCATTGTTGGGAGGTTTTTCGAAAAATGGTTTTTGTCGATGGTTTTCTATTTCCGGTTAAGGAATTAGGGGTTTTTACTAATACAGGTCATTGGGTTAGGGTTTTGGATGCCACTGGCTCCAATATGTATATTGTATTGTAAACAATGTATTACTATGAATGAATATAGAACATGCTGGTTTTCCCAGTTTGGGTTTCTAGGGGAAAAATATTTGTGTAATATGTGTATTTTCCATTGTATCTTTTCTATTCTTTTATTGAAAATGTATTTGCAGTAAAATATTGTACAAGGTGAAAATCTACATTTGGAATCGGGGATTTTTTGGCTTTAGGGGGACGCCTTTTTGGTCAAGGGTTTGGATTGGGACTGTGATAATCCTTGTTACAATGGGAGAACTGTGGTATTGATTTTTTAGGTGAAAATAAATTGCAAGCAGTTCGAAAATGGAGATCGGGAAGTTTAATGGGAAAATTATTGAGTTGTGGAAGCTCAAGATGGAATATCTGTTGGTGGAAAGGGATCATTGGATCATAGTGGATCCAGGTAATGCAACTACAAGAACTTCAACAAATGATTGGAAAAATTTGGATCGGAAGGCGAAGAGCACAATCCTACTATGTCTCTCAGATTCAGTATTACTGAATGTATCAAAGGAAGTTACAACCAAATATTTATGGGATAAGTTTGAGAATTTGTATCAGTCTAAGTCCCTATTAAATAAATTATTCCTAATATAGAATTTATATAACCCAAAGATGAGATATGGAGACTCGGTGGCAAAGCATTTGAACGCCTTCAATACTATGGTAAGTCAGTTAGTATCTGTTGAGATTAAAATTTCAGATGAAGAAAAGTGTATCAATTTATTGTGCTCTTTACTAGTCTCGTGGGATAGTCTGGTTGTGTCCATAGGTAGTAATACAATTTATTTGAAGTTTGATGCAGTGGTCTCATCCTTATTGTCAGAGGGGATGAGATGGAAGAACATGGAAGGACGGAGCACAAATGCATTATTTTCAAGAGGATGCTCCCAGGAATGAAATATATCTAAGTCATCAAGTGGAATATCTAAGTCTCCAGGAAATTTTGTAAATGTATGCTGGAGATGTGGAAAATAAGGGAACTACAAGAAGCGGTGTAGATCCAAAGTTGAGAAAAAGAAGAGATCTGAAGAATATCCTTCTACAGAAGAAAATACCTCCAAGGAAGAAGGAGGGGATGTGTACTTGGATTATTCAATAATACATGCATATCATAAGGCATGGTTGGTTGACTCAGGTGCATCCTTTCATATGACTCCCATAGGGAGTGGTTCTATGAATATGAAAGGTATGATGGAGGTAATGTTTTCCTAGGTGATGACTCGACAACCAGAATCATAAGTCAAGGAAAAATCAAGTTGAGGATCATATATGGAAGGATTATAACACTACCTAGTGTTCTGCACATCCCAGGATTGGCCAAAAATTTGATTTATGTAAGAAAAATGGACGATGCAAGGGTAAAAACAATATTTGAAAAGGAAACTTACAGGATGCTTTGAGGAGAAATGGTGTTGCTAAAGGGAGTTATGTTTGGAACTTTGTATAAGCTACAAGGAAGCACTATTAGTGATGGGTGTAATAGTTCCATTGTTCCTGATATTGGATTTGAAGAAGAAAAAAATCCTATAGTCTCTGGAGAAAAGTTTATGTTGTGGCATCAAAGACTGGGGCATATCGGAGAGAAGGGTCTTTGACTACTACATGATAAAGGTATGGTTGAAGGTATTTCTAACCACTCTCTAATTTCTGATTTATGTGAACTTTGTGTATATGGGAAGTAGAATCGGGTAAGATTCCCCTCTAGTGTAACGAGGGTAGAAGGAATTTTACAGCTAGTTCACAGTGATCTATTTGGACCTGTGTTGGTTCCACCATTATGAAAATATGTGTACTATGTCTCATTTATAGATTAATTCTCAAGGAATACTTGGATATATTTCCTTAGGAATAAATCTAAAGTCTTTGACAAGTTTAAAGACTTTAAGGATCTTGTTGAGAATCAAATAGAGAAAATAATCAAGGTGTTGAGGACAGAGAATGGTAGAGAGTTCTACGGGAATGAATTTGAATAATTCTGTAAAAAGTGTGGTATATCAAGGTAGAAGACTACTCCATATACACCTCGACATCATGGAGTTGCATAAAGGATGAACATGATGCTGATGGAAAAATCAAGGTCAATGCTCAGTGGTGTCGGGTTAGGGAAAGAATTTTGGGCATAGGCAGTGGGTACTACATGTTACCTAATCAATAGATCACCCTCATCAATGATGGATGAAAAGACTCCACAAGCATTATGGAGTGGTAAGAAACATTCTCTCACACATCTCAAGGTATTTGGTTGTGAGGCATATGTTCATATTCCAAAGGAAAACAAGAGTAAGCTAGATAAGAAGGTTGAAATCTGTATATTTATTGGGTATAAAGATGGTATCAAAGTTTATAAGCTTTGGAACCCAAAAAACAAGAAGGTTTTGTATATCCGAGATGTGGTATTTAGAGAAATGAAGGATGATTTTAAGCAAGAAGTCCTACCAAGTAAGGAAGAACCATAGAAAATAGAGTTTGATTTAAAGGATGATGAATCGGACTCTACAAAAGACTAGGAATCAGAAGAATAATATACCCATACTCCAGTATTGAGGAGATCAGTTCGATAAAGAAGGATACCAGAAAGGTATACTCCATATGATTTCGATTCAAATTTTTCTTTGTCTATTACTAATGATGATCCTAGAACTGTCAAGAAGGAAGTGGATTAAGAGGATGAAAATCTCTAGAAAAAGGCCATGGATGAAAAAATTGTAGCCTTGGATAAGAATGAGGCTTGGGATCTAGTTGAGTTTCTGAATAGAAGAAATCCCATTGGCAACAAATGGGTATTTAAAAATAAGTTGAATGAATAAGGAAAAGTGGGGAAATACAAAGCTTGGTTAGTAGAAAAGGGTTATTCCTAGGTTGAGGGAATTGATTTTGGTAAGATTTTTTCTCCTCTTGCCAAGTTAACTTCTATAATATTTCTATTATCTGTTGTTGTTGCATTTCATTTTGAAGTAGAAAAAATGGATGTGAATACAACATTCCTACATGGGGATCTAGAAGAAGAACTATATGAAGCAGCCAGAAGGATTTGTTGTGAAGGGAAAGAAGGAGTAGGTATGAAAGATGAAAAAGTATATGTATGGTTTAAAACAATCACCAAGGTGTGGTATCAAAAATTTGATACTAATATCCTAGGACTTGGATTCAAAATAAGCAAAGAGGATCACTGATGATTTTTTAAATTAATTAGTGATTATTTGATTTATTTGGTCTTATATGTGGATGGCATGTAGCTGGTAGGAAACAACAAGGAGATTATCCAAGATGTGAAAACACAGTTTTCCTCTAAATTTGATATAAAGGATATCGGTGCTTCAAATTTCATTTTGGGCATGGAAATTAAAAGAGATCGAAAAAAGAGGAAACTATGGTTAAATCAGAGAAGATATGTCTAGATAATAATACAAAGGTTTAATATGTAGGAATGTAAACTGGTCAAGGTCCCTATTCTTGTTGGTGCAAAGTTATATGTGGATTAGTGTCCCAAGACACAAGAAGAGGAGGAGGAGATATCTTGTGTTCCATATGCAAGTGTGGTTGGAAGTTTGATGTATGTTGTAACATACCCATGGTGGGGAGAAAAAAAAGTGTTCTTATTAAAGGAACAAATCCTTTATCCATGGTCTCTAATTTGGAAAGTCGGGGGACTAGCCCCCTTTTTCTTTGACGACCATCATAAATGACCACGGGTTACATCTGAGTGCCAATCACGTGATTGCAGGCATGAACAAGGGTGGTTTGAGTCCAACCATTTTCCTCCCTGCAATTCACCACGAGCCACCACGTGTCCCATTCTCAATATCGTGGCTCCAATTGCAGCCCGCCATCTAAATTTTAAAGTCCGAGCACTTTCTATCCCTGCAATTCAACATGACCTTTGCTCACAATCTTGACAACACTTCTGAACTGACGTCTTAGATTTGCCCCTTTTTAAATTCAACGAACATGATTTGCTTCAGGACTTCGACATTCGGAGTTTTCAAATCTCAAACCTTTTTTTCTCTACAGTGGCCATCTCCCGGAGTGGAATATCTGATGACACATGTCCCTTGAAAATGAGCGGTTCTAATGAACTCCGACTCTTTGGCCTTCAAGAGTTCTTGTTCAATACCCCCTATATCTTCTGGAGTGATTTCTCCCAGAGTGGCAGATCGTTTTCCATGCATACTCTCCAAATCAACGGCTCTAGTCCTCTTTAGGACTTCGACACTTTTCAACCAAGACCAGATCAATGACCTTCAACTCCCTTCTCGATCAACAATCAAGACTCTGTTTCGGGACTTCGGTGCTTTCACCCTCTACTTTCATCTGGAGTATTTTGTACAGGGAATTATAGATCTAGCACCACGCATCCACCTCAAATCAACGACTCCCATCCGCTTCGGGAATTTTCAACCAAGACCAGATCAACGACCTTCAGCTCCCTTCTCGATCAACGATTGAGACTCTATTTTGGGACTTCAGTTCTTTCACCCTCTACTTTCATCCGGAGTATTCCATACCTAGAATTATAGATCTAGAGCCATGTGTCCCCCTCAAATCAACGTGTCCTGTCTACTTAGGGACTTTGGCCTTTGGAGATCTCAGACCTCAAAATTCCTCTCTCTATGTTTATTTCAGGATGTTCTATCCAGAATTCACGATATGATGGCATGTGTCCTCCTTTAGATCGACGGCTCCCAGCTGCTTCGATTGTTCAGGCTTCGAGAGTTCCAAAGTACTCACCAATGAAAACCTCTTGAGTGCAATCCTTTTGGAGTTTCATATCTCGGACACGTGTCCCCCACTATCAATGGTCAGGATGAACTACGACACTTCGACCTTTGGGAATTCTCACCTCTTTCCACAAGCTTTCCTACGGAGTGAATTTTCTTCGAAGTGGAAGATATTCTGACACCTTTCCTTTGAGATCAATGGCTCAGGTGAACTCCAGCCTTCAAGCCTTCGTTATTTCTCGCTTCACACAATCCATTTTCCTCTAGAGAACTAAACCTCTGAAGTGAAGGATCTAGTGCCACGTGTCTCCTGGTACAAAAGGCTAGGATGGACTACGACACTTCGGGACTTTGGGAAGTTGACTCACTCCTCGAATGAAATATCCTGGAGTTGGATGGTTTTGGGCTAACCACAACCTAGATATAACGGTCCTGATCTATCCATGTAGACCCCAGATCGATGATTCACAACCTCCTCTCAGGGTCCCACTCTCGTGCCACACTTGGAAACACCATCACTTAACACATTCATTTCCATGTGATCTCAATATGATACCTGCATTGCCTCGATCAAATGGTCGAGAGGGGTCCCGAAGGATCCATAGATCCATGGTCCACATTAATTCTCTACTTTTCTCTTCGGGAGTTTTGGCGTTACTATGCCTCTATTTTCCCGAAGCAGTCAACGTCGGGTTCACCACCTCAGATCTAACGATCGTGATGGTTCTCGAGAATCCTCAGATCTAAGTCCCATAGTTAACTTCGGGGGTTTTACCTCCCTTACGAAAAACTCGCTCAATTCATCGAACTCGCAAAGTTCGAAGGACTCAAAGGGATAACTCCAATGCTCTTTCCCGTATCCAACGGTCACAACAGATATTGGCTCTTTCCGAACAGATCTCATCCGTTCATCTTCCAAAAAAAGGAACCTTCCCTTTTGATACTTCGACCTCGCCACTCTTCCTGAGTTTTTTTATCTTTGAAATGCTTAAGAGATTTGCACGCTTTATCCTGAACTTAACACTTAGAAGGGTCTTCTGCACACCCCTTGCTCTCCTTCAACAAGTATAGAAATTAAGGAGTTCTCAGTCTTTGCCCGCCTCATAGAGATATTGTTCATACATGCACTACCTCTCTTGAGCTTAACAGACTCCATCCTCTCAGAGACTTAGGGAAACTAGGAGTGTCAACGTGCACCCGAGAAAACTGTGACCAAGGTCGATGAACTCATAGTCCACTTATTTTAACTTAAGCCACAACAGGGCTCGGGCATTTATGTGTACAAATCAGAGAATTACATACTTTCTTAAATACAAAATTTAAACAAGAATAAAGAGATACAGTATAACCATTAAGAAAACATGCACATCCTTGGGTCATTCACAGTATATCCAATTTTATTACATAGTTACAACTCAATTTCACATGGTATGATAATACTTATCTATTACAGATTTCATCCAAGTAACTGACTGTGGGTGTGTGCCTTTCCACCCAACCATAGGCTCAGAGGAATTAAATCTTAGCACTCTAGCCACCCCCATGCCAAGCCATGATATCACTAGGGAATTTACGCCATCTCTCAGAGAGACTCTCACTGTCACAACAACCCTACAAGGTTTATCATATGCTTCCTCCACATCAATATCACATTCGGGTCCTTCAAGTCGTGTTCTTTGCACTTCCTTTTTGGTCTGTGCATCCCCTTTAAGAGATGGCACTCTCGTATTGTCCTCTCTCTCTTGCTATGTTTGTGTATGTATGTTACCTTCCTTCTTTTTGGAAGGTTTCCTTTTCCTTCTATCAGAAGGAAGCTTGGTTCTGCAGGTCTTTGCAGTACTTCAGGCTGACATTTTGTAGCTAGACCATGCTTCCATTCATGGGGGTGGTTGATAATTCAACCACTGGTCCTTTCTTTATTAACTGATTTCTTTCCTCTAGAGATATCATGGCTCATACTTCAAGGATTTACCCCCCAACAATCAGTTATGGGAAATTTAACAATAATACATTTACATTGCTCACAAGCCATAACATGGTAATCCTATTTTATGATTAATTACAAGCTGGAGGAAACAAGGGTGTTACAATTCCCTCCCCCTTAAAGGAACATCGTCCTCGGTGTTCTTTCTCAAAAACACCTACCATGCCTTTCTCATTCAGTTGTTTCAAAAATATCGATCCTTCTTTATCGGTCAGGTCCTTTTTCAGACCCTTAATCTTCATCACTTGCTTTCAATAATCCTTGGACAAAAATCACATTAATCATAGTCTCATGCGAAAACATTGCCTAAAAATTTCTAAGAAAATTTTCTAATCTTAGCACAATAATTACTTGCACAGTTTGTGGATTTGTATCCACATGGTTGTCTTGTTATCCAGGCTCACTTTTTTCCTTGACATACCCATTGTGTGAATGATCCTAATAGTTTACAATAACTATCAATGTATCCTCTTCCTTGCGGTCACTCACCCTCCAGGCCTAGGCTCAGGCATCCCCTTCTTTGCTATACAATTCCTCGGGTGATCCATCTTGCCTTGCCAAGGTTTTCTCACACATGAAGAATTAACCATCATGTGCATGATCCCAATAGTTTACAAGAACTATCAAGGTCTCCTCTTCCTTTTGGTCACTCACCATCCAGGCCCAGGCTCATGCATCCCCTTCTCTGTTATACATTCCCTCAGGTGATCCATCTTGCCTTGCCAAGGTTTTCTTGCACAGGAATAATTCCAGAGACTTTATTGAGCCTTACATTCAAGGCGCCCCTCATAATTTCTCTTCTGAGGCATCCCTCCAGCTTTTGTTACCTAAAAACAACATATTCTAGGTGATCATGTCTTACCACGGGGTTCTCATGGCTCAGCAGTAGCCATTTTTCATGCTTTTCAGCTTGACAGCCTTCTGGCTCAACGAAAGTTAGGGACGAAGGTTAATCTCCTTCTCCTGGCATAGAAATAGATAGGGTCAAAGGTTACACTCCTTCTCTCGACTCATTCATAGATAGGGACAAAGGTTAATCTCCTTCTCCCGAGTCAGTCTCTATTTCCTGCGATCAGAACATACTCTTTTTCATAGTTCTTCCTCAAACCTGAGATCTTAGTCTCTCATCTTTGTACTCTTCATAGATATTTTATTTTCACCCATATCATAGGTATATAGAAATTCATGAGACATCATCATAAATTTTAAATTCAAAATTTCCTTGTAAATCTGTCACCTACGGATTTCCAATTCCACATTTTATTTTCATATTTTTTCCACACAGGAACCAGATTCATAATTATGGGACTTTCCTTCCCGTAGCGGTTTGTCTTAGCATGCAATTGGTCTTCCTTATGGGCTTACAATGCTACCATATCCAAGACCCCTTTGCTTCCTACACTTTCAACTTCAATCAACCAAACAAATTGTTAGATTTTCCATGCACATACATTTTTATTGCACCTTTACAATGTCATCACAAACAATTTCAGAATTGTCCATACTAACAATCAAATTCACTTTCTAAAAAAGGAAATACCATTCCTTGTAGTTTGGCTTAGTAGGAAATTCATCTTCCTTATGATCTTACAATACCGCCACATCCAAGACCAATTTCCTCCCTGCAGTTCATTCTTTACACAACCAAACAAATTGTTAGTCTCTCATGCATCCATGTATATATATCTATATTCAAAACCATGCATACTAACAGTTCATGAAATCTATATAAACATGAAAAGGGAATCCCATTCCTTTCCTATGCCTCATTTCAACATACCAAACCTTTCAAAATGTAATTCAACATTTCAAAGGATTTTAACAAATGTGCCAATATTCATGGCCACATTCATACCCAATGAACTCTTGCATTGTTTTCAAGTTCGTCACACTTTATGACTGGTTCTTGGCCATGGTGTGTTGTAATTTAACCCACCTTTTGCTCATATGGCTTATTCATTTTATTTCATTCTTATAGCAGGACCATACTACCTACTATAGATCGATCACAATCCCAATTCAGTACACATGAAATCAAAAGTTTCACATGAATGTCTTTAAGCATTCTTCCTCCATTAATAACTAGGGTGCCAACACTCATGGCCACCCAATTTGTTTTCCTTCAACGCTTACATAATGTAAGTAAAATATTGCAAGGCCCTCCTTTCTAAATGGAGGGTTCATTTTCTTCCCTTCATGTAAACATGCACTTCCTCGAAGCAATTCCATGCAATGTGATAGCTATAAGCAAATTTATTCCCATAGAACCAGTGCTCGTGACCACATTCCAAGGAAGAGTATTAAACTCTATCTTCCTTGAATGGCCTGGAGGAACTCCATTTTCTCTCCATGCGACTGAGAGTTGTGACCTTATATCTATTATTTTTAGGTGCTACCCTTTCATCTCCCGTGTTTGGGTGCTATGATCCTGGCTAAAACCCTTGTCTGCAATTTGACGATGAAGATTCGTCTTTCCCTAGATCCAACGGCTACAAGGGATTGTGGAACCTCAACTATCTCATGGTTTAATTCTTCTTTTGATCTCCGCAATGAATATGGTTTGTCTATCTTATCCCTAGATTGATTCTAAACCACATGATTCCAAATACCACAATATCGGCATAGAATTATTTGACCGATAATTTAGACTGAGAGAAGATCCTCAATTTTCCAAATTCAACCACAGAACCCAATAATGGTACAATTTTACATGGCATTAACACGTGGGTTCCTTACAGGCCCACCCACCAATATTTCACAAATCAATGGTTCACAGTGATTGTGGAATCCCCAATGTGCTTTCTCTTTATCGGAGAGTTCAATCTCCGTAATCTGAAAAGTTATCACCCAACTCTTTTAATCGTGGTCATTGATCATCCACCCTGACCAGATCAATGGTGTTGGTTGATTATAGGTTTTGAACTAGCATGCATGTTAATTCTTCCTCCATGCTCCACAATCAATACGAGTCATCTGATCTATGATCAAACTCAAAACAAAGCTACATTGAATTTAAATTGTGGGCACAGGCTCCTTCGTTAACCTGTGTGCCCATTGAATCTCTGCAATGAATATGGGTCGTCGATCTTGTCGAACAACTGTCATTTGATTCGATAACTCCAGTGGATATTGAAATCGATATAATGACTAAGATCAATTTACTTCCGATGAAAAACTCATGTTCATTTCCTCTTTCAGGCTCTTGATTTACCTGATATGATTAGGGTTTTCTTTCATGATCCTCACGATCTTGATCTGTAGTTGATCGAAGGGATTTCTACGATCTCTTAGTAAAGTTTTTTTACCTTTTTAGTCAACATAGATCATTTGGTTTAGATGTTGTTGCATCATACAATCAGTCTTCACTACCAGAGGTTCACACCTCCAACATTAGGGTTCTCCTTCCCGAATCATACCATACTTGGGTATCCATGGCATATCACCGACCTTTCAAAATTTTGTGCATAACATGAGACAATAAAACATTTCAGAAGGGATTCTCACCCAAATATTTTCATACCTTGAGCCACATAAGGATGAACATTTGTATACCTGTTCTTGGCTGCTAGCACCCTCTTTCTGATATTTACCTCATCAGTAGTGCTTTAGTGGACTTTTCACAGTCCTGTCAACAATATTTCGATTGTATCCTTCCCATGGTCATCCTCTTCTTGAGGTCTCCCATTATTGGTAATTGTCTTCCTCAACAGTTCCAATTCCTTTCTATACACAACATGCATCATTAGTTGTAATATCAATTAAAATGCATGTATCATAACATTAAAATCCATAAAACATCTTCAAAATGTCCTAGCATATCTTTATTCACTTCAACACACTATCCTCAAGGGTTTCCATGTATGCAATACAGACAGTTCTCAACTATTTTTGTAGTAATACAATCATCATCACTATGGTGTCAAAACATTTACTTTTATTAGTAAGTTATCTTTCTCATTCCAGAGGAAACATAACACATAGAAAGAAAGGAGTTAGGGGCACTCACCTTCTTCCAATTCTTTCTACATCGCCTGGGAATTTTCA
>ML791019.1:640923-665427 GCA_009831015.1 Picea engelmannii | reverse complement strand
TATTTTGTAATTATTTTCTTTAATTATTTTCAGGGCCTACATGTACTTCCTTTTTCAATTCACTTTGTCATCTTCAAAAATTCATTTCTCCTCAACCATGAGGATCCATGTGACATGCCACATACCACCGGAAACATCATGATATATACTATCCATTCATGGTTGTTGTATATGCATGTGCATTTTCCTTCATGTCCAAATACCTTTATCAATCTTGCGGTCCAAAACGACTGTGATGGGAAAGTCTACCCTGCACCTTGCTAGGTATGGCCTAGACCTAGTGTGCCATCTTTGTCAAACTTTTGTGAAGGTAGAAGGGCAGATTCAGAGGACATATCCCTGTGAAATGATTCATGAGCTTGAAATGGTAGAACATTACTCTTCTATATCTACCATCACACGTTATGTATACTAGGATGGCTTTGAGTATATGTTGCCACTTCTCTTCCAAGTAGGATCTAGGGATATCCTTTTTTAAAGTGATACACTTGTGTTTGGGTTTGAGATAAGACCTGAACTCAATGTATTTGATAGTGGTTGACTTGAACCATTTTTCACCAGTCCTTGGCATTTCTGTCACTACTGCAATAATTGCTTCATCAACCTGTACCTCAATTGTTCCAACTTTGGCTTTGGCTCCATCAAAGGTCAATGCAAATGCTTCCACCACACCTTGATGAAATCCTTGGAGTTTTTCACAGAATCTGTAGCAGCCAACGTCTCTGAACATCTGGAAAATCTCAAGGTGAGATTCCAGATAAGTTATGTCACTGAGCTCCTTCCTGAGCAAATTTCCTTCTTTCTTCATCTGCAATAACGATTGTTAATATCTGCACTACAACAAAATCGAACATGGGAAGATATAGTGGCGCTGATAGGGGATGAATTGAAGTTCATGTGAAGGAAAATTCCTGGTATGAGGGAAAAAGGTTTGAATGAAGACCCTTGATAAAGAATGAAAATCCAATCACAGTGATGATTGTATCATTCGATCAAGACGAAAAAACCATGTGATGGATCGGGTAAAAAACAAACGATGTGAGCTTATGGTGATCAGATCCACTAGATTAGGGTTAAACATATATCATTAAATAATCATAACAGACAAATAATCACTTGCCCGGATCGTATTATGATTTGATTTCAGTTGATTTAGGCAGCACTTGAGATGATGATGCTATGTATCGATGGCGGTTTGAAAGTATGATGGGAAAGTCCGACCATTAACCGACTATGTGCTTTCGATAGCTTAAAACGCCTCACACATATCGTTTTAGCTACCAAAAGAGACAATTTTCGACAGCTTAGAATACTTTGAGAAAAACGCCCTTAGCTGCTGAAAGTGAAATTTTAGAGTTTTTCTAATAAAATTACAGACTCATCACTTATTTGAAAAGGAAAATCCAAAGCTCTTCTTAAAGACCTCTAACTCAAAAATCATTCATCTAGTGATCCATCTTATTACCTATTGAAAATAACTTGGAAAGTTTTATGTCAAATAGACAGCAAGACCGAAAAACCATGAACTTTATTATGATACCCACCAATCATATTTGGACGATCAGGTTTCCTATCATTATAGGATACTAATATATCACAAATACATTTCAAAACAAAAGGGAAATAATGAATTCACAGGAGTACTAAAATTCTAGGGGGTCTAAACACCCTTTTCTAGCTCAATATTGCAATAAGAATTCCAAACATCAATTTGGTGAACTATGGAATAGGTAGGGTGAAGTCATGGGGATTGAGGCTTCCATTGGGATTGACAAGAATTCCTATAATTTTGCTAACTCTAGGGTCTATATTTTTGGTAGAAACACACAATATTTTAGTTGAAAGAGGATGTAATGTCCCATTTTGGGACATTATAATTTTACAAAGTGTTATGCCTACCAGAGTAGCCAGATAGGGGTGACAGAGAGTTCGAGAGATATTGAGGAGTTTTATTGGGCCCGACTTGCATCGTTCATCATCAGGATCCATTCTGCACAACTTGTCTTTGGTTCCTTTGCATTCCGACGATTTTCGTAATTTTGAGTTATTATGGGTCATATCTTAATTAAATTCACTAAGAAGGTCATAATGGGCATATTACTTGGAGAAACCTCTTAGTGTAATAGCTCATCAGAATCAGGAAGAAGAGCACTACAGGATAAGATGATGAGAGTGACTTTCACTGGTCGGAGAAGCCATAAGGATGGATAAATCACTTCTTAGAGGTAAAATGGTTAATTAATTAATTAATTAAGTGATTTAATCAAGGAATAATAAAATAAAGTAAAAGTCACTTGGAGGGAAAAGGTAAAAAATGAATTATGGTTTCAATAGTGAATTAAGATTTAGAAAAGCTATAAGAGAAGGGTCAGTGACCTAATTCATCATTATGCAAATTATGACTTGTCATTGAGGAGAGAGGTGGATCTCAAGAGAGATAGTTTAGTGGATTCCAGGAGGAAGATACCAGTTGGTTGATTTCAGTGTTGAGAGACACACCCTAGTCACCGGGAAGATCACACAGGTCTTCCATTATTCTTCAACAACAGTTACACAGTGTTTAGCAGCAAGGGCGCATTCATCCAGAGTGAGGGCACAACTTCTGAGAGGGTTTTTAGTCAACTTATCCCATCGAGGGAGAATTTTGATATTTCCCTTCGACCCATTTGAGAGGAGGGAAAGGCACATATTTTTCCTAGTTCCTCATCAGATTCCAACGGAGGAATCAACTGGGATGCATTTTCCAGACTTGTATGTGCGACACTTTTGGCGAGAACATTTGGGGTTCCAGAGCGAGCATCAGACCAGATTCAGGTAAACCCTTTCGACCCATTTCCCAGTAGACCAAGGCAGTCATTTTTAGACATATCTCATCTGATTCCAATGGTAGAATCACTAGGACACATTTTGCTAGAAGAAGAGAGGCACATTCCCCCAGGGGTATCCATCCGGGGTCCAGTTTCATTAGCAAAGGGATTCGACAGATACCAATACTGAGGACTAGAGCAGGGTGCATCATTTGGGACAGTTTCCAGGCCATTCCGAGAAGTATAGCTCCCAGGGTGAACTTTCCAGACTTCCAACAATTACCGTTAGAGATGCCATAGTGCCAGCGCATCCATTGATTTCGCAGTGCTCCCATATTCCGGGTATTATGTTTTAGTTTCTTATTTGTATTCCAGCTAAGATCCTTTGTCTGTTTCAATCTAGTCGAGTTATCCTTTGTATTCTGGCTAAGATCCTTTGCTTATTTATACTCTCACTATATATGTAATAGTGAATCTCACTAAGGCCAAATAAAACTATTATTTGTTCTCATAGTCTAAATGGATGAGAACAATTTATGAACTTAGCAAAAATTCCAGTGGGAATAAGTCTAATGGGATAGTATGAAAGGATACATACATACATACATATATATATATATATATATATATATATATATATATATATATATATATATATATCCAAGCATGAACATAAATAAAATAGTGCCTAATTATGAGCATAGGTAAGATTGTGTAATGAAACATGATGAAGTATGAAAAAATATATAGAAAGAGGATAGAGTGTAGTAATATATACCTATGATGTGACAAAATATCATAGGGAGATGTCAAAGATTATGACGCCAAAAATTAATCATGATGCCAGAAGCTTGTGAGAATTTAACCTGTCATGGAAACACCATGATAATTGATAGAAAGGTGTCAAACTGTAGTTATGAGATCTGAATATTGTAAGTTTTACAGTAATGAATAAGGAGAACATATAGTCAAAATATTGATTATTTATAAAGTAGAAATTAAAAAAAAAGGTTGGTATTGAGGTGTCATCACACTTGTAGCTTGGCCCGACTCTGAACACTGCCTAAAAATCCTCCTTGACAATCCACACACTTTTTTCTTACAATAGGAGCATCTACGCACCCTTATATCCCTTAAAAATTATAAACCTTATCAACTAATAACTAATATAAATTAACCCATGGAACCCTAAACCTATAACACTTTTAATCCATAATGTCCAAGCATAACCCTTATAACCCTAATCTCTAACGCATATAGCCTCGTCAACATGATGAATTAATGATGGAATAAAGTGGGTGTGTCACTCATTTGAGTCCAGAAACCCTCCCATACCCTAATTAATATCCGCTACATAAGTCTTTTGTATTTTTTGCACCATAATATAAGCCCTACACTCCTTGAAAACCATGTAACACCATTCAAATTAGACAATATTCTTGCGCAAATTATCTATACTATCGATGAAATTTTTTTGTCGATAGTATAGAAAATTCGTCGCAAGATTATTTACATTCGTCTCTCTTGCGATGATATCAAATGATTCTTGGATTCATTTCATATTTGGTTTATCAACTTGAAATCTCAATTTGATACTTTGCAAGCTAGCTAGACCTTCAGTCAAATACAAATATGAAACTTGGAATCATTAATATATCTACTAGAACATATGATGGTATAAAAATGAAAGAGCTTCTCTTGGTTTCAAGAATAATTTATCCTCTACTGAAAAAGGCCAACCACGTGAAGGTGGAAGCTCACATAGCCCCTCCCCTCCCCCTCACATCACTCTCAATTGATCCCCAAAACCCAATCTATAAAATATAAAATAATCGAAAGCAACATCCTATTAAGATTCATGCATCACTTTGGCATCACTTTGTTTGAGTTTATTTGTCACAATGTCTAACTTGATCTCCTTCAGACTCAAATGAGCCATCACTTTTGATAATCTCTCTGTTGGGTATAATGGAGAAGTTCATACTGTAGCTGACCTGGATTCCTATAATCGCTGAGTTTGTTGGTCTTTCAAGGTTTCAATTTCATCTTGTAGGTATTCTATGATATTTCTACTTTCCAATAATTATTGGTAAAGATACTCCTTTTCCTCATGACTAGTCTGTAGCTATGGGGTTTGAACATGTTGTACATCAGGAACATTTATCTTTTTCGTAAGGATATTAATCTCATTATCCTTCTCTTTGATTAGGTCTCCTATAACAGTTATATTTTTAGGATATTCTCCTAGGGAAATAATCTTTCTCTCCAACTCATTCATCTAAAATTTGTTGATTTTAGTGGCCACCCTCTCCTGCATAAACTGCTTCTCTATTTTAATTACTATATTTTTCATCTTCCTCTCATTGGAAGAGGATTACAAGACCCATCTATACATCACATCACTTTTTTTCTAGTGCAGTTCAATCATATCCACAGGGTGGATATCCTGAAGCTTTACTTTCATTTGAGTGGCTTTGTAATATGCATGAAAAAGAGGCTTAAGTACCTTTAACTATAGTACAACCAAATTGAATATACTCAACTGGTAATCCACATCAGATAGCAATTTTGTTTGAGTTGTGTTTTCTCCCCAATCTCGAGGACACATTTAATTTTTCACACCTTAATTTTTTCTCTTTATATCCAAATACTGTGAAAATAGTGAGGGTTTCTTATCAGAGGTCTATGAAAAATTTTGTGTTGATAATAGAGATAAACTAAGATGATCAATAGTGATAGCAGGTCCCTTTGAGAATGGACTAGCTTCATTTGATCCTTGTCTTATTTGTAATATATCATTCCCTTCTCCTGTAAACTCAGCTAAGTAACCCTCTGAGTATAATTATTCATATCCTTTAGTCTTTTTTCTTAGTTTCTCACTTAGGTGATCATCAATATCCATTTCAGAATGCATGTCTAAAAATGTCCTCTTTCCAAGTTATAATTCTTCTTTCTGAGGAGTCTGAATTACATTAGATTGGTCCATTGACTAAGTGGTAGTTTGATTTTGGGCCTCTTCCTCCAGAATCTACTTAATGTATTCCCATGAATATATTTTATAATTTATTTCCACTATAGGATTTGGCATATGCTTGTACATGGGTCTTTTGGTTGCAATCACACCATGTGGGTCATGCACCCATTTACTTCCTTTTTCAAAATCCATCTGTTGTAGAATTTATTTTGTAACAACTAGAGAAGTTCTAAGCTTGACCAAGAAAGGGACAACCTCTTGAGATAGTTTCAAAGTGATGGCCTGATTATGCAGGGAAAAATGAAATTAATATGAAATGAGACTTTGTCTAATGTATTCCAAAGAAAAAAATATTTGAGTTAGGAAAATTGGCAGCTTGTATGGCTCTTGTTCAAAACCATATACTCTAATGATGGTGTGATCCTCAGTCAGGTACCAATCTACTAATCTAGTATCTTTTCTCAATTGCAGTATCTTTTTAAAATTAGGAAACATCCAGCTAGGAGGCCAAGTGTCATGGAGCAGAATGTAGCATGAACTCATGAATTGTTTTACATAAAGGATGAAACCTTTACTCTGGTCTTGTTTCCTCACCTCCTTAGTCCACTCAATTACTGGATTTGTTTTACCTGAATTCTCTATTGTTTTCATTTCAAATATCTCAAAAAAGGAAGAATTACTAAATAATATGAGGTGCACCAAGTAGGCCTGGTACCTAAAAGATTTAGTGATGTGGAAATTTGACAATTGGAAGTTTATGACGTCTTGTAGAAACTGGAAATAAGGAAATTTTGTGAGGGTGATTGACTTCGGTGGAAATAAGATGGAAAATATCCCTAAAATGGTCTCATCCACTGATCTATCATGTTCATAGTCTAAAACCTGACAAATCACAACAATAGCCTACCTGGTTATTTCAGGGAAGATGGTGGATTCGAAAGGAGGTGGACCGGTTGGTAATGGGGAATCTGGGGCTAATAGATTTCTTAATAGATTCTCTCTTTCAAACTGTGATAATGCTTCGTACTTAGAGTCAAGATCATTATCATCTAAGATTTCATATACTACATGGTATCAAATTTGGAGCATCTCGGCAATGGATCCTTTACTTATTTCACAAACTATCCTAGAATCATGTACATAAATTATTTGTTTCCTATCCACATGGTAATTGAAAACAAACCAATTAACTAATTCTGGAAAGTGATAAGTTTGTGGAATAATTGATTTGGCTAGGTTCGATTCCCATAATTTCAAGCAGTTCCAACCATTGTTAGTGTCATCCTGGGCTCTCTGAATTAATTGATGAAGGTTAGGGGAAGACATTGCAGGATCAAAAAAATACCTTTCCCTGTCCTCCAAGTGGTCATCAGATACATTTGTTTTCTTGGATGGTCATATTTGGCTAGGGTTCGATTTAGTGTCCATTTGATTACTTTTAGGGGAAAAATACCAATTACCTTTCTCCATCTATCCTTATTTTAAACAATTTGAAGACATTTGAAATAAGGAAATGAGAACACTACCCGAACTTATTTGTTGAAGGAGAATTTGAATTCTTTTACTAGAGTCTACTGCACTCATAACAATGTTTACCATGTGCATTTGCCTGATTTTCTTCGGGGTTAATTGTTTTAAACAATTTTCAAAAATTCTTTGGATTACATCGACATGACACATTGTTTATTTGGATTACATCACCATGAGGCCTGTGATCAATTCTTGCATTTTGGGGGAGAGATCAAGTGGTTTAATAATACCACCACTGCATACCAAAATGAATAACATGATGACACATTATCACCCATTAATACAATGGTTCTAAATTTAGGACTTTGACCCCTTGTTATCCAACATGCACTTTCACCGAAAAAATAAGCTAAGACCATTGATCTTGCATCTATATCAATGGTTCGATCGTGTCTATTGAATTTTCATTTCAAACCCTATTTTCTCTCTATTATTCCTATAGAAATATGGAAAAGTGATGTAGTATACAGGGTATCGAACCTAAACTAACGAGTGAATGATAGGGAAAACGTGAAGTGAATGGAACTCAAACAAGACCATTGTGAACCAATTAATATGGAAGGAAGATCTACATGATCTACATTCTCTCTCTATATATATATCAACAATGAGGCTACATACCTATGACATTGTTGTGTGGATCCCTCTAATGCATAGGTGGGGTTGGTGTTGGCATAGTGGGCAGACCCGAGGTAAATCATCAATATACCAACAAAATCCTTAGACATTGGCCCTTTCGGCATCACCTGCAGAGCAAGTGAAATATCACCCAAGGAATCTAGAGGGGCTATAGGAACCAAGGTTCTGCAATGATGAGAGGAAATGAGGCATTCTTCATGTTCTTACTAACCATATACTCATGTGCATAGTTTCCATTAGTTAATAGTTACTTATCATGCAACATACATTGTGTGACATCACTTTAATTGACATACATTCATTCACTAGTTACCTAAGTGCACAAAATTATAACATCATAAATGAATAAAACATTCAACATACTTAAGCATTATCATAATTGCACAGTAACATTACACATCATAACATGCTAACACAACACATCACGACACAAGGGTTTAATGTGGTTCACCCAACTTGGGTTACGTCCACAACGACGTCCACAATGACTGGCGTCTTATATTAGTCATTGATAATCTTCTTACAACTGTTCACTATGCTAAAAAATATGCAACAATAACATTACCCAAATTTTCCTAGCCATTCTACTACAACACGAGCTTCACTCCTTAGTCATACTTGGAAACTTCTTCCAATTCTCAACTCAACTTACCCCAAAAGGACTAAGAACTTTTCATATCTCAAACACCTGAAACCTCATAACCCAAAAACCCTTTACATATTTATACATCAAAATAGGGCCAAGATCATTACAATGTGGAAAAAATGTCCCAAAATCCTAACTACTTTCCGCCTTTTGCGTACCGCTCCATAGCGATTCCTCCTATTGTGAACTTTGACTCCTTAAAGTATGCTCATGTCACGTTCTCTAGTCCATCTTATAATTTCCTTTTATTATTTGACTTATTCTGGTGCATATCCAAAAAATTAACCAAAATTAATATCCAACAAGCCCCCAACACTCTCCTATGGATCGTCCCAATCCACTCAAATATTCTTCTAGTGCACAATGAATTTTTTGAAGGTCTCCTTCACTTTCATGACCTTCTCTTTTACCTCTATTTCCTTCTACAAAATTTGGTCAACTATTTCGGGGGTGATCCGAGCCTGGATAGTCTTGACACTTTCATCAACTTCCTATTTTATTATACCTTGAGTTTCTAGTAAGGTCGTCGTCACTTTGTATGCTTCGTCCTGTAGTACTTCTATCTATTGTGCATGATCCTACTGATTCACCCTTAGTTGTTTCATTTATGAATACAACTTTATGTTCTCATTCATTTTCGTTACCACCTCTACTAGAGGTAGTGTGCCGATCGCTTCTTTGAACTTCTGCACCTTTTCCTATGCAACCTATATCTTCTGGTTGATCTCTTATTGCTCCTTATCTTCACTTAGTTGTGTCTAGATGGCCATGGATTTTGTATAAATATATTCTACTTCTAGATTCTTTATGCTCTCCATCATTGTTTTCATTGTCTACTCCCTTTTCTCCCTTTCTTTAGGTGGAGTGCTCATTGTCATACATGCTTCTAGGTTTAATATTTGTTTGTGAAATCCTTGAATATATTCACTTATATTCATTACTTGTTCTTCGACTAGGGTCTCTTTCTCTCTTTGAGCTTCTAGGAGTTCTTGGTATACCTTGAATCCATGTTGCATCTATTCAACCTTCTGTGCGACATCATCGTTCTCATGCTTGATATTGATGTAATCCATCTCCAAGGCTACATTTTATGCCATGACCTTAACCAAATCACTAGAGGTATTTTCTGTGTGCAAGTTCATCGCTTGCATCACACTCAACTGCAATTCTTGTAAGACATCTATTGGGATTTGAGATAACACGAAGTCAATGTGACCTAGTTCCCTTACATGTTCTTTCATCTCTGTGGTGGGAAAATTTTCCGCCCATGTCATTAGCTTGATCAATCGTCGTTCACCTGCGACTACTAAGGACTGAGAGATTGCTGGCCCTACCTCCCCAGTCTTCATAGTGCTGGTTTTTGGTTCCTCCTTTATCTGTCACCCTGACATGATGTTTGTTTCTTCCAAAAGTTTGCGCAGCTGGGCCATTTTCTCTTGCATCCATTTGTGCATATCTTCATGTTGTTGTGTTTCATGCTAAAACGCGTAATCTATGACTTCTTTCACTTGATCGCTAATCTTATCTAAATCTTCCTTTGTCAAAGTGTTGTGGGGCATTCCAAAAAAACATCCCCATCTTCCTAAATTTTATGGGTCCCCAAAAATGTTTTCTCTTTTTTATTCTGTGACTATATTTTACCCTACAAGACTTGTATCCTTACTTCTCTAAGACAACCCAAGCTCAAATCAAATTTGTTTCAGGATCGCGTTCATCAGAATCCATTTCTAACGCATTATTTCAAACTCTGATATTCACACGATGTTCACTCTGGCTCTTACACTATTTTCTTTTACAGAGCCCCAAAGTTCATGCTGACCTGTCAAATGACCACTTATCCAAATGGCATTCCAAGATTAGACTGTTGACTGCTCGTTTTATCGATTCTCCAATGATTTTTTTTTATTGCTTTCAAGACATAAAAGTGTTTTTAAGGTATCGAAGGAATATTACCTTCGATACCATCCTCGTCAGCAACCATTTTAAACATCATATCATTGTACTTCGAAAATAAAACTATGATGGCCTCTTGACCCTTCTCGTACGTGTATTGCACTTCCACCTAAGATGAAATAATATTCTTCAATATCATTGTCGTCGGAGCTCAAACTTTACATAACTTTCAAATCCTCGACAACTAAATACTAAAATCCTATAAAACACATAGTTTAGGATGACTTTATAAAAAATGAATATATTGTCGATACCTTCCCCTCGGGTTTTAGTTTCTCCCTCATCCTGACTCACCCCGATGCCAACACCTCGATGGGTTCCACTTCTTCTAGTATCACTATTCATTGATTTATGCGCCCGACCTACCCACTGTCCCATGTACAAGGGAATATTCCTTCAATTCATTTCCCTTCGGAGTTCAAAAAAACTACTATCTCTCATACTCTGAAATCTCAACCCCGATAATGGTCTTTTTCAAGGATTTGGTTTAGCACTTCCCCTGATGTTTTAATCATTGCACCTATCCTACTTAATAATCTTTAAATTATGGAAATGACACACATTAATGGGAAAAGTTAAGATCAGATTTGGCAAGATGCTCGTACACACCTGAGTTATGACATACTCGCGCTAGTTGGATGTGCATTATGAGTTATAAAAAACACCCTTTCAAAACACATCTTGCACTGTAAGTTTTCAAAACTCAGTCCATGAAGTTTGATTTTCGTCTAGACTCCCTCGTTTACTGAGATTTCCTTCTCTGTTACTGGAACTGTTTGTTTACGGGTAACCTTTATTTTCTATCGTTAACCAGTTTTCATTATTACAACTAATGTGTTATTCTTAAGACAAGATTATATTCCCTTTAACATGTTATTGTAGGTTAATTTGGTCATTCATCATGGCAAGCCAGAACCCCAAATGATCTAGGAGCTCGGTGTACTTCTAGGGTGCCACATGCCTTGAATCATCATCTCAACCGATTGAAAATATGGTGACTAACACAATTCATCATACTGGCAAGGAACATTTCCCTGGACTTGAAGCGATCTACAAAATATTTGAATCCGCATAGTTTCCTAAAGAGGATGAAGTTTTAGAGGTGTACCCAAATATCTTGAAAAGCGATATTCATCGGGTATCTATCAGGCCACAACTATTCCCATACAAAGAGAAAACACATTGGTGTCTCAAGAAATTTGACTCTTCCATGGAAAAAATCATAAGAAAGCAGGGAACACGAGTAGATTCCCTCAGACCAGGGATATTAACGCCATATATCACCTTCCCGCTCCTACTTTCTTTCTAAATGAACCTTTCCTAAAAGGATTCTCCCAGGCTAGCAAAGGACCGACAAAAAAAATGAAACATTGGTGGGTGGACGAGGATGAAACCCTTAAGAAAGCTTAGAAATTGGTCCCCACCCATAGGCTTAAAACTCCTTATAAGTTGTTGGTGGCTATGCTATGTCGTTTATACAAGGAAGAAAAAAGTATGCACTTCAAAATTGACTAGTTACCTTTGGCACACACCGTCGTTAGAATGAGACATATCTTCAACTGGGAGGATATCCTAGCCTTTAACATATGTCTGTACACAAATAATATCCAAGGTATGAAGAAGCTATGTTTTTATATGTCTTCTTATATGATAGACGCCATTTTTTCCTTAATACATTTTCCTGAACTGAGATGAAGTTGGGACCGAAGTCATCCCCCCATTCATGTTTATTGCTCCCAAATATGGAGCATAAATTTCATTTTTTTTTTATGAGATTTGTAATTTATTCCTTGCCCCTCTACACTCCATCCTTTTCATCTTCCCTAGACATAGGTTATCCTTTGAGGATAGAAATGGGATGAAATGGGTGGCTGATTGGTTTTTCTACAAGTATTATCCATTCATTAAGGTTTATGGAACCAGAGGGGCTCCACATCCCTTGCAATATTTCATCTAGGACTAACTACTAATGATGAAAATAGCATATCAAACGATTGGGTATGGAGTCACCACACTATTGCAAACCAGTAGTAAAAGACTACGACAAATCTTCCCTCTCCACATTGTAAGTTATTCCATCTCCGACGCTCAACACGCAAGGAAGGAGGCTGAGACCTTACAAGAGTTAATCCTGTGCGCAGGTGAGCCTAAAGGACAGGATCCTCATGAGCTAGCTATTAGTCATGTCAGGTCTATCAATCTCATTCATCCAAATATTTATGTTGTTGATTTTGAAGAGGATAAATTTAAAGGATTACTCTCATACAATGAAGTCTTGTACCAACTACCCCATGATGCGGCAAAGCGATAAATTGATCTCGAACAAGAAGAATTCAATCTGGAAACTTTAACTCAATTCCAGAAGTTGTGTCAACAAGAGAAAGATACTGGTAACACCAAAGAAAATGAGAAAAACCAAAAAGAAAAGCACCTTGAAGAGAAAAGGCTCCAGGCGGAGCAAGATTATCAAAGAAGAAAGATTGAGGAAAATACCAAGCTAGAACATGAGTGTGTGACACATCAAGAAGATCTGTAGAACAAGAAAAAATAAGAAGCTACAAATTTATCAAAGGATGAGGAAGCCAAGAGGCTGGCTAATGAAGCACAAGCTAGGAAACTGTTTGAAGAGGTAGAGGTGAAGCAATTGGTAGATGAGGCTGAATCAAAGAGAAAAGATGATGATATTTTAAAGCAGAATTTAAACCACACCCCAGGAAATCTGTCGAAAATAACTGTTGGATGCAGGCTGAGTCAGGAAGAAAGGCTATTTTTGGAGGAGAAGCATGCAAGGAGGAAAATAAAAATGGAAGGAAAAGCAACATGTGTAAGACAAGTAGACGAGGCGTGCATTCAGGGAAGACCTAACGATGCTAGGGTTAGGGTTTTTGTAATGTATTGTAATGGATGGTTAGACAAGGATATAAATAAGTAGTACTTAGAGAGAGTGGAGAGAGAGGGGGGGAATATACAAAGATCAACATAGAAGAAGAGATCATTGTAAGAACTATACGAGTCACTATGCTGATGAGCTGGGAAAGTAGGGAGCGACTTGATCCTGAGGGTTAGATCACAGGTTGAGGAGCTTGGTGTGATCTAGTCAGTCTCACAAGGATCGAGGGGCCTATTTAGGGGAGTGCGATCCATGAATGTAAACACATGCGGTGTGATATATTATTGAACCATAATAAGAAGCTTGAGAACCAGATATTTGTGGACATAGACTAGGAAGGGGTGAACCATGGTAACACCTGTGCTATATGAATGAATGTATGCATCTTTATTTCCTCTTAAATGTTGAATGTTAGATGAATGAATGAACTAGTATATATGGCATTCCACATGCATGGATATAATGATTGTTATAGTTAGATGTTAGAATGAATGAATAAATATTACACAACACAACCACAAATATCCACTCATTCCCTAGTTGCAAACACCTGAGTATTGCAGCCACCCATAGAGCTATCTTGGGTGAGACTACGCAGTACACTCTGTGTGTTGTGTTTCCTTCTGGTTTACCAGAGGGGTTGATAATTTAAATGGATTTTGTTGTGAAGCTTATCAAATCTGAACCAGGGTCCATCTAGGATGGTAAGGTAGAATTAGAATAAACCATAAAGAATCCTCAAGACCAATAGAATAGTATAAAGCTAACAAATGGTTCCGATGTCGGTTGTCGGGAAGAAAATGGGACTGAGTATGTGAGATTTGTGGAATACACGTCAAAAGAATGTAGAATTGGGAAACAAGTCATTGATAGAATGAAAATATAAAAGGGAATGTTGAGACCGTGGAATCCAATGCAGGCATAGATAGAAAGTTGGTTGAAAACAAAGGAGATGGAGTTTGCACAGAAAGATAACAGAAACCCGAAGTTGACACTGTGAAAATATCTGGACAAGTACGTATTCACCGACTTGCATGAAGTATTTTTCTATGATTTCCCGCATGTATTGCAGGAGTGGATAAAAATATTGAAAGTTAAACATCCTACAAATCAGATCAGACAACTAGAGTGGAATCTTGAAGAGATTGTGCAGTTACAATGAGTTGATAATAAGTTTACGTGCGTAGTAGATTTCTGGTTAGACAACATTGTTGCAGGATTTATCACAGAATTTGTAGTATATACAACAAAGTCATACAGCACAGATGAACAAAGTTCTTGAAGGGACCCCAAGGTAGGTACATCAGATCGTTATATACTTCCATTAAGATATTACTATATAACAAAGGTGTAATGACAATGGAGTCAGACAACTAAACTTCCCTGCGTGTATGGGGGAAGGGGGGAAGCACTGACAGGAGAAGGAGAAATGGAAGGAGAAGTGGATAAAGGAAAGAAGGATGAGGCCTTTGACCCAATTATGATGGACGAAGACCAGATCAAACAGATCATGGAAACAACTGGGAAGATGCGAAGTGGATTACCCTACCAATATAAGGTGAACAGCAAGAAGAGAGCCGTAGCCGTGAGGGAAGGCTTGGAAAGTGATGAAGAGGAGGTAGAGGATCTTCGAGCCATGGAGCATATTGAGGAAATACTCCATGCAACATATGCGAGGAAGACGAGAGGTCCAATATAGGAAATAAAAGGCAACACTCCTATCCATATTAGTGTTAGTGTGGAACCCATAAACCCATGTGCGGCCAATACACCAATAAGAACACCACCATTTAGACAACCAAATTTTGGGAGAAGGAAGACAGCAGGAAGCACATATACAGAAGGAAAAATGATGCAACACCCCTACCTCACCAGGTTCTTCTTGACCTCCTGGTTTAAGGATCATTCTTAATCTCCCTTGGGTCGAAATGGCTCCTTGATTCCTAGCTAGAATTTGAAACACTAATAACCACAGGTCCTTCTTAGGAGTTACTCCTGCGTGAACAAGCACTAGGCGCGAACTCTTGGTTCCACGTGACCACAGGTGTGACCACAGACTTACCCCAAAGGGTGCGTTGGGTTTCGTGACTTCGCTAATTTTAATGTTGAGTTCCTAACTCCTTCAAGTCTCGAGACCCTGAAAAGGGCTGACGGGTCTCTAGCTCCTCCCTTAAGTCCTCCTGATGTGACCCTCTTCTATGACCTGGGGCCAATCTCCAAGCGCATCAGAATTTCGAGACTTAGGAGTTTACGATACAAGGCTCCTCCTTTCCCCAAAGTTTGAACTTGTGATTTGTTTTCTATGTATCTACGATCCAAATTCTTCCACGATCAATAGTCCATATCCTATCGAGATTTTGTGACTCTTGACTCCAAGACACAACTCTCTCCACACTCCCGAATTCTGAAATGACAAAACTTCACACACGAGATTAGCGACTCTTGTTGATACATTTCTAACGTCAGTTCTCCCTCCTGATATTGTGAGTGTTTAAGGACTCTCACCTTAACCCCTTCGCTGATTTGCTAGATCCAATGGTCTACAAAAATTGGTGGTTCTTCCTCTGAGAATTTCATCCGTCTGTTCAAACTCTTGATAACTCCTGCCAAAGAACTTGGCATCCTTCCTCTTGAGATTTCCTTCGTTGAGATGATTTCGAGCCTCGTCCTTCCTTCAAACTTTTTGAAGTCTCTATCCCTCCCGATCTTGATTCTTGCTGCAAACTCAAAGATTCTAAGGGATTCTTGCACACACTCCTTGCGGCCTCTACGATAATCACTGATTATCTAATGTCTTCCTTTTCTGCGCACTCCTTGTGACAAAAATATTTCAACCACTTCCTTGGTTGAAAATGCCTAAGACTTCAACCGACCTGTGCACACCTTGCACGACTCCGCGCGATACTTGCACTCTTGCTGGTATGAGAACAACGATATCTCTCTTGATATTTTCTGAGGTAAAACTCAGAATCTTGTTGACGCACTCATTGTAGACTTTCACTGCACTCCTTGTACGAATTCTCAGGACAAGAAAAAATGGAAACTCATACTATCCCTCTCACAGACCTTATACATTCTGTTAGTGCCAATTCTTGCAAGTCATGAGCATCAAGCACAACACACAAAAGAAGTCCCTTTCGGTCTTAAAATCAAGCGAGCAGGCATTTTGTTTTCAACGGCAAGGATCCACAGATGGAGAAGATCGACGGTCATCGGCTAAGTTTGAGTCGCAGAGTTGGACGAGGTCTGGCAGATGAGCTAATCTCTTATGGTCAAAATCATGAAATGATGAGCCATTTCAACATTTTAGCTACTGGGACTTCAAATGGACACAGGGTCTCTCTCTCTTCCACTACATTTCGAAACCCTGAAACGCGAAATGTGAAAAGCGCCTGAGAGCCATTTCGTCATTTCGGCTACCGGGACTTCAAAAGGACAAAGGGTTGCTCTCTTCCACTGCATTTCGAAACCCCAAAACGTGAAATGTGAAAAGCACTTGGGAGCCATTTCGACATTTCGGCTACCGGGACTTCAAAGGACACGTGGTCTCTCTCTCTTCCACTGCATTTTGAAACCCCGAAATGCGAAATGAAAAAAGTTCCCGGTAGCCATTTCTGCATTTCAACTACCAAGACTTCAAAATACACAGGGTATCTCTCTTCCACTGCATTCTGAAACCCTAAAATGCGAAATACGAAAAGCGCCCATGAGCCATTTCGAGATTTCGGCTACCAGGACTTCAAAGGACATGGGGTCTCTCTCTCTTCCACTACATTTCGAAATCCTGAAACACGAAATGAAAAAAGGGCTCGGGAGCCATTTCGTCATTTCAGCTACTAGGAATTCAAAGGACACGGGATCTCTCACTTCCACTGCATTTCGAAACCCCGAAATGTGAAATGCAAAAAGCGCCCGAGAGTCATTTCGACATTTCGGCTACCGGGACTTCAAAGGACACGGGGTCTCTCTCTTTCACTGCATTTCGAAACCCCGAAATGAGAAATGTGAAAAACGCCCAAGAGTCATTTCGTCTACCGAGACTTCAAAGGACATGGGGTCTATCTCTATGTTTTCAGTCTCAGCCACCCTCCATGAAAAAAACAGTTAATGAATATTGAGTAGGTGGTTTATACCTCATCTCAAGCCATGAATGCAGGGCATGGAGGTTCTAGCAGGTAGTCTGCCCAAGATCATCTTGTGTGTAGGTTTTCCTAAAAGAGCCATGCCGATATGATGTCCTCAACTGATCAGAAGAACCTGGACACACTAAGTTATACTTTAATGTCTGATCTACCCTCCTGCTGCCAAGGGGGTGAATTGCTCTGAGCATATATACTCAGTTTTTGTATTTTTGTAAGGAGGGATGGTAGAGCAGAACTCCTGACCGTAATGTTTTAATGAAGCACTGGTTTTCTTGGCTATGTATCTGTATATGAAATTTCCTTGTTTAATGTAAGGAAACTCTCTTTTTCATCTTGTTTTGATCTCAATCTGAAAGGGTTCATGATTGAATGATTCATATGAATCGTCGTGACTGTGTTATGATAAATGATTTATTATAGCTCTGTTACGTTCTTTTAGTGTTTCTGTTTTTGAATATAAGAAGTTCTTGTGTTTAAAGTTTTCTTCTATAGGCTGTTGGAAGCCTGATGCCCACAACATCCCTTCACATTTCCTCACAGAAGTATTCCTCCTACTCACCCTTATTACAACTTACTGCCTGAAATTGAACCAAGACCTCATTTGCTTGTGCATGCCTGGCCTAGTTTCTGAGTTACAACGATATTGTTCCGAGTTTGCTTCCATTCATCACCCTTTATCAACAAATCATGAAATTCAAACTGGTGGGCCTCAGGCTTACTCCTGCTACAATCTAGGAGTGACTTATGATGCCAAAATTTCTAGTGTCATTTCCAGGGACAAAGTTGAAAATTTTCCCTGGGATTGAACAACATCGAGCCTCTGATTCTAAAGGTGCATCAGACATCATAGCCCTATGATATTTTTACTGTGCACCTGGCGACTCCACTGTGGCAAACTTGTTGTTTTGGTCGTGGCTTCTAGAGGCAGACACATGCGGTCCCATCCATTGTTGCCTCTAGCTACACCTGAAGCTAATCCGGAGGTGATTTTCAGAAAAGGAAAGGCCTTTGAAGGAGAAACTTCCACCGCTGAACCAGGTAATTCGCCATCTCCTTCTGTAGAAACTAAATTTTCTTCTTCTCAACTTACTAACAGACCTTTTTCTGAAGTTTCCCATTTCTTGAATTTTGGAAGTGTTCCTGCTGAGTTTTCCCCTCCTAGTATGGGATTGGAGGGAGAAATCCTTGTCACTCCCCTGTCCCCTGAAACTGTACCTTGGCGTAGGCCCTGGACCACATAATATTTCCCCACCCCTAGATTTACCACTCCTCCTCTTGTTATTGTTGTTGCTACTGCACAGAGAGAAGAATCTACTGACTCAAGCCCTTTAGCCTTCTCTCTGAATCCCCCATTGTTTCCCCTTCCACCTGGAAGCTCATTTCTAGTATCCCCTATTCGAGTTCCTTCTTCTCCAAGTTCTCCTCCACCTAATATTCCTATGGCAGGAGCAAATCCCCCCATGAATAGAATGGAGGATATAATAGCTACTAGGTATGCTCCCCTTGTGTTACCTCAGCCTCTCAATTCCCTTCCGGCAGATGGCCACCTTAAGCAGTTGCCCAAGTTTACAGGCAAAGGGGACATAGCTGCAGAAGAACACCTTGAAGCCTTTTACAATTTTACAGATGATCGTGTTATCATTAATGCAGACATATGGATGAGGATTTTCGTCCATAGCCTTGAAGGTGAGGCTAGAAAGTGGTTTAGGGCCCTGTCTCCTGGATCTATCGATGGGATTGAGGCTTTGGATAATGCATTTTTGAGACAGTGGGGAGACAAAAAGGACTTCATGTATTACATGACAAAGTTCGGGTCTTTGAAGAGAAATGAAGGAGAGTCTGTCTCTGATCTCTCCAAGGGATTCAATAAAATGTACAATAAGATCCCCACTGAAATAAATCCCTCAGAAGCCTCTACTAAGATCACTTATGCTAGCACTTTTGATCCCGATTTATGCCTTCTGTTGAGGGAAAGGAGAGCCACTACTCTGGCTCACATGCAGGATGCAGCCGTGGAAGTAGAATCTAACCTATTGGTTGTTGAATGACTCAGGAATATGGATGATAGAGACATATTGATCCAGGTGGATATCAGTGGCCACCCACCTTTTCCAACTAGCTCAAAACAACTTTCTGGCAATTTTGGCAATTTACTATTTTTAGCAGGTTTTAACTTCCGGGGCCATTTTGAGGGCCTAAATGAAGGTTTTTTCTAGATCTAGGTTCTCAATGATATGAAAATATATGATTGATCCCCCAAAATGAATATCCTCGACAATACCTTTCCAACGAGCTATCATACGCCTAAAACAGAGATCGTATGCAAAAGTTATGGCCCCAGGAAGTTGATGTACTAACTTACCCAAACGGGGCCCACATGAATTTTGGCGCTTCATCTCCTAGGGTTAGGTTTTTGGATGTCTAGGAATTTTGGCATTCCCATTTATTGTAAAAGGGCCTTCAGAGCCTCATTGTAATCATCTTCTTGCAAATGCGAGTAGCTGTCACATCTCTTCTCAGAGATAAGCTGCCACCATTCTAGCGAGTCTTTCATTCTGTATTTTTACAGTCTCTGTACATTTCTTTGATTAATAGAAATAATGTATTAATGTATATCTGTGTTTATGGTTGCATCTATGATACATTTTTGTTATATTATTGAATATCTGCAATATCTCTATGCATTTCTTTATTATATCTCTGCTCTCATTTCGTGCCGAAAATAATCCGGATCAGTGGTATTATAGCAGGTTGTTCTTGATCATTTTTTCAATGCATGTTCCCGACGAGGTCCGAGTATAGAAAGTTGGGTCTCGATCTTGTCTCTCTTGAATACAATCACTCTCGCACACCCAAGAAACCCTCAATGGTGGAAGAAAAGAAAAACGATGGAGCAAACAATCCTATCAATCTGTTGCTTGAGCAAGCTCTCATGCGACAGAGGGACGAAATGATGGATAATTTTGCCCACTTCCTTCAATGCCTACCGATAGCATCAAGTGCATATTCATCAAGCGACCACTTTGGAGGCACCTCACCTTTCAAGGTACAAGTTAATTTTGATATTCCTGTATTTGAAGGACAGATAGATGAAAAAGCCCTAGAAAAATGGTTAACTCTGCTAGAAGGTTATTTCTCTGTTCACAATTTTTCTGAGAAAGAAAAGATCACCTTTGCACTCCTCAAAGCTCTCCCTCATGTCAAATATTGGTGGAAAAATTACTGGGAGAAAAGTTCCACAAAGGATTCTAGAATATATGGGGCCGATCCCACCTGGGATTTTTTCGTGGATGTGGTAAAAGAACAATATTACCCTGTTGGCAACTATGAGGACCAGTACATGAGATGGACCACACTGTGGTAAGAGAGGGGCCAAGAAGTTTCGGAGTTCACCAATACCTTCCATACCTTGCGCACCAAGCTGGGTATCAAAGAATCTGAGTGACATTTGGGTCTAAAATACCATGGGGCTCTACACAGATACATCCAAACTGAAATGGATTTTCTGGACATCTCATCACTCAATGCTGCTTAGCGATATGCTGTTAAAATTGAGCTGAAATTTAAGCACTAGAAAAAGAAGGGTCATGGGAAGACAAAGAAGGACACCAGAAAATGGTGCGAGTTCCAAAAAATCCCTTGGCACAACACCAATGAATGTTGCTCAAAACATTCATTGGTGGTCGAGATCAAAGACAGGGAGCCAAACCTTGATTCATAATCTGATTTTGAAAATAATGGTAAAAGAAATATCATCAACACAGACCCCACTTCTATTGTCGCGACTGCAACAATTAAACCGGAAGAACCAACAGATCCTGAAGAAGGGGAGTGCCTTTTTCATTCACAGATGTGGGTGAAGGGGACCCCACTGCATTTTATTGTTGATAGTGGAAGCTAGAAGAACCTCATCTCAGCAGAGGTCGTCAAACAGTTGGGATTGTCAACAACACCACACCCGCAACCATACAACATTGGGTGGCTTCGCCAAGGATGAGATCTCCGTGTCAGCCAACAATGTCGATTATCATATGGCATCCATCCCTTCAAGGATGAGGTATTATGTGATGTTTCCCCACTCGATGTCTGTGATGTGCTCTTGGGCCAACCATATATGTGGAGATGCCATGCTGTTTATAAGTCTCAACCCCGTAGTGTCATTGTTACTTTTGGGGGGTCATCTCTACAGAATACCATAGGTAGTTCTGACTACTGTTCAACCTAAAAAGTGTCACAAGGTAGTATCTCATACTGCAAAATTCAGCTTCTTCACAATCTATTCAAAAGGAGAACAAAAGAACACTGCAACCACTACAGCCCTACCCCAAGCACATTCTATCCAAAAAAAGTAGGTTGACAAGGTTGCAGCAAAGCGCAAAGATTCCTTCTGCACACCATCCTCTCATGTATCTCAACTTGTTGAACAACCTCAACCTCAACAGGTTCTTGATAGACTTCCACAAATTGAGCAACACGGCGTCTCCAGCAAGACAAGCAGCTCACCAAGATGCAGATTCAATAAATGCTTTTCCTTCTCCCCTGGGAACCCAACGCAATGGAGACCATTGCTTCCTAAGGAGGGAGCTTTGATCCAGGTGGATATCAGTGGCCACCCACCTTTTTCAAGTGGTTCAAAACAACTTTCTGGCAATTTTGGCAATTTACTATTTTTAGCAGGTTTTAACTTTCGGGGTGATTTTGAGGGCCTAAATGAAGGTTTTTCGAGATTGAGTTTCTCAATGATAGTTGAAGGCATAATTGAGCCCCCAAAATGAATCTCCTTGATGATACCTTTCCAACGAGATATCATACGCCTAAAACGGAGATCGTATGTAAAAGTTACGGCCCCGGGAAGTTGATGTACTAACTTACCAAAACGGGGCCCACATGACTTTTGGCGCTTCATCTCCTAGGGTTAGGTTTTTGGATGTCTAGGAATTTTGACATTCTTGTTTATTGTAAAAGGACCTTCAAAGATTCATTGTAATCATCTTCTTGTGAATGCGAGTAGCCGTCACATCTCTTCTCAGAGATAAGATGCCACCATTCTAGCGAGTCTTTCACTCTGTATTTTTACAGTCTTTGTACATTTCTTTGATTAATAGAAATCGTGTATTACTGTATATCTGTGTTTATGGTTGCATCTCTAATACATTTATGTTATATTATTGAATATCTTCAATATCTCTATTCATTTCTTTATTATATCTCCGCTCTCATTTTGTGCTGAAAATAATCCAGATCACATATCCAGGAAGAGACATGAAGCCTCCCCATCCAATTCCTCTCCCCTTCCCTTTCAGATGGATGAGGTAACTAAAGTGCTAAAGTCGCTTTCAGATAGAATGGAAAGGTGGGAGTTGGAAGGGAATCCCATGTACATAAATCCCCAAAATACTAATAACAGAGGCTTTAGGAGGCCTAGCAACAATGTTCCATAGGCTTTGCCAAGGGAACAAAGGAGCAAGGACAGAGATGAGAAGAGGATTCAAAACCCTCTCCAAAATAACCTAGTTGCTCATGAGGAAGGAGAGGAGATAGATGAGCTCGACCCTAAAATTCACTATATTGAAGACACCTTCCCTTTTCCCCATTTGACTCAATCTATATATGAAGAATCCCTTATGAACAGTCAAGTCAATGAGTTGGGTAAAGGGGAAAAGCCCAACAACACTCCTAATAGATATCATCTTAGGTCAAAGAAGAAAGAAGGAAATTTTGATAGCCATGATCAGCCTCTCATAGTGGAAAAACCTGCTAAGCCTATAACAATCACTACTAAAGAGAAGAAAACTCAGAATACTTTGCCAACAACCAAAGAACCTGTCTCTGAGGTAAGGGAAGCTCCTCAGCCTTTTCCCTCCTTTAGTTTTGAGGATGAAATTCAAAATATTAGAATTCTCATACCCCTCTCAGAGCTAGTTAAAAATGAAGATTTCAAAAGGTCCCTCTCAAAGTTGCTACAATCTGAGTCCCCCCAGCCTTCTACAGACTCAATAAATCTTCAAGATGAAAAGCCAACAGTCATCCTAGGTCCCATTATAGAAGACACAGATGATTCATCCCCTCCCTTCTACACATCCATGAACATACATGATAAATTACTACATAATTGCCTCATGGATTCAGAAGCTTCCCACAACCTTATGCCCAAAATAGTCATGGAAGAATTGGGACTGGAAGTGACAAAGGCTTATCACGATTTGTACTCTTTTGATTCAAGGAGGGTGAAATTCCTTGGAGTCATCAAATACTTGGTGGTCTCTTTATTTCAGCTACCAATGAAGAGTGTGGTCATGGACATTGTAGTAGCTGATGTTCCCCCCAAGTTTGGCATGCTGTTGTCAAGATCTTGGATTAGAAAACTTGGAGGAACATTACATATGGATCTCACATATGCCACCATTCCAGTATTTGGAGGGGAACACAAGAGGTTGTACAGAGAAGCTCAGTTGGCCTACATTGTCAGTGATGAAGAAGACCCCACTAATCACCCCATCTTTGCACTTGACACTGATTTGGGGTCTAGTTTATTGCATATCACTGAGACTCCTGAAGCCCCTTTTCAAATAAGAAAGAAACCCATATTTAATCATGAGATACCTCCTCCAACCACCTCTGTTTGGAAAATTTTCTTCGACGAAGCTTCTTCATGTTGGAAATACTAATACAACTGAGAGGGGGGGGGTGAATCAATTGTTTATAAGCTTAAATAATTTTACCCCTTCTTAACAATTATTAATATTTCTTCATGGGTTATCAAGCAACATACAACATATTAACAGTACGAGTAAAGATCATCAGTCACACATAAAATACACACAGAGACAGATTTTCACGAGGAAACCCATAAAGGGAGAAAACCTCTTCTTCTTCGAAATGATAGGCAGTCTTTTTCAGTTCTGTACATCATCTATAATTGA
>ML791019.1:583760-640823 GCA_009831015.1 Picea engelmannii | reverse complement strand
TCCGTCGGGATTTCGCATATCGCGAAATCGGGGTTTTCGTTGTAATGTGAACTTTGCATTGTGAATTCCCGATCCCCGAATTGCCGATGATGCCTCCTGGCTGCCACGTGTCCATACAAATGAACGGTCCAGATCCCTGCTTGCTTAACGGTTGCGATCAAGTCGCGAAATCGCATATCTCGATTTCGGGGTTTTCGTAGTCATTGTTCTTTGCATTATGAAATCCCGATCCCCGATTCTCCGATGGCTTATCTCCCTCACAACTTCTGCAGATATGACGGCTATTGGCCTTTCGGGAAATTTGGATGGGATCCGACAGTCACCATCTTCCTTCTTCTCTGTAAACTTCTGTTGCACGCGTTTTCTTCAATGCTGTTCCTCCTATGCTTTTACGTCCAAATCCCCAAATTCTGCATATCATGCCATTTCTGTTGTTGCCATCAAAGACAACAATCATCAACACTGCATTCATTGCTTGTTCAATATTTGCCAACACTTCAAGCGAAGGCGCTAGCGCTGGAGTGGTTCTTGTGTCCAATTCGCAGGAAACCATATCCCTGTCATACAAGCTAGAATTTGAAGCTACCAATAATGTGGCAGAATATGAAGCTCTTGTTCTGGGTATGAGGGCTGCAAAAGAAATGGGAATTAAGGAGGTAGCAGTGTTCTAAGATGCGGAGTTGATAATCCAGCAAGTCATAAATGCTTATCGGGCTAAGCATCCTTGGCTCAGGAGTTACAAAAATGAAGTGTGGGACTTGATTGATAATTTCTTCTCAACTTTCAACATTTATTTTATTCCAAGAGAGGAAAATACTTTGGTCGATTCCTTAGCTGTTTTAGCTAGTATATTCAAGATCCCTCTGCCACCTAAGATCAAATATGAGGTCGAGATAAGATACAGGCCATCTATTCCAGACAATATCAAGCATTGGAAAGTATTCGAAGATGATATTGAAATCAAAAAATTTCTTCAGTCCGTCGACGAATTTTCTGCATTGCATATTGATCAAGATCTTGATCTTGAAAGTCACCCTCACCCTGAGGTATTTTTAAATAAAATTTCTAATCACCATATTATTCATTTGCCTAGCAATCACATTCCGAAGGGACTAGTCCCTTTAGAAAGGTTGTTCAATGGGAATGATGTCGCAATAAAGGGTAGGGTTTCAAATGGATATGATGATATGGCAGAGTGCAACATCGAAACACAGGAGGAGCCTAAGTTTGTCAATTTGTCAAGCAGTTTGACCAAAGAATAGAGGGCTGAATATAGAGAGTTATTAAGGGAATTTGCTGATGTGTTTGCATGGACCTATGAAGACCTCAAGACATATGACACAACTGTCATTGAACACAAGATCCCACTGAAGGGAGAGGCTAATCCATTTAGGCAGAAGCTAAGACAGATAAATCCCATGTTGTTGCCCGTCATGGAGAGAGAAGTGAAGAAGTTGTTAGATGCCCAAATCATTGTCCCCTTGAGATATTCTGAGTGTTTGGCCAATTTAGTCCCGGTGAGGAAGAAAAGTGGAGAAATCAAGCTCTATTTTGATTTCAGGAACCTGAACAGGAGCTCAAAGAAAGACAACTATCCCTTGCCCAACATGGAACACATATTGCAGAGGGTAACTGGTGCATCTAGGATATCCATGATTGATGGTTTTTCTGGCTATAATCAGATATCAGTCATGCCTGAGGACAGAGAAAAAACAACCTTCACCAGTCCTTGGGGCACATTCATGTATGCCAAAATGCATTTTGGATTAATGAATGTAGGAGAAACATTTCAGCGAGACATGGACATAGCCTTCATTGGAGAGAAAGATCAGTTTGTGGTGATTTATTTGGATGAAATCACAATCTTATCCAGGTCTGATAAAGAGCACCGCTGTCACTTGAGGAAGGTTTTCTTGAAGTGCCGGAGGTTTGGCCTTTCCTTAAATCCCAAGAAATATTTGTTTTCTATGAAGGAGGGGAACCAGTTAGGACATATAGTATCAGCAGAGGGAGTGAGAATTGATCCCAGCAGGGTAGAGGAAATTCAAATCCTGTCACTTCCCAGGTCTAGAAAGGAAGTTCAGGTTTTTTTAGGGAAGATTAACTTTCTGAGGAGATTCGTCTCAAATTTTGCTGAGTTGGTGAAACACATCACAACCATGCTCAAAAAGGGAAAATAAGTGAAATGGACTGTTGAACCCAGGGAGTCTTTCATCCAAATAAAAAGGGCATTGATTGAGGCACCTGTGTTGATCAGTCCTGATTATTCCAAGGATTTCCTAATTTTTTGTTTTTCTTCTTTTGATACAGTAGCAACGGTCTTATTGCAAAAAAATGAGGAAGGGCGAGAGAAACCCATTTCATTCTTTAGTAAGGCATTAAGAGATGAAGAAATCAGGTATGATATCATGGAGAAGTAGGCCTATGCCTTGGTGAAAGCTCTCAAATCTTTCAGAGTCTATGTCTTGCACTCAAGAGTGATTGCATGCGTTCCTTCAGCCTCTATGAAGGACATCCTTATACAGCCTGACATAGATGGGAGAAGAGCTAAATGGATTGCCAAGATCCTTGAGTTTGACCTAGAGATAAAGCCCACCAAGTTGGTTAAAGGGCAGGGTTTAACCAAGATGTTGGTTGAAACCAATTGCAAGTATTTGGGGGTTAGCTTCATCAACGCTTACTCAGGAAATCAACAAGTTGGGTCGTCTAGCAAAAGCTCTCAGGTTGGCTTATCACTAGTAGAATGCACCTGGCACAAAGACATTTTGTACTTTCTGCAGAAGTTAAAGCCTCCTCATGGAATGGGAAAAATCAAGGCAAGAGCTCTAAAGCTCAAGGCGATCAGATATTGCCTTATTGACCAAGTCTTGTACTGGAGAGACCCTCTTGGGGTGTTTCTGAGGTGTTTGAACCCACAGGAGGCCCATAAAGTGATGTTTGATTTCCATAGTGGCCTTTGTGGAGGGAATCATTTCTGGAAGACCACAACACACAAAATTCTCAGGGATGGGTACTACTAGCCCACCTTATTCACTGATGTCTGTAGAGAAGTTAGAGCTTGCATCAAATTCCAAAGGTTCTCAAGAAAGAAGCAGCTCAAATCTTTACCACTAAAGGTTGTAGTAGCTTTAGCACCCTTTCAATAGTGGGGGTTGGACTTCATTGGAGAAATTCATACTCCTTCTAGTGGCCAACAAAGATGGATCCTGACTGCAACAGACTATTTCACCAAGTGGATTGAAGCTGCCCCCACCAGGAGTGCTTCACACAAGGTAATTATCAGCTTTCGGGAGGATATCATAGCCAGATTTGGCTGTCTCAGCAGAATTTTCACTGATAATGCTGCTTCTTTCAAGTCTGAGCCTCTGGTTAAGTTTTGTGAGTAGATCGATATTTCACTAATTCACTCCACTCCCTATTATCCTCAAGGAAATGGACTGGTAGAATCTTCCAATAAAAGTCTAATCAAACTCATTAAAAGGTTATTGGAAGACAATAAGAGGGCCCGAGATTCAAAGCTCAAGTTTTCTCTATGGACTGATTGAGTGACAAAAAAGAAGTCCTTAGGCACCTCATCTTTTCAACTTGTTATGAGACGAAGGCTATTTTTCCCACTCAGCTCACTTTACTTGTAGTGAAATTCTTTCAAGATCATGAAGGAGAGCCAGACCATATGGTCAGAAGAATTCATCAAGTGGTGGAACTGCAATAGATGAGGGAGCAGGTGATGGACATAGCTCATAGTCATTAGTAGAAGATCAAGCAGGCTTTTGACAGGAAGGTCAGGAAGGAGGAATTCGAGATGGGAGATTTGGTGCTTAAGTGGGATGCACCCAGGCATGATAGGGGCAAACACAACAAGTTTGATGCCCTCTGGATCAAGCCCTTCAAAATATTTGAAGTATTCTTAAATAACACATACAGGTTGCAGGATTTGGAGGAGGAAGCAGTCTTTAGTGGCCTAGTAAATGGGCATTTCCTTAAGAAATGTTTTGTTTGAGCCTTAGATGGCTCCTCTGTTTTTGTAAATATTGTCTTTATTGTTTTTTCTGTTTACTTTTGTCTTAATAAATGACTCCATAGCCCAACAGAAGGCATCTGGAAATACAGAAGGAGTTCTTAGAGAATCACAGGGACGAGTCTATCCCCCATGGAGCCTAATGTTAGTGCCAATTCTTGCAAGTCATGAGCATCAAGTGCAACACACAGAAGAAGTCCCTTTTGGGCTTAAAATCAAGCGATCGAGCATTTGTTTTTCAATGGTGAGGATCCACAGATGGAGCAAATCGATGGTCATTGGGTAAGTTTGAGTCGTAGATTTGCATGAGGTCTACCGGATGAGCTCATCTCTTATGGCCAAAATCACAAAATGATGAGCTATTTCAGCATTTCGGCTACCGGGACTTCAAAAGGACATGGGGTCTCTCTCTCTTCCACTGCATTTCGAAACCCCAAAATGCGAAATTCGAAAAGTGCTCGGGATCCATTTCTGCATTTTGGCTACCGGGACTTCAAAAGGACAAAGGGTTTCTCTCTTCCACTGCATTTCGAAACCCTGAAACGTGAAATGTGAAAAATGCCTGGGAGACATTTCGACATTTCAGCTATGCGGACTTCAAAGGACACAAGGTCTCTCTCTCTCTTCCACTACATTTCAAAACCCTGAAACATGAAATGAAAAAAGTGCCAAGGAGCCATTTTGGCATTTCGGCTACCAGGACTTCAAAGGACACGGGGTCTCTCTCTTCCACTGCATTCCGAAACCTTGAAACGTGAAATGTGAAAAGTGCCCAGGAGCCATTTCGACATTTCGGCTATCGAGACTTCAAAGGACACATGGTCTCTCTCTCTTCCACTGCATTTCAAAACTTTGAAACGCGAAATGCGAAAAACACCCAGGAGACATTTCGGCATTTTGGCTACCAGGACTTCAAAGGACACGGGGTCTCTCACTTCCACTACATTTCGAAACCCCGAAACATGAAATGCAAAAATTTCCCAGGAGTCATTTTGACATTTCGGCTACCGGGACTTCAAAGAATACATGGTCTCTCTCTTCCACTGCATTTCGAAACCCAGGAGTCATTTCGACATTTCAGCTACTGGGACTTCAAAGGACACGAGGTCTCTCTTCATGTTTTCAGTCTCAACCACCCTCCATGGAAAAATCAGTTAATGAATATTGAGCAGGTGGTTGAGACCTCATCTCAAGCCATGAATGCAGGGCATGGAGGTTCTGGCAGGCAGTCTACCCAAGATCATCTTGTGTACAGGTTTTCCTAAAAGAGCCATGCTGATTTGATGTCCTCGACTCATCAAAAGAACCTACACATGCTAAGTTAGACTTAATGTCTCATCTACCCTCTTGCTGCCAAGGGGGTGAATTTATCTGAGCATATATACTCAGTTTTTGTATTTTTGTAAGGAGGGATGGTAGAGAAGAGCTCCCAACTGTAATGTTTTAATGAAGCACTGGTTTTCCGGGCTATGTATTTGTATATGAAATTTCCTTGTTTAATGTAAGGAAACTCTCTTTTTCATCTTGTTTCTATCTCAAACTAAAAGGGTTCATGATTGAATGATTCATATGAATCGTCGTGACTGTGTTATGATAAAGGATTTATGATAGCTCTGTTACGTTCTTTTAATGTTTCTGTTTTTGAATATAAGAAGTTCTTGTGTTCAAAGTTTTCTTCTACAGGATTTTGGAAGCCCGATGCCCACAACAGCTCTTCACATTTCCTCACATAAGTCTTCCTCCTACCCACCCTTATTACAAATTACTGCCTGAAATTCAACCAAGACCTCATCTGCTTGTGCATGCCTGGCCTAGTTTCTGAGTTAGAATGATATCGTTCTGAGTTTTCTTCCATTCATCACCCTTTATCAAAAAATCGTGACATTCAAACTGATGGGCCTCAGGCTTACTCCTGGTGCAATCTAGGAGTGACTTATGACACCTACACATTCAACATGAAATCACAAATACATACACACAACATTTATACAAATGCATAATAGAGTATATATAAGCAAATTGTAAACATACCATCCAAATGATGAAAACAGTAATCATCACAACACCATGAAATTGGAATCAAAGCATTCTTATATTAATTCCAGTGCTTCTATACATGGTCTCTATAGCATCAACTATCTTCTTATACAACTACTATAATATATGTTCTACTTTTCTCTCCCGTGCTTTCTTTCTCAACATCTTCTAACTCTTACATGAGAATAATGATACATTACAATACATACGAGGTAGCTTTCTCGAGTTTTCCCTCTTACAAACTCAAGCTATCCAATTGAATTAAAGCCTACATCTACTTTACATTCATTACATTAAATGCCTCCAACCAATAGATGAGAGCTACGCTCAAGATCTGCGTTAGAATCTCCAAAATATAAATGCAAACATATCCTTTCTAGATATTACATTAATGTCTCATATTTTCAAATTCAAAATATCTCCAAAATGTGTGCTGGTGCATATCCAGTTGTCCTCCTCTTGTGTGTGCTTATGATGCTCCTGCATCAAACAACAACTGGGGGAGCCAGTTCAGGAATCATTAGTCAAGTATCTACACCATGCGGAGGTACTAGTTCAGCATTCAAGATGGCAAGACATGATCCCACCATCAGGTTACCAAAATTCAAAGGAGAGGCATCAGAGGACCCGGAGAAGCATCTGTTTGTCTGTGAAAATATATGGGAAGAAAAACAGATCACATATGAAGATACTAAACTTGCACAGTTAGCTATCACGCTAAGATATTACACATTGGATTGGTACACGAGTTTAGCTGTGAATAGTCTACCAGGGACAACTCGGACGATTGGAGATATCAAGAAGTTGTTGATAAATGAGCTCTAGAAGCCTAGTTCAGAGGATCAATATATGAATGAGATGATCGAGATTAGAGAGAAACCAGGAGAATATGTATGGGAGATTGACTAGAGATTCAAATGATTGAAAGGAAAGATAAAATATGTCATGACAGATATGCAACATAGGCATTTGTTCGTCAATTCACTGCTACAACACTAAAATATCTATTGCGACAAAAAAGTTTCAGAAACAGGCAGAGGCTCTATAGGACACCCTACAAATTGAAGAGACCAAATAACAGAAGACAGACCCGGCCATAGAGGAATTGAAAGAGGATTTGAAGAACTTAACATTCCAGCTAAACCACAACAAAAGTAAGGACAAAAGCGAATATGTTTGGTGTACTATGTGTAGGACATAAGGACACCATAAGAACAAATGTCCAACTTTCACGCAATACATGGCATAAAGAATGCCAAACTCATTTCCAACAGGAGGACTATGGTGTGAGATGTTTAAGAAACAGGGTCATGATCCATACCATTGTCCAATGATGTAGAAGTACCAGACAATACTGAAGAGCTCCTATTGTAACTTTTGCAATTTGGTAGGCCACGATGACAAATATTGCAGAACCATGGACCTCATGAGGGAAAGAACATCAGATGCGTACAGGGTGTAGGAAGAAATGATGACCGGACAAGCCACACCACAATTTAACCATGTACCATCCCTGTACAAAACCACACATCAAAAGTATAACATTGCACAACAAAAATATAACACCACGCATCCACAGTGTAATAACACACAACCACACTATAATATGGAGCAGTATAACCAGGCACCTCAGTACAATGCACCACGAGGATATTGAGATGGATATAGAGGTGGAGGAAGAGCAAGGGGAGGCTTTGGAAGAGGCAAAGGACTAGTGGTGTGCCACAAATGTCAACAACCTGGACACTATGCAAGATAATGTCCACTTCCACCTACGACGTGTATGTATTTTCATGCATTAGATCATGACATAGAAGAATTCCCTACACTATGGGGAAAGATCCAGGAAAAGAGGAATCAGAACAATCAAATGTTCAGTATATTTTGGCAAAAGCAAGGGATGATAGAAGAAACATCAACATAGTTACATGGGGAGGAGCTAAAATAGGAAACGACACAGTCAGACAAGAGCCAACACAACACCAATGGGTGAAGAAGAATGTTGAACCGAGGAAGCAGTTTGATGCACAAAAAAAAAGGAGATATTCAAGCAAGCCAGACAGTAATTCATGAAGCCAGACATTGCATCGACATCAAATGCACAACATAATAAGGAAGTACCAGAGTATGAGATGCCTCCATCGTTGGATCACACCAAAGAATCACAACCCCTGGGGAAAGTATGTATGATTAAAGGTTTTTTGCAATCATGTGTGAAGCTACTAAATGATCCATCATCTATTAAAATATTACAAAATATGCTAGAAATATGTAGCATAGAAGTAGAAGGGAAGCTAGAATAGAAAACAATCAATCATCTACATACAAGGAGGAGAACAAGCAGGGAATTCAGACTGAACTCTAACATTGGAGATTTCAACATGGGAGATATCATACTAGATTTAGGATTCGAAGTCAATGTATTACCTAAGAAGACATGGCAATGAATGGGAGAGACCGCATTAGGATATTCATCGGTTCAACTGAAACTAAAAAAACAACACAGAGTTCTATCGATTGGGAGACTAAAAGGGGTAACACTAGATCTGGATGGAGTGCGCACTAAAGTTGACTTCGAAGTCATAGATATAGTGGATGGCACAACACCTTATCCAACATTGCTTGGCTTTGATTGGGTGTTTGACAATCAGGCCATAATCAAATTGAAGATGAGGAATATTTCATTCGAGTCAAGAGAATACAAATTCATTGCCCCATTGGACTCATTAGAAGGGGAAAGGTTTGCAGAACCTACTTTCTTGGACCAAGAGGAAACTGACCAGTTGTACAAAACAACTGCGCGAGAATAATATTATGTGAACCCGACTGGATATGGGGTACTCAGTTGGAGAATAATCACCGCATGTGCGTTAGAATCAGTTACAAGCTTAGAAAACTGGCAGTAGAGGTTACACGAAGTCTCCACAAGAATATGCACAAGAATAGACCGTGTAGTAAGATGGGTAGTTACGAAGATAAGGAAACCTCCCAGCTTTCATGGAGTGAATGACTTAGAAGTATTCTTAACATGGTACAAAGATGAATTGTTAGACAATTAGAGGCTCTTGGCCCTGGATATAGCACTCAAGGAAACACCAATAAGATGGTGGGGGGCACACAAAGAAACAGTCAAGGACTGGTACTAATGTAAGAAATTACTATGCATCAGTTTGGCACAAAACAGGGAAGAAACCAATTGCATAAATATGATGGACAGGGGGCACCAACATAACACTTGGAGAAGTGAAGAATGCTATGGAGGATGACACCACCAAAGGAGTGGCCTCATCATTTTGTTCACACATTAGAAGGGATCCCAACAAACCATGGATGATTTTAGGGGCTAAATTTCGTTCATGGGCTAATTTTCCATGGTTTTTCCAAAAACGAGATTCGTTATTTTAAAAATGATTTGCCCAAATTCTATAGGATAAAATTATTTTACCTTAAAAATCGCCAAAATTTTATAAAAACTATATAAAATCCTTAGAAATTTGAATATTTTTACAAAAATATAGCCAAACATATATAGTTGACATATGAAGGATTAGTAATATTCGCCAAGGATTCTACATTTTAAAATAAATTTCCATCCTTAAAATCATCCATGCAACAAACTGGTATACAGACCAAGAATTGCGCAGAGGAATTGCAAGCTGGACAATATTACAACATAACTTTACAGTCACTTTCTCATTTAAGCATGAGAACCCCAACATAGAAAAAAAATTAAACAAATCAGAGGGGTGATATTCGTTAAAGAACTTGAGGTTGAATTCATGAGAGAAGAAGAACAACAAAACAAACAAACAGTAAAAGAACTATTGTCATGTTACCATGTGCAGGAAGAAGCACCAGATGAATATGAACCGTGCGATATTCAGATTGCGAAAGCAGAAGAGGAAAGCGAAGTGGAAGGTCCACCCTTGGAATCACAATAATTTGCTGCACTGATCAAGGTGAATAAATTCAACATTGGGATAGTTGAGAATCCTAAAATGACCATCATTGGAGACTACTGAGACGAGAAAATAGTGGAAAGCATAACAGAGTTACTGCATGAGTACAATGACTTGTTCCCAACAATGTTCATAGAAATGAAAGGCATAGTAGGAGAGTTGGGAGAAATGAAGATACCTCTCAGAGATGAGGCAAGACTGATAAGAAAACGAACATACATATTAAACCCTATATATAAGAAAAAAGTCAAAGCCAAAATCGATAGGATGTTGGAGGATAGAATCATAGAACCTGTAGAGAAATATGAATGGGAAAGACCGATGGTAGTTTAGGAGAAGAAACAATAGGGAATAAGAATACGTGTCAATCTGAGGAAGTTGAATGATGTGTACCTACATGACCCATTCCCTATGCCTTTCACAGATGAGTTGTTGGATAATGTAGGAGGACAAGAAGCTTATTTATTTACCGACGGAGTCTCAAGATACCATCAGATAAAGATAGAACCGAAAGAAAGATACGAGACCACTTTTTCCATGGAATGGGGATCCTACCAATATACAATCATGTCGTTTGGATTGAAGAATTCACCAACAATATTTTCCAAAGTAGTCATAACTGCATTCAAATAATTCATCCACCAGTTTCTAGAGGTATATCTGGATGATTGGAAAGTTTATAGTCTATTGAAAGACCATGTAGGGGTGTTGAGGATGATGTTATAAAGATGCAGGTGGTGTAATATATGATTAAATATCAAGAATTTCATCTTCAGAACACATTTTGGGATACTATTGGGCCATATAGTATGCAAACACAGATTGCTAGTAGATCCTACCAAGATTGTAGTAATTGTTAATCTACCACCACCAAAATTAGTTTTCCAATTGAGAGAGACATTGGGACACACATGATACTACAGGAAATTTATAAGGGGTATGATTATATCACTACGCCAATGGAGAAATTGCTAAGAAAAGACAACAAGTTTTAGTGGAATGAGGACTGTCAGTGCGGATTGGTGACACTAAAAAAAAAGATGGTAACCACACCAATACTAGTATTCCCATATTGGGAAAATACATTCCATGTACACGTAGATGCATCAACCATATCACTTGGACCTATTCTGATGCAACCAGGATAAGGAGAATTGGACCATCCTTGAACATTCGCTAGCAGAAAACTGTCATAATTAAAGAAAAAATACAATACCACAGAAAGAGAAGGCTTAGCTATGGTCTATAAGCTTCATAAATTCAGGCATTATTTATTGGGAAAACATTTCAAAATGTTTACAAACCATTCAGATCCAAAATACCTCGTCAAGAAGCCAGTGTTGGGGGGGGAGAATTTGTAGATGGTTATTGTTGTTCTAGGAATTTGACTTTGAAGTGATAGTCAAATGAGGGAAGTTGAATGTAGGACTTGATCACCTTTCAGGGATCACTAATGGGGAGGAACCTATGAATCCAGAGGACAAATTTCCCGATGCACAATTATTTTTAGTCCAAATATCTAATGAATACTTCGCAGACATCATCCAATACTTGAGTACAGGGAATGCACCACAAGAATTCAACAGTACATAGAAGAAAAATATGGTAGTTAGGGCTATAGACTATCAATTGATTGCAGGACACTTATAAAAAATGGGAACAAATAACATCTTGAGAAGATGTGTGCTAGAACATGAAAGACCTAGGATTTTAGCAGAATCCCATGAGGGAATAATAGGAGGACATTATGCAGAAAAAGATACCATGCAAAAGGTATTACGCACAGGACTATGGTGGCCGACTGTTCAAAAAGACTCAAAATACTACTGCCAGAAATGTGATGTATGTTAGAGGGTTGGTAAAATGAATAGAAGGGATGAGATGCCCCTGAGACCACAAGTAACCTTGTAGGTATTCCAAAAATGGGAAATAGATTTTGTGGGACCAATTAACCCACCAAAAAAAAGGTTAGGAGTGAGGTACATTATCATTGTGACGTAATACTTAACAAGATGGGTAGAAGTAGCACCAGTAAAATATTGTAGTGCAGAGACATCAACACACTTCTTGTTTGAACAAGTGATCACTATATTTGGCTGCCCAAGGATTTTGATGAGTGACCAAGGCAATTCATTAACAAAACTATTAGGGATATGACTGAGGATTTTGAACTTTATCATCAAAAGAGTACACCATATCATCCTCAAGAAAATGGAATAGTGGAAGCCTTTAACAAAATCCTCGAGAATGCATTGACAAATATCTGCAACGTTAATAGGGACGATTGGGACTTGAAGATACCAACAGTAATATGGGCGTATAGGACCACATGCAAAAAATTGACAGGGAATACACCATTCAGATTGGTGTATGGACAAGAAGCAGTGGTTCCATTAGAGGTCTTGGTACCTAGTTTGTGTGTCACAACAATTACTAACATGATAGAGCGAGGCATAGTACAGGAAAGGCTAAGTCAGCTAGTGATCATGGAGGAAGATATCATTCTAGCATGGTTTCACCAAGAAGTACAGAAAGCAATGGACAAATCTTGGCATGACAGACATATCAATAGGAAACATTTCAAGGAGGGAGACTTAGTCTTGGTGTACAACAATAAATCTCTTCAACACCCAGGAAAACACAAAATGTATTGGTTAGGACCATACGAGCTAAATACTTTCAAATATGGGGGATTTATATAGTTGAAGGATTTAGGAGGAACAAAACTCATAGGGATGATCAATGGGAGTCGACTGAAGCTATATGGGGATAGTCGACCTCCTAACACTAAAAAAAAGAAAAAAAAAGAGGGGTTATTGCGCCAGACATCAAAAGAGAGAAACAAAGGTGCAATGCCCTAAAAATAGAATGGGCACACACACTCATCAACACTAGCGTGACGAAGAAAGTACCAACATTTACTAAAAGGCGGAAACAACAAAAAGGACAGATACAAAAAATAAGCGCCAACGGATGGAGGCTATCAAACTTAAATGACAAGAACGATTGACGGGATGCTGCATTAATCGCGCCAACTGGCAATGGTAAGAGAATTCAATGGCCAACACGTGGGAAGCGCTAGTTCATTCAAAATTCAAGTAGGGTAACATATCCGAGAAGTTTCACACAATTCCTATATAAAGTAAGTACGTGAGGATCAGAAGGGTTATTGAGAAATTGAGAAAATCACAGAGTGATAGAGTATATAGAGCAGAGAGAGTTTGTAGAAATTACAGAGCAAACTAAGCTCGATGGAGAATACCTTTACTACCATGGAACCACCCAAGATAGGAGCACCGAGCCAGGCATACATAATACCTCGAAGAAACATCAGATCACCCAAACATCCACAGGAAAGTGATCAACAACTACCTTGGCTTACAAAATTCGTTAACTTGGAAGAAATCAAGTCGCTCGATATGGCACCAGGAAGCCCCACACTAGTGGTGGAGGAAACCCAGTAGAAAACACCAGTGGGCATGGACATTGATATGACGGGAGTGGGATAGGGCCAATGGGCCGAGGACACAGGAAATAATTTGCACCCCGAAAACCCTGAAGAAGCCTCGAGAGTCAATGGGATGGGCCCGAACCAGGATGAAATGACCGCACTAGAAAGTTCACACACAACCACGCATGAACAACCATAAGAGGGCACAGTGGAATATGTCACTAGTCGGGCAGAGGAGTATGCAGAAGAAATAACAATGGAGGTTGGAACCTTGAGTCAACCACCACAGTGGAAGGGAAAACAATCGGTATCAAGATCATTATGCAAGCAGGCCACCACAACCATAGTCTTACCGCGCATTCTGGAAGGGGTGTATGTTGTGGGTAATATGTTAGGCCACATGGAAAAACTATGGTACTCATACCACGATGTGACTGACACATAAACGTTTCTAGAGTTTTCCAAGAAATTTTACCTGGATACTATGGGTATAGGACAGTTCGGTGAACCAATTAACCAACCAAAACAGTGGGCAGCTAGACTGGCCAAAATCGAGATTCTAGGCCTGTTGGAGATCCCACACTTTTGAAGGGGCTGGGATGTAAGCAACTGCATCAAGCAGTTGATGGCAGTTACCCACAGAGGAGACCTATGGATGTAACAACCCATCTTGATATATGTTGAGCTCATTACATATATTACAGGGCTATCACCTCGGGGGCAGACACCCGTGCAATACCTCAATGAAAAAATGAAGGAGAAGGCATTGGCCGAGGAAATGAAGAATACGTATGGTACCAAAAGAGGGTTGTGCAGAATCATAATTAAGCGCATTAGTGACGCAACCACAAGGATGGCCACAAAAATCATGGTGTGCAAGTTACTCAGGAAGTGTCACAAGGAGGAATTCCTTGTCGGGGTCATTGCAACTACAACACAATGTTTGGAGGGCACAATACTCAGTTGGGCCCTGTACTTGTTGAATCTGTCCCTGGAAGACTACAAGGATGCACAAGACCTGGGGATAGAATTTCACTATTCGTGGCTACTCGTCCTGATCTCCTTGGTCGGATGGAGGGAGCCTAAGTATACATACTTTGCTGCAATATCCAATCCTTGTTGTGCATCGTGATACCTGTCGTTGGGGAACACTTCAGACCCCAAGAACGAAAGTGTGAATCTAGGCATGTTTGCAGAGTATTACAATGAATTGCAGGAAATAATCGCCAACACTTGGTGATTTACACCAGATGTGGGCACACAGTATCAGGGTATAGCCAAATTTAAAGCTACCAGGCATACAGTATGGATCCAAGCACGGAAGGATCCCTAGAACCAATGGCTACAACTGCGGTACTGTGTCAAGGAAGAGGATGCAGAAATGGCCATCAAGGATTGGCACGAGGACTGGAGGTTTCCAGAATTAAATCAGGAGATGCTCGTGGATAAGGAGGTAGAGGCAAGGCAGGAACAAACACCTACAGGAGACAAACAATGCCTAAGAATCCAAGGATAAAACCCGATGCAACAGAAGAAAGGCGGGTGTCCAAGAAAGGAACCCAGGCATGGAAGAAGAAAAACACCTATGTGCCACAGGAACAAGAAAAACAGAATGAGACATCACATGGGACCTTATCAAGTGCTACTCAAAAGGAGGAAGGCTAGACCAAGATACCAATTATACAAAGGGGGTGTGTGTGTAAGAAATCTAAGGCACAAAAAAAATCGCTTGAATATACGATCAGAGAGGACGACACAGACCTTTTAGCCCAAATGGTCCAGGATCGAACAACGAAGGATTTTGACGATGCCCAACACCAAAGGGACATGATTCAGGAGGATCTTGTAGACATGAGGCAACTCCTTGAGTAGATCATAAAAACACAGAGGGCCGACAGAGGCATAGATTTAGCCCCCAAAGAATCACAGGCAGGGGCCAAGGCTGTGCTAAGTGAGTAGGATACGATCCAGATGATGGCACAGATGAGCTCTACTTTTTACATTACACCCAACATGTTGCACATGGATGAAATTGTGGGTCATACACCCTTGAAATATTTGTCCCAAATACAGTTGGTAATGATGTGGATACCATACAAGGCATTGTATAAACTCCAAGTCAGTGTCACACAGGAGGTACAGTTGCACGCATGCATAGATGCAATAGAACTACAACAGACGAAGGAAAACAAAGAAGAGTTGGAATTGGTGCTGGAGCAAGTCAAGATCAAGACCAAAGATGAGAAAGATCACGTGGATAGGCTCGAGCATGGATTGACTGTAGCATATGAAAAAATTCTAAAGAGCACGCAGACAACAGAGCTCACGGTAACGTAGAAGATTGATCAGATTGTGCAGAAAATCGATCAATACAGGTAGGAGATTGAGCACATCTGAGAACAACTCATACCTACCACTCCCCCAGAGGTGAATTAGAAAAGGAAGCAGGAAGAAGCATCAAAGATAGAGGATATGGAGCAACAAGACCGTGCAATTGCCGACTTGTTCAATAAAGCAACACAACTATGAATGAAGCTGGAGGAGGATCAACAGGTCCAACAATGGGACCAGAAAGAGGAGAAGATAAGTGAAACTGTCCAATACCTCAAGCATAGTTAGAAGACAATGTCGATCACTGAGTGCGTCAAAGGAGTACAATATATGAATAATCTACAAGCATAACTCATAGTCGTACAAACATAGAAGAAGGATTGACAAGCTTAAATGGAAACGCTCCAAGAGCGGGTAGCGGAGGTCATTGCGTAGGAAAAATATGCAAATAAGAACATGGAACAAAATCAAGCAGAGTTCTTAGAGATGATAAGCGATGAGATCACAGTGCAAATATTGGATGCACTCAGAGAAAAGACTGTGCAGGCTCAAACATAAGAAAAGGAACTCACAGAGAAGTTTTAGGCTCTCACAGGAGCTGTTGAAGAAGTACACAAAGGTTAGGTGGCTCGGGATGAGCCACATGTCAGTGTTGGGGGCCTGTTGGATGCAGACCGAGTTAGGAAGAAAGGCTATTTTTGGAGTAGAAGCATGCAAGGAGGAAAGGACAACTGGAAGGAAAAGCAACATGTGTAAGAGAAGCAGGCAAGATGCGTATGCAAGGAAGACCTAACGACTATAGGGTTAGGGTTTTTGTAATGTATTGTAATATATGGTGATCCAAGGATATAAATAATTAGTACTTAGAGAGAGTGAAGAGAGAGGGGGGGAATAGAAAAAGATTGATAGAGAAGAAGAGAGAATTGTAAGAATTGTATGAGTCACTAAGTTGATGAGTTGGGAAAGTAGGGAGCTACTCGATCCCGAGGTTTAGATCATAGGCTGAGGAGCCTGGTGCGATCTAGTCAGCCTCATAGGGACCAAGGCACCTGTTGAAGGGAGTGAGATCCACAACAGTAAACATGTGTGGTGTGATATATTACTGAACCATAATAAGAAGCTTGAGAGCCAAAACTTTGTGAATGTAGCCCAGGAAGGGGTCAACCATGGTAACACCTATGTTATCTGAAAGCATGTATGCATATTTATTTGTTGTTAAATGTTGAATGTTAGATGAATGAACGAACTAGTAGATCTGGAATTCCACATGCATGGATATAATGACTATTATAGTTAGATTTTAGACCGAATGAATAAATATTACAGAACGCAACCACATATCTCTGTTCATTCCCTGGTTTCAAACACCTGAGTATTTCAGCCACCCAAAGATCTATCTCAGGTGACACTGCACAGTACACTCTATGTGTTGTGTTTCCTTCTGGTTTACTAGAGGGGTCGATAGTTTAAAGGGATTTTGTTGGGAAGCTTATCAAATATGAACCAAGGTCCATCTTGGATGGTAAGGTAGAATCAAAATAAACCATAAATAATCCTCAAGACCAATAGAAGGGTATAAAACCAAAACCAACCCTAGGCATTGTGAATATACCTCCTCTAGAGTATACTCCCATGATCTCCATACCATGGGATTCCTCCCTCTCTTCTCAAGCTCTCAATTTTTGAATGATCCATAGTCTCCATTGGAGACTACTATTTCGACGACATAACTAGAAGCATCAATAAGAGACCGGTTAAAAGAAAAAGAGGAGAAGACTCCAAATCTAAGTCACAAGAAGGAAGGATTTTTGAATGGAAGGTCAACCTTGATCCTAAAGAGAATGTGGTTCAAGTGACTTGAGCGCTCAATTCCTTCACAAGATTAAATGCCTCCTTTGTTCTAGACTTAACTAATTCTTTGAAAATTTCTAGGACCCGAGCAATAGAGTTGGAAACATAGTTGAAAGACCAACTCACCATAGATATTTAGGAAGTTGCCAATGCAACTGAAAGTATAAACTCAGGTAATATAATTGGTTCCCTACAGGCACAAAGATACCACTTGAATGAAGAGTTTGAAAAGAGGATGCAAATCCTATGGGACACCCACAAAAACGAGTTGGAAGTGGAAAGACATAAACTTAATGTCTCTCTAGAAAATATTGGAGCCTCGACATGTACCTTGGATTCCATCAAAGCACAAGCGTTGGCTATCAACGAAGATCTAGTGTTGGAAAAGAACGAACTCCTTAGTCTATTGATCGACATACAAGTAAAGAAAAAATAACAACTTAATGTGCATAATACTCTGATTGAGACTCAAGAAAGATATTGGGAAGCTTGCGAGGATTTTGAGGATATGATAAATTGGAAAGATAAGCTTCAACCTACACCTACCTCCCTACTAGTGTACTCAAAAAGAGAAAGACTTCGGTACCGAATGTTGTTTGAAACTAGCAAAAATTGTTTGATGAGTGTCCATTCCACCCAAGGGGTGGATGATGACACATGTGCATAACTGTGGAAATATGATAATGATCTCATCACAGAGGCATGGGTACAACCATTTCAATCTATAGATGAAATGACTTCTATCAACAATAGGTCAGTTGAGGTGGAAGATCTAAAGAAGGCCAGTCAGAAAGGACTTCAGGATTTGATGCTATTTGATGAAAAATCAATTAAATAACATATGTTGTTTCCTACTCGGCTCACCCATAAGATTCAATACTTGTAAAATCCAAGACAGAGCAGTTATATCAAGAAGTGTCCGAAAAAGTCTATAGCAGAGAATCAATATTAGAGTCATTGAAATCGAGCAAGATTGAGAGAATTTTAAATGACTACTCCACTTGGAAGGAATACCAAGACCAACAACACTAGAAAACCACGTCATGATTACAAAATTCCTCATTTCTCTCCAAATGTTGATTTCTTGTGATATTGTAATCTTTTCTAGAAAATGAAGAGCCATTTTTTTGAAATGGCTCAAATTTCTATGATTGCCAAGAAAAATGATTGTAAATATTCTCCCCTCACTATCTAAAGGGAGTGCTGCCCATTTGAAAGGGATTTTGGTTTTTTAAGCTAACAAGACAATATTTTTTGCTGCAATTTAATTTGAATCCAAGAGACATTCTAAATTGGAAGATTATGGTATTGATATGTGTGAATGAGATTTTTTTGTTTATGCATCTCTCTATTTCTAACCTGTGAATATTAGATGATGAATTCCTTCTAAATCAATGTTTTCATTTCAAAGTTATCATGGTTTTTCAGGATGAGTACAACAATAATACAATGTCGTTGAGTTTATCAATTCTTTGGTTCTAAAAAATTATTCTATCAAATTCATCTATCACTTGTGTCACAAATTTATTCTTGTTGGCACAGGTGTAGACCCATGGTTCAAAAATTCAATAACTCACCAAAAAAACCCTAACTACCAACCCTTTTGGAAACACCTGCGAAGCAGATGAAGTCTCACCCGAGGTAGAGGCAGGGTGGGTTGTAGGACTCAGGTGTCTACAACGTAGCTGGGACACAGATCCATGATCACATCACCTAACATAGTACTTAGCCAATGACATGCATTAGTTCATAAATCCATTCACATCGCAGATTAAACCCTAGATACAAAACAATGCAATAACAACCAAGATCAATTACTTTTCATCACTCAACACCTAGCCTGGGATCAGATCTAGTATTCATTTATCATCAATAGAGCACTAAGCATCCATACATCTATGTAACATACATAAAGATCAATATACTAATAGATAAACAATATAGACAACATCAACAACATCACACAAAGCACATGAATACATGATATACGTAGTTCACCCCAGTGTGGGGCTACATCCACCGACTCTTCTTCTTCTTTATTAGTCTCCTTCAATCTTATTACATGCACAGAGCCACAAATCTAACTTCGCACTTGACAGGTGATCTATGCACAACGCCCTAGATCAAAATTCCTCAAAATTAGGTCAAGGCACAAAGCCTTACATAGTCTGTTTTCACAAATCCACTTACAATCACTTGCACTTAGCTAGGGATTTACATATACTTGCACGAATCCAACCAGATATACTTCTTACAACATTTGGTGCACATATCCTACACACACTACCTCTTACAATCACTTAGCTACTTATTTATACATTACAAAAAGTCCCAAACATGGGTAAACCCATGGGTCAACATTCCATACTCGTTACATAAACCCTAAAAGCCCCAAAATCTCGCAAAGCAAGTGAGATCCTGTGATCTCCGCTTCGCCTGGGCGCTCCATCTTCGACAAGCCTATTGAAGTCCCAAAAAATGGTCAAACACGACCAATGTTATCTCAAAACTTGGTCGAGGGCCAACAATCCCCCAACACTCACCTGTGACTCGTCCCAAGTCACTCCAATCTGGGAAACTCTGCTTCGAAGGCCTCGAGCTTAGCTCAAGCTGCCTCGACTTGCTTCTTTTCTAGAGCCTCCTGCTCGGCGAACCCCTGAAGTAATTTATCAGTGATAGGCCATTCCAGGAATTGTTCCACTATCATGACCATCTATTCCAGTAGTGAGCCTTGTCCCTTGATCTCTTTGAAAAGTGTACATGCTTCGTCTTGCATCGGTTGGAGTCTCTGTGTCACTTCCATAACTCTTCTCTGGATGGCAGTAGCCTATTGCTGGACTGCGCACTTCTCTTGCGACCTCTTCATCTTCTCAATTGTAGTAAGCAACTTCATCTGTGCTTTCACAATGGAGGCCTTCTGCTTCACCTCCTGGAGATATGCTTCCAATATCCTCAGCTCCGGATCTTCTGCAAGGCACTCATAGGTCTACGCACTTCGATCACTCAATTTTTGACATTCTGAGGCCAATGCCCTGATTTGTTCTACTGTGCTCCTGGAAGCTTCTTCCCTCTGATCCCACACTTCTTATGGAGTTCTCAACACTGCTTGAAGTTATAAATATGCTACTCTTACCTAAAGTTGTTGAATGGCCTCAACGAGCTTCCCCACTTGCATCTTATTTGACTCTGGTTCCTCCTATACCAAGGCCAACAGAGAGCGAAGTGCTCTAGTTACTTCCTCTTTGACTGCATATGCTCTGCAAGTAGTTGGTATTTTTCGTCCTGTATCTTTGCATTGTTCTTCTTGAAATCTGCCTGAATTTCACTTTTCTTCTTCTGCGCAACTCGAAGTTGTTATAGGACCTCCTCCTTTTCTTTATTTAAGGCTTCTATGGCCAGTGTTGGGTTATGAAAAAGGTATAAATATCTTCCTTTTCCCACAGTTCATGATATGATTTTGATTGATTCTTTAGATAGTTATGGATAGATAGGAAAGAATATGATTAATATGTCTCTTAGGGTTGTTATTAAAGTTTTATTAAACAGATTATAATTTATGATTGGAATGGTTTGTTTTTGTTACATAATTGGATAAATAACGGTCAAAGATAACCAAAGAGATTTTGGCTATGCGCAAGCTGTTGGGAGTTGAAGACATTTTAGGAGCAAAGCAGTTTTTGAGATAATCAATTCTCTATGATGTAACTTTATAATAGTAAAGAAATCCTGAGGATATTTCGATCCTTAGGATAGCTTGATTTACCCAAACTATTGTAATATATAAGAGGGTAATAGATCCAGAAAAAAACAAGAAAAAAAATGCATTCAAGTAATTAGATTCAAAACTGTTCTATGCAAGCAATGTTTGTAAATGTTTTACCAGCCATGGAATCAATGAAAGTTTTGAGTGTTTTTATCATTTCCATGCTCTGATTTTCTCGTAGCAGTACTTCTAAAGACTGAGGGCCCAGTTTGAAGGAGCTACTGTCTCGTTATGTAATTGTATCAGTTCGAAGTTTGATTTTCATTTTATGATTCAGATCTCTTTTACAATAGCCAAGGATAAATGCACAAGTGTGTTAATGATTTTATGATTGGTTGCGTATAGAAGACATAAATTTCAATTAGTTATTAATGATTACTGTTATGATTTCCATTTATGAATTTATTGCTTGACAGTTCCTCACATTTTCATCCACGCTGTTCCTTTTCCTTAGATTTACGATTGATGTTTCTTTCGGTTAAAGTTACAATAGTTGTTCCTTTCAGTTAAAGTTACTGTTAATGCCCTGTAAATTTCCTAGAGGTTGCCAGGAAAGAAGAAATATATGGGAGGTAACTTTATCCAATCACTTCGAAGCTGGGATCTAGCCCTACCAACTTCAGAGAGGGATCTCTCTATATGATTTAGATATGTTTCAAATTTAAAATATTAGGCTAGGTAAATAGAATATGTTGGTTTTGTTGTTGTAGTGTTTGTCGAGTTGGATGAGATAGTTTACACATCCATTGGGCTATGGGGTCTGTACCATGAAAATAAAAATCTAAACCAGAAAAACAAAGGAACCTTTCACAGGGCGAGATAATGTAATCGCTGGATTCTTTTAGCGACATAAACAAAGAAATAGTAGAAAAGGTGAGAATGTCAATTACAACAAAGAAGCAATTAAGAATTTCTTTATCATAAAATCAGAAGATGAAACACTAAAATCTTTCAAAGTGAGAAACAAGGTATACAAAGATAAATGTTGCAACATTCATTACTTTCAAAGATTAGATTTAGCAAACAGTGTGATAACTAAGAGAGAATAACATTAAACTTAGAAAGAAAAACATCACCAGTGAAAAAACACAAGAATCTTGTAAAAATTCCTCTTTGTATTAATGGAAGATCTCTTGAAAAATATTACAGTCTGATAGATCGCAAGGTGTAAAGATCAACCCTCAATACTTCGAAAAGTGAAGTATTTATAACCCAAAATTACAAACGATCCTGTCAACATCAATTTAAAAGAACTTGGCCATGCTTGAAAGGTATGGACCAAGTCACTATTATTGCATGGGGCTCTTATTGAAATTCTTTTATGCCCTCTTTTCTTTTTCTTTTTTCTTTTCTTTCTTTTCTTTTTTCTTTTTCTTTTTCTTTCTTTTCTCAAATTATTTGCAGAATGAAAAATCATTTGACAAACAAAAAACACTAGAGAGATAACATTCCAGTCACCAGTTGATCCTATAAATTATAGGGTGATAACAACGGCTCCACCTGGGGATTATACTCTCCTTGTGAAGTGCCAAGAATCCTGATTTTTGATGTTCTGAAACTTCGTCCCTTGTCGCTTTTGTTACTTGATTGGTTTTATTTTAGAAAAATGGAAAAATAGTGGTCAATGGCTTAGGGCCTTCTCTTCGGGCTTCAACCAATTGACCAAAGTTATTCACTCAGAAACTCACAAGCAGGATAAAAATGGTTTGTAGAATGGAAAGCGTGACTTCAGGTCTCTACTGAGGCGGTGAATAATGCTTCAACATTCTGCCATTTATAGGTCCTCCTGGCAGATCTGTCCCATCACTATTGTTTAGCAAGAAAGCGTTATTCCCTCTGAATGCTTGAATCATGTATGGTCCCTTCCACAGACTATCGAATTTTCCATGATTTCCCTTGTCTTCATTTCGGGAATCCCATCTCAGCACCAAATCTCCTAGCTCAAAATCATCTTCCTTGGTTCTTTTGTAAAAAATCTTCTTAATTCTTTCTTGGAATACCTGGGTCTTGTTGTATACTTCTTCTCTGGACTGCTGCAAATGGATCATCTGGTTGATCCTTGTTTGGGAGTCGTTTGGCTTGGCTTGCATGTCTTGTAGCAATTTCATGACAGGGACTCCTAAGGAAGTGGGAAAGACTGCTTCCATGCCATAGACCAACTGATATGGTGACATACTGATTGACCTCTTGGTGGTCAGTCTGTCGGCCCATAGTGCGAAAACCAACTTGTTATGACATGACTTCTTGTTTTCCTGCAAAGTTTTCTTGATAATTTTTACCAGGGTTTTATTTGATAATTCTGCCAGCCCATTTCCCTGAGGGTAGTAAGCTATGGAATGACCCAAACCAATATGATACCGGTTGCAGAAATATATGAGTTTCTTAGATCAAAAAGCAGTTGCATTGTCAGTTATAATCTTTCTAGGACATCCAAAGTGAGACAAGATATTATTTTCAAGAAACTTAATAATGACAGAATTAGTGTCTTACCTGATTGGTACTGCTTCGATCCATTTTGTAAAATAATCCGTGGCAGTAAGAATCTACCTGTGCTGGCACGAAGAAGGAGGATGTATTTCCCCGATGAAGTCTAATCCCCATTGCTGTAAAGGGGCCTCAACGGAGATTGGTTTCATGGGTAGGGGAAGAAGTTTCCTTTTGCCTTCGAAAAACTGACATCAATGACATGAAGTCACTTTATGATGCACATCAACGAACAGAGTTGGCCAATAGAATCCAGCTCTAAGGATTTTTTTGGCTGTGGCCTTCCAATTCAGATGACCACCACAGTCTCCTGCATGAAACTCCTGCAATACTTTGTCAGCTTCATCCTTCAATAGACAATTTAATAAAATACCTCCAAGATCTTTCCAATACAGATTGCCTTCTAAAATACAGAATTTTAATGCTTTCAATTTCAAAAACCTAGCTTTAGTCTTGGTCAGACCAGGGGGAGCTTGTAAATTATGCAAAACAAATATCAGGTCTGCGTACCATGGAGAGTTGATAAATACCTCTCTCACGCTTGGAGTCGCCTGCTCACCCTGTTCATCTGCTGCAACTAAGAAATTAATGTCAAGAACATGGAAATTTGATTCAGCCATTAAATTTTCTAGACCTTGTCCTTTAATTAGTTTAGTAAGCTTAATCTCTATGTCATACTCTAGAATCATAGCAATCCATTTTCCTCTTTGGCCATCCGGATTGTCCTGGGTTAAAATGTATTTTATGACCGCATTCAGAACATATGCAATGGTGTGGGAATGGAGAATGTCTACTCTAAAATCTTTTATGGATTTCACCAAGGCAAAAGCTTGTTTCTCTATTATTTTATAATTCAAAGCAGCATCTCTTAAAAATTTACTAAAAAAGGCTATGGGTTGTTCATACCCTTTGCTATTTTTCTGTAGTAATACTGCTGCAATGGTATGTTCAGAGGCGAAAGAAAAAAGATAGAAATCTTTGGTGAAGTCAGGACTGATCAGGACTGGATCCTGCGTGAGTGCGCATTTGACTTGTTCAAAAGACTGCTTGGACTCGGTGTCCCATTTTATGTTTGTGTCCTTTTTTAACATGTTTGTGATGTTTCTGAGAAGCTCAGCCAGGTTGGGTATGAATCTTCGCAAAAAAATTATTTTTTTGATAAAAGACTGTAACTCTTTGATATTTCTTGGGTGTTCTAATTTCTGAATGGCCTCGATTCTGCTGGGGTCTATTTTAATTCCATCCTTGGAGATTATGTGCCCTAGTAGTTTACCTTCCTCTAATCTGAAAAGGCTCTTCTTAGGATTTAAAGAAATCCCAAATTTCCTTCATTTCTCAAAAACTTGTCTAAGATGTCGTAAGTGCTCGTCGTCAGATTGGGAAAACACAGCTATGTCGTCCAGATAGATGACAATAAATTTGTCGAGTTCTTCGAAAAAAGCAATGTCCATCGCCCTCTGGAAAGTGGCCCCGAGGTTCATCAACCCGAAAGGCATTTTCACATACATGAAAGTGCCCCATGGTGTTGTGAAAGCGGTTTTGTCTTGGTCATCTGGGTGAATGAGGACCTGATTATAAATCGAGAACCCATCCAGTAAAGAGATTCGACTGGATCCGACTACCCTTTGTAATATGTGGTCCATTTTTGGCAGTGGGTAATTGTCCTTCAGAGAGACCTTATTCAGATTTCGGAAATCGATGCAAAGCCTGATTTCTCTGGATTTCTTTCGTGTTGGGACCAAATTTGAAACCCATTTGGAAAACCGTAACGGGATTATGATTTTAGCATCGTACATTTTTTTGATTTCTTTTTCTATCAGGGGAAGTATCTTGGGATTGATTCTCCTAAGTTTCTGTCTGAAAGGTTTTTTCTCTTCTTTTATTGGAATCCTATGTTGTATTTTGCTCGTGTCATAAGCTTTCAAGTCCTCGTAACCCCAGGAAAATACATCTGAATATTACTTGAAAAGCTCATTGTATTTGAGTTTCTTCTCAGGGGGTAATGATTTGGAAAGCTTCACCATCCTTGGTTTCTCTTCTGTCCCTATATTACAATCTTCTACTTCTTAACCACTGGCTTCAATTTTTGTTTTTTTAGCTACATCATTAAAATCAAATAAGTCCTCTAAAGGAACTAAACCCCTTGGTAAAACATTACTTTTCAAATGAAAAACATCAGATTCTATCTCATCATCACCTAACTCTCCTAAATCTATCTTATTTACACTATCATTTCCAAAATCAGGTCTTTTTACATTTTCATCTTCATTTTCTAAATCTATGTTTGTACACTCGAAATCATTTTTACATTGCAGAAAATCTTCAATTTGATCATCATTACCAAATAACTACCAATACATGATGTTGTCTGGAACAGTTGGTTTTCATTTCACCTCCACTGTGTATGGGCGAGTGGAACAAACAGGTATCTTGCATGTGGCTGCTGATGTAGCTACCCCGTCTGCCAAAATATTCTATCCCCTAGGCATCACCTGAAAATCAACTTCAGTGAAACATTTAAGGGCATCTAGGACAACATTCCTATAGGCTCTAAGATGGGGGTGTTTTGTTGCATACTCACCTTTAATTTTCTTGATTATTAATTTGGAATCACCTCTTACCATAATTTGTTTGGCACCAACCTTCTTTAGAAGTTTCAGACCGAGCATCAAGGCTTCATACTCGACAATATTGTTAGTGCATTGAAAATTTAATTTGTAAGAATGGTTTTCCGAATACCTGGATCTGTGATTGTGCAACCAAACTCCTGCTCCAGCTCCTTCTTTGCTTACAACTCCATCAAAGTCCTTGCTCCATAAATATGTTGGCAATTCTTCAGTTATCACATTTTTGTTTCTTTCTGCCTCAACGATTTCTTGGCCTTCGTCCGGACCAGATGTACCTTCTTCCAGCTGAATGATTTGTTCTCCCATATCGCCATCATTGTATAGGATGAAGGAGTCCAGGTCAAAATGTGCCGAGTACAGAGGATAGTTATGTGGTTTTTCTTGGCTGCTAACCATGTATTTCATCAATGTTTCTCTGTATAGTCTTCTCTGTTGACCAAAAACTGGGACAATGGCATATGACATATCCAACTGCAAAGTCCCTTTCAACTTGGCCCCCCAATACTGGGACAACAACATACCATACTTTGGGGGAATGTCTGCAACCACAAACATCCATGACCATGCTTTTCGTGGGAATCTAGACCAGGGCGATACACAGATCTTTGATCAAACCGATACATCTAACTTTACTGGAGTTAAAAGAGTGTAAGTCCTTGTAAGGTCTGGTAACTTCAAGTCCCAGTTTTTCCATCATTGCTTTAGGCATAAGATTATGGGAAGCACCCGAATCTAACATAACATTATGCAAAATCAGATCGTGTATATTAAGGCTGATGTAAAAAGGAGCGACAACACCATTGCCAGTCTGACCATCCACTTCAGGTCCGAATAGGAGTTTAGGTTGATCATCTGTAAGCTTCACAGTATCTGAATGATTCATTGATCCAACAGTTAAGGCCTTCGTACCTATATTAGGTTCAATGTTCAGCACTTTAATCACCTGTGAATGGTAATCATCTTTTCTCAACAACTCGAAAAGGGGAATGGGAATTTTTACTTTGGCTAATTCCCCTTCGAGGCTGAAATGTGTAGGTGCTCTTCTTTGGCTCAACAATTCTGATTTGTCCACCACAATCTTCTCGCCATAAGTATTTGGTGGGTTAATTGATGAAACCTTAGACTACGATGATCTTTTCAGAATGGTAAGGTTTCTTTTTGCTAGAACTTCAACATTACCCTTCTCAGGGCTCTTCTTGGTAGAAGGCTCAGGGGCTTTCTGGGTTTCGACTGTCTTCTTCATTTCGGTAACCTTTTTTGGAGAACTTCCATTTGTTTTTTTACTTCATAGATTGTACTACTGATGTACCTCCAAAATAGCATTTTCAAATGCCTGTTGTTGGACGTCTTCATCTTCTTCACTTACTTTTGTTTGATTGAGGAGAAAAAGTTCTTGCTCTTCCTGGGTAAGGAAAATAGCTTCGTTATCGTGAATGCCCATGAGGTTTATGTGAGTATCCTCCGGTTCTTCAATTACTTCCTCTCCTTCATCGGCATAATTTTCTTATAGGGGAGGTCTGATATATTGATCAGAACCTCTTTGTTCCCTTTGATCCCTAGGATCGCTTTGCCTAATTTGAGGAGGGTTTCTTCTGAAGTTAGGATTTTGAATTTGAGGAGCTGGTGGGTTTTCTCAGGAGGATTTCTTTCGGATACAGTAAGTCTCTCCATCATTCTTTCCATTGCTCTAGCCAAGGAATCCAATTTGGAATCAGAGGTTGATGTGGAAGGTTCCTCTTTGATTATGACTCTCCTCTCTGTGCTCTGTCGTGCCCTTTTTGCCAACAGGTTGGCCTCCACACTTATTGCACTTTTCTGCATGTCCTCCAGGCTGGTGGAGTTTCTTTCCCTTAATTGATATGACATATCGGCGTCAAAACCATCAGGGAATTTTATCAATGCCAAACCTTGTGGAGGTTTAATATCGGCTGGAATTGCATTGTACAGGTTATTGAAACGGGTGCAGTAATCTTGTACTATATCACCTTGATTTATTCTCATATTTTCGTATTCTGACAATATTTGGAGAGGGTTTTTCTTTACCTCCCATCTTTCTAGAAAACTTCTTTGGAATGCGGTAAGGTCGAGAACTGAGGCAGCGCGTAATACTTTATACCATTTCTTAACATCACCCATCAAACTCTGGGCAAACAATCTCATTTGAACATCAGCCTTGTCTACTTCCTGCAGATCAAAATAATCATTCATTTTATCAACGTGTTGTTGTGCGCTCAAGGTTCCTATTCCATCGAACTGTGGAAGTCTCATTTGATAGTCTTGGGGCATAGCATGAAGGGGTGTGGTCAACACCAAGGGGGCATATCTGGCTTCCATGATAAGTGGAGGAGGCGGGACGACAAACTGGATGATAGGTGGGGTGGTGGCATAAGACAAGGATGAGGAGGGGATAGCTGGTACAGAGTGCGTGTTTTGAGGTTTAGTAGTGGGATATAGAAATTTAGGAGTCCGGGATTGCAAGACGGTTGGGTCTAGGATGGTTTCAGCCACAAAGCTATCATATTTTGTTCTGAACAAGCTTTGTTCAAAAAAGATGTCAAAGTCGAGATCCTGAACGGAAACAAGCTCCTCTGGAAGAGAAGGGGACTACTGAAGGGGATTATGTCTTATTGAACCTTCAACAATGGTATTTTTCCTGAGCAATTGTTCTGGATTATCAGTTGTTATCGCAAGTTCTGGGTCTGGGTGAGATCGAGTATAAGCTCTTTTGGGAGCCAGATTTCTTTTTTTGATTTATATATATATATATATATATATATATATATATATATATATATATATATATTAGTTTTATGAATCTGAAAATAATATGTGCAAATTTTCAACAACCTCTAAACATTACTTCTTTCTTAGATTTGCAATATTTCAGAAGCAAACTTTTCTTCTAGGGAAAAGAAAATGCGAGGTTAAAATTTGTTCAGTTCTGTTCCCCAGTGGAGTCGCCACTATGTTAATGCCCTGTAAATTTCCTAGAGGTTGTCAGGAAAGAACAAATCTACAGGAGGTAGCTTTATCCAACCACTTCGAAGCTAGGATCTAGCCCTTCCAACTTCAGAGAGGGATCTCTCTATATGATTTAGATATGTTTCAAATTTAAAATATTAGGCTAGGTAAATAGAATATGTTGGTTTTGTTGTTGTAGTGTTTGTCGGGTTGGTTGAGATAGTTTACACATCCATTGGGCTATGGGTTCTGTACCATGAAAATAAAAAGCTAAACCAGAAAAAACAAAGGAACCTTCCACAGGGCGAGATAATGTAATCGCTTGATTATTTTAGTAGCATAAACGAGGAAATAGTAGAAAATGTGAGAATGTCAATTACAACAAAGAAGCAGTTAAGAATTTCTTTATCATAAAATCAGAAGATGAAACACTAAAATCTTTCAAAGTGAGAAACAGGGTATACAAAGATAAATCCTGCAACATTCATTACTTTCAAAGATTAGATTTAGCAAACAGTGTGATAACTAAGTGAGAATAACATTAAACTTAGAAAGAAAAACATCACCAGTGAAAACACGCAAGAATCCTGTAAAAATGCCTCTTTGTATTAATGAAAGATCTCTTGAAAAATATTACAGTCTGATAGCTCGCAGGGCGTAAAGATCAACCCTCAATACTTCGAAAAGTGAAGTATTTATAACCCAAAATTACAAACGATCCTGTCAACATCAATTTAAAAGAACTTGGCCATGCTTGAAAGGTATGGACCAAGTCACTGTTATTGCATGGGGCTCTTATTGAAATTCTTTTATGCCCTATTTTCTTTTTCTTTTTTCTTTTTCTTTTTCTTTCTTTTCTCAAATTATTCGCAGAATGAAAAATCATTTGACAAACAAAAAACACTAGAGAGATAACATTCTAGTCACCAGTTGATCCTATAAATTATAGGGTGATAACAGTTACAATAGTTGTTCCTTTCAACAAAATTACATTAGCTGTCCCTTCCGATTAGATTATAATTGTTGTTTCTTTCCGCAGATAGAGTACTTTGTCATTTCCTTTCCAATAATCAGAATTCATAATTGATAGTTAATTTTGCAAGTCCTTAGTTAAATTCAATTACTGCTTTCTAGTTAAGTGAATTCAATAGATTAATTAGTTCCTTTCCATTTCACAGCATCTTAGTAATCAGATTTCAATTTCATTTAGTTCTTAGAATATTTGGTGAACGTTTGAGGAACTTGATTGTTGATGAACTCAGATTTGGTTTAGCTACACGATTTTATTCTACCTGCATAGAATTTGTTGATATTCTTGAGATAAAAGACAAATCTCTGGGTTGATAAATTAATGTTAAACTAAGGTTGTTTTTAGGACATCTTTAGACACCAACATTTTGGTGCCATTTCCAGGGAGAATGTCAAAGGTAGCATAAGTTGTGTCTCTGGAGGACCAGGTATTGAAGATGGAAGGTAAGAACCTACGTAGGTAATAAGTAAAATGCTTATGCCAACACTTACCTCTAGTTGACACTTAAGAGGCTTCGTAGGTGTTTTCTTTTGTTGAAATTTATTTTGTTGTTGTGTGAAGAGTGTATGACTAGAAAAAAGGATCTTGAAAAACCAAAACCCCCACCAAAAATTACCAAAACCCAAGGTTCAGTGATCCCTGGAAGAATCTCTTTCATAGACAAAATCATCAAAAAGGGTGAATCTCAAGCTTCGGTTGGACCTAGGAAAGGACCCACCTGAATCCCCCAAGCAATAGTTTCACCAACTACGACCCACACTAAGATTCATAGAAAATCTAAAGGGACCGAGCAAAGTTTTTAGAATATAGATCTCCCACCGCTCAACCCCTTAGAAGAGGGAAGCTCTAATAATCTGGAGGTAGGGATAGGAGAAACTAGCAGGGTTGCCAAGGCATACCCACCACCACCACCACCTAATCCTGAGTCTCCTGTGAAAGAAGAAGGCATATCTGAAATCCCAGATAATGGGAGTGCAGTCAAATTCCTTGGAAGACCAAATAATCAACAATTTCAAATAGAATACCTGGATCAAGAACCTCCTGAAAATTTTTGGCACATTTTCGAAAAAATGGCACAAGCAAATCAACAACAACCCCAGACCTCCACGCTGGAGTATCCAATAGTTGATCCAATTTCCAATGCCCCCATGAAAGCAATCCCCTTAAAAAACTTGCCAACCTTCCATGGACTGATTTCAGAAGACCCGAATGCATTCCTATTTGAATTTGATGTCCTATGTAAAGGGTATGACTACACCTCTGAACCTCAAAAATTAAAACTATTCCCCTCTACCTTGAAGGGAGTAGCCCTATGATGGTTCATGGGATTGGGAGGTGGAACCATCAATTCATGGGACCAGATGAAACAAACCTTCTTGTTAAAATATCAGGATTATTGTAGAACCAAAGGCCTAAAAGATGAAATATTTCAAACGACTGCGAAATAAAATGAATCATTAGAAGAATATGTTGAAATATTTCAGTATAATTTGCAAAGATCACCCTACAGTACATTACCAAGTGAAGTAATCAAAGAAAATTTGATTAAGGGTATGAAAGATGAATGGGTAGAAACATTGAATCTAATGGGGAAAGGTGGCATTTATTAGGAAACTTATGAAGACATTGTTCGATTGTGTATCAGGTGCTCATGAGGAAGTACATGGACCAGATCAAGAATGCAAACGTCCCTCACAAGAAATAACAATATCTCCAGCGAGGGTGTCACGTGAAATGAAGTCGGTAATCTCCTAGAAAACTTTAAAACAGATATTTTGAGTACTCTAACTACATAATTAGATGTATTGAAGGCCAAACAAAAAAAGGTAGAGGCAGAACAAACCTTGGCTATATTTTTCCATGGGTGCAGAAAGAAACATAGTCCAAGAGAATGCCCCTTGGATATAGTTCGGGTCTGTGCTATTTGCGCCAAGGATCATGAAACAAAAGACTGCCCATCACTCCCCAGATTGAAAGTTGTATTCAAAGAGGTAGAAGAGAAAACAAAACCATTATATCTGATGGCTCAGCACCGTCAGTGGTAGTGTCGGCCTCAAAATACATTTCAGGACCCTTCCTTTTTCTTTCCTGGACAATACAATCAACAACAGAATCCTGGACAGTATAATAAAAAAAAAAGTGTTGGCAGCACATGGCAGGGCCAACCATTTACTAATCAGAACTGGCAGCCCCAATAGTACCCACCTACAATCCCCACTTGGAAAAACTAGCCTACCACAAACCCCAACTGGAAAAATCAACCAACTACAAGTTCCAATTGGCCAAATTCACAATACACCACCTCATCCTGGAAAAATTTGAATAATACCTACCCTCCACAATGGCCTAACTCGACTGCCCAAAACCCAAATTGGAACCAGAAATGGCAGCACCCCATGGGGATGAATAACCAACCTATGGGGATGACCTCTCAAACCCAACCTCCATTACAAACTCTACTCTCACTGCCCCAATCACAATTGCACCCTCAATTACCTGCCCAACCCCACCCGAATCCCAATAATAGACCATCTCAACTCATCCAGATTATGGAAAGTGGAGAAGGGGAAATCAATTCAGTAGGGTGCAATGAACTTTGGTTAAGATCAGGGCACATCATCTCTCCCAAACAAAATGACGTTCCCCAAGAACAAGGGAATGAAAAACAACTAGTAGTAACACCCTCGACTGTGGTAATAATAGAAGAAATCAGGAAAAGGAGGAACACAGTCAAATCACAAGACTCTAATAAGGATGCAATTCCTCGAAAGACTCATGATAGCGAAACCCACCATATCTCCTGACTTCGACATTGTAGGGGAACTCAGGAATTTATACATCAAAATTCCACTCCTGCAAGCCCTGCAAGACATACCGATCTACGCAAAGACAATCAAGGAGCTATGTGGGAGGAATCCCGTTAGAAAAATAAAAAATTCATCATCAACAATTCATGTAGTGGGAGCCTTATCTGATCTAATTTTGGGTAGAGAAACACCAGTTAAAAATGCAGATCCGGGGAACCCCATAGTAACAATGCAGATTCAGGGTTGTTCCTTTCCAAATACCCTAGTTGATTTGGGGGTGGCCATCAATATTATAACTATGGAAACCTGCAATGCCCTGGGTCTTCACTCTTTTGACCCAACCCCGATTATGTTGCAATTAGCCGATCAATCAATGGTCAAACCACTCGGCACACTACATGATATAGCCATTTCAGTTGATTCTTGGGAATATCCCACAGATTTTCTCATCATCAACCCAAAAAGTGGACTTGAAGGGAATCCACTGATATTGGGTAGACCATGGCTCACAACAGCTGATGCATACATAGGTTTTCGATCGGGTACAAAGAAAATTGGTAGAGGAGGGGTTACAAGGAATATCATCTTATATCCTCCAGCCAAACCTAGTCCAACAATTGTACACCCACAATTTCCACCACCACGATATCCTGAGAAGTATCTGCATGCCCCACTAACGATGGAAGAATCCCTCAAGCACAAGAATCAGCTAGAGGATGATGTAATCAATGGGTTTATTAACAACCCAGCCGCTGTAAGTAACCCAACATGCTAGATGCTCCAAGATTTTCTAGACTGTGAAGCACATGGAGAACCTCTGGAAGATTTAATGGAACAACAAATTCCGACTACCACTTCCCACAACAACAAATACGTTGAGATCGCACCAGGGAAGTCTCTGAACATTAATTCCAGCCTAGAAGAGCAACAATAACAAAAGCTAATCCAAACTCTCTCTAAATACCAACAAGCTTTTACCTAGGAGTACTCTGATATGAAAGGTATTGACCCACAACTCTGCACACACCACATTTATATTGAGAAAGACTCCCGACCTATCTGACAACCGCAAAGAAGACTGAACCCCCACCTTAGAGATATTGTTAAAGAAGAGCTACAAAAGCTGTTGGATGCAGATTTTATATACCCTATCTCAGATAGTTGATGGGTTTCCCCATTAGTCATCGTCCCAAAGAAAAACGGGAAGTGGCGAATCTGTGTTGATTACAGGGAACTAAACAAAGCTGCTCAAAAAGACCATTTTCCATTACCTTTCATCGATCAGGTCCTGGATACCTTGGAAGGGAAGAAATTCTTCTCTTTCCTAGATGGTTTCAACGGCTACAATCAAATCCAGATTACCCCAGAAGATCAGGATAAAATGACATTCACATGTCCCTAGGGTACCTTTGCCTATAAAGTATTTCCCTTCATACTTTGTAACGCTCCAACCACATTCCAAAGGGCCATTCTGAGCATATTCAGTGATTTGATTAGTGAAGGGATCGAAGTCTACATGGATGATTTTACCCCGTACGACGACGACTTCGACCAAGCCTTGAATAATCTGGAGAAGGTATTAGAATGGTGTATCGCTACCAGGTTATGTTTAAGCCATGAAAAATGTCACATGATGATGACAGAAGGTTTGGTATTAGGGCATTACATTTTTGCAGATGGAATTAGAGTATACCCAACAAAAATTGAGGTAATTCTTAATCTACCTACTCCACACACACAAATTGAGGTACATAGTTTCCTTGGTGCTTCAGGATACTATCACAGATTTATGCCAAATTTTTCAAAAACCGCTGCACCTTTACATGATTTGGCAGGTAATGTAGAATTTCAATGGTCTGACAAATGCGATGTGGCTTTTGCAAGACTCAAGAAACTGATCTCAACATCGCCAGTGTTGAGGGGACCTAATTGGAAAATACCATTTCAAATTTCCACCGATGCCTCAGACATTGCCATAGGTGCTGTTTTGGGACAAGAAGAAGAAAAGAAACCCTACGCCATTTATTTCATTAGCAAGAATCTAACTCCAATCGAAATTAATTATACAGTAACAGAGAAAGAGTTCTTAGCTGTTATACATGCCATCAATAAATTTCGTCATTATATAAGAGGCTATCCAATTATCCTATATATTGATCATTCTACCATTAGATATCTAGATAATAAACCAATTACTAATGGATGGGTCACTCGATGGTTGTTATTATTGCAAGAATTTGATATCACCATCAAAGATCAACCTGGGAGAGAAAATCTTGTCGCAGACTTCCTATCCCGATTCCCAAAAATAGATGACTCATTAACAACTGAGGATCAATTCCCGGATGAACATCTGTTTGTTGTTGACATAAAACCACCTTGGTACGCTGATGTAGAAAACTATCTTGCAACGGGAAGATTACCAACACATTTATCATCAAAGGAAAGATGATTGATCGTCCAACATAGTGCACGATTCACTTGGATCAGTGGATATCTTTTCCACACAGGAGCTGATCTCCAGATCCGGCGATACGTACAAGAGGAAAAAATATATGACATATTGAAAGTAGGACATGACGAGCCCTCTGGGGGGCACTTTGTAGACCGCAGGACTGGACACAAAATCTTACAGATGGACTATTATTGGCCCTCAATATTCAGAGATGCCAGGAAATATGTCCATACATGCGACAACTGTCAGCAAATGGGTAAACCAGGTCAGGCTGATGAAATTCCCTTGAAAACAAAACTAGTTGTAGAACCATTTGAAAGATGGGTGCTGGACTTTGTCAGCCCCTTTAATCCAAAGTCAAATAAAAAGGCCTATATTCTCATTGCATTGGACTACATGACCAAATGGGTAGAGGCGGAAGCTTTACGAAATGCAACAGAAGAAGTAGTCATCAAATTCATTTTCAAATTGTTTGTACGGTATGGACTACCCGGAGAAATAATTACTGATGGAGGGTCACAATTTACAGGCAATAGAATCACAACCACCCCAGAAAGCTAACACATCAAGCACAGAGTTACTTCTCCATACCACCCACAAGCAAATGGGCAGGTAGAAAGCACCAATAATGTCCTAGAGGCAATTCTGACGAAGACTGTCTCAACAAACCGACAAAATTGGGCTACCAAGCTCCCAAATGCCTTATGGTCTTATCGTACAACCTGGCGTAACAACACTGGCTACTCTCCTTACCATCTAGTCTATGGTAAATAACCCATCCTTCCAATAGAATTCGAGATCAAGACCCTAAGAATGTCCCAAGAAATTGGACTAAATGTTACAGAAGCACATAAACGACACCTTCAGTGACTCAATGAATTGGATGAAGCACTCTTTTCTACTGTGGAGTGCACAATTGTTATCCAATGACAAAGAGAAACCTGACACGAAAAACATATCAAGAAGAAATCATTCAAGAAAGGCGACTGGGCACTCCTCTATGATTCCAGATTTCAGGACTTTCCTGAGAAATTACAGACATGACGGCTAGGGTCGTATGAAATTAATGAAGTACATGATAATGGCACCGTTACTTTGAGCACCATTGATGGGTTTGGATCACCCTTTCTGGTCAATGGACACCGGCTGCGACTTTACCACCAGCCACCTTCAAAAGATTCTTTCTATCAAGAAGTAAGTAAAGACCCTACGGTGCAGATTTTGGCTGGATGGGAAGGTAACCCAACCACTCCAACTCCATAAATGATGTATTCTATTTATATTGTACATACTGTACATAGTTTTCCAACTGAGTGGTTAGTTTTTTTTTTTGTTTTATAAAAAATCATCTACGAAACAAGAATCAGGACAGATAACTACAATTAGCACCTTCTTCTATTCCATACTCTCATTTTTTTTTATCATACGGGCTCTGTCTTTTACATGATCATGACGATGTTGTTCCTTTTTCACGCACCTGTTGTTCCTTTTTTAACGGAACAATTGTTGTTCCTTTCTCACACGCCTGTTGTTCCTTTTTTTGTATTGAACAACTGTTGTTCCTTCTCACACAACTGTTGTTCCTTTTTTTTTAACAGAACAACTGATGTTCCCTTTTCGCACACCTGCTATTCCTTTTTTCAACGGAACAACTGTTGTTCCCTTTTTGCACACCTACTATAACTTTTCTGAACATAACAACTACTGTCCCTTTTTGTGCGATTGTAGTTCCCTTCTTTACCATTCAAACGCTAGCCATTCCTCCGAAAGTGAGGCTTTCATCAATTAATTTTCACTAGCACTATTTCTAATCGTCATTATAATGATCTGTCATTATTTTATGCATGGTCCCTCACACCTTAACAATTTTTTTTTTCGTGGAATAATCTCTCTGAAATATCTTAAACCTTGTTCATAATCAATCACCACGAAAAGTTGTTTCTTTCCCTTATATATACAAATATACCTGAATGATATTCTTCCTCTATATTATAAAAGGTCTTCAACACACTTTTACTTGGAATCTTTACACTTCCTTATACCATCCCTTACTCTTAAGGAGTAGATGAGCCTCCCTTATATATATATATAATTTTCCCATAAAGAACGGGGGGTCTCATCACGAGCCAACCTACCATGATCATAGGATACTAACCTAAGTGACATTCCCACTATGGCTACCACACCAGGGCAATGGCCTTTGACATTTTCTTTTGTCAAATGACAAGAGGTCTCATCAAGAGATGGTTTGTTCACTTAAGTTATAATCTAGTGAGTGGCATTATCATCATCTGGCTACTAAACCAGGATAATGGTCTTCTTGGGAAAAGACAATTCAAATATTAAGAAAAGATACACAAAAAAAAACAAAAAAAAAACCTTTTTCATAAAGAAGGGGGGGTCTCATCATGAGCCAACCTACCACGATCATAGGATACTAACATAAGTGACATTCCCACTATGTCTACCACACCAATGCAATGGCCTTTGACATTTTATTTTGTCAAAGGACAAGAGGTCTCAACATGAGCTTACTTGTTCACTTAAGTTACAATCTAGTGAGTGGCATTATCATCATCTAGCTACCAAACCAGGATAATGGTATTTTTGGAAAAAGATGATCCGCATGTGTATTAAGGATAAAGGATCATCTAAGGTTTAAAAGGCAACCCTACCGACAGCAGTGGCTCTGCCTATGGTATGGAATATTATCTCAAAATACCAAGTTTCCGTGTTTCTCTAGATCTCCTTTACTCAAAAAATGAGGCTATCATATCAGTTATACTCAATCACCAGGAAAAGTCACAATATTCTGTTATGTTATGTGGATTATTAAAAAAAAAATGAACAGATTTAACTTATTTTTTATTGAGTTCTCCATAAATCATTTTTTGCACATAGGTGTAATAACTTTACAAATTCCACACATCAAACGAATATCGTTTAAATGATTTTTGGTGGCATGTGTCTTTTTGAAAAGTATATATGATTAGCCCTATTGACGGCGACAATGCAATCATTACCTCTCACCCGAAATAACCACACTCATTGCTTCCGCCTACACTGACGGTTGAGGATGAACTCTACATTAATGAGGGGGATGCTCGGCACACTTCTCGACTAGCTGTAATGATTGCAATAAATACAAATCCCATGTCCTTATACATTTGTCGTCACTGATATTTTCCATTTATGGCATTTTCTTCTCCAAATATGGTCTAACCGAATTCATAAACAGGAACGATAGTCATTCTTTATTTCTCACAGAAATATGGGTTGCATAAGTGTGCGCAGAGAGACGACATTACTCTGGGTTATAGAAAAGGCAAGAGAAATCCTACATCGCCTAGGGTGGACCGAATACTTCAACTTCTTGCAAGGAGATGACACAAATGTCACATTGGATTTCTTTCAAAACCTGCAAGTAGAAATCTCTACGGTGCAGGGTATATGAATACCAGTTACCTCAGAAATCATAGCAGAGGTCACATGCCTCTCCAACACAGGCATTCAATGGATAGGGAAATACATAAAGATGAAGGAAGTTGTGGAATCTTTCACAGAACCTAGGGAGGAATTGGATTAAAAAAGGAAAGGGACTTAATCCCAGTACCCTCAGTGAACCATGGAAAGAACTGGCGGGGATAGTTTAGCGATATATCACCTGTCATGGACGATATGATGTAATTTGACCTCACCATCTTAAATTGCTGGAAGCCTTGAAGAAACGATTAGTACTTAACCTTCCTTTCTTCCTAAATACTGTATTACATGAAGTCGCTTTAAGGAAACAAAAGTCCAAAGATCCTGTTACTGTCATTAGCCACCACAAATTAGTAAAACTAATAGTGGATAAAGAATTGAGTCAAACTTAGTTGACTTGGGAGAATTTGATTGAGTCCAATAGACCTCCACAACTGGAGCAGGCGACCACCACCCAAAAATAAATTCCACCACCTTAGATTGAAATTGAAGCATAACCTACTCAAATCATTGAGGCCAATAGACCTCCACAACTGGAGCAGGCGATTACCACCCAAAGAGAAACCCCATTACCCCAAACTGAAGTTGAACCATACCCTGCTCAAATTACTGAGGCCCAAACCTCACAGACACATGCAGTAACAAAAAGAAAGAAGATAACAATGGTTTCTCTTAGATCCCCCACTAGGACAAGGAAGAGAAGAAAACAAACTCAGGAAACAACTAAAGTAGTTCAGGATGCAACAGAGCAACCTGAAGAACTTCAGAATGTCATGGAATAACCTTTACAAGAAAATGTTCAAGACATTGACCAAACAGGGAAGACAACACAAAAGGATAAATAGGAAGACACCCAACCTGCATCAAAGCACCTGAAAAAACACTTTTTTAAGAGTTATGAGACAGAAATGGCTCAGGTTTTGGGGAACTTAGGAACCTCAACTGACAAAGGTAAAAATAATCTGGAAAAAGACCTAGAACTAGGCTCTTCTTCACAACTTGTTGAAGACTTTCCTGACACTGAAATGTCATTTCCAGATGACACAACATAGGAGGAATTTATTTTTGAATAAAGAAACCCCCTTGAATAGATAGAGCACTTGGAAGGAACAAAGGGACAACCCTCTGCTGGACGAAATGAAGAAGACCTCAAGGTCCCCCATAAATAGAAATCATCCAAAAGCCAGAAACAAATTAGGAAATTAAAGAAAAAAAACAAATTGTTGAAGAAGAAGGATAAGAGGGCTGTGATATTAAATTAGAAAGTGGGAAAGCTCAAGGAGATTATCAAGGAATTGAGGAAACAGTTGGAACTAGTAGACAATATCCACAGGAGAAAGAAAAACAAAAAGGGTAGAATGCAAGGAAGAAACCCTCTTCCTAGGAAAGCAGCTAGTACAACTTCTATAGGAATACAGACAGATCTTGAGGAATTAATGGTAGAAGAAGAAACAGTTCAGGATGAAGATGTAATTCCTGTAGAAACACAAGAGATGGATGATACTGAGATACAGACAGATACTCTGATTTTAGAGGAAACGACTCAACTTTTTGAGCAAAATGCTACTATTAGGAAATTGGAGGAAGAACTACTACAGTCTCAGCAAACCCTGACTCAAAATAGAGGCAAATTATTGACGATAACAAAGCAGTTTCAGGAATAGAGTACTATCATGAATAAAATGGAAGCAAATCTTGCACATGCCCAATAAGCATTAATTCTCTCCAGAGAAGAAATGAATGATAATCAAGCATCCCAATCTCGGGCACAGGGGGCCATCATTCATGAGATAAAAGAAGAATTGGGGCAAGCCCAACAAGCATTGATTCAATCCAGAGAAGAGATGAGTGCTATGGAAGAACACCAAGCATCTCAATCTCAAGCACAGATTGTCATCATCGATAGACTAAAAGAAAAACTTACACAAGCACAAAAAGCATTGGTCCAACACCAACATGAAATGGTAACTAGGACTGAATATCAAAGGGTTGTTAAGGAATTGAAGGATATGGCAACAACAGAGGGTGAAACTTATGCTGCGCTTTCCAAAGCCCAAGAGAAGACCAAAAAGGTGAAAAACCAATTGGAAGAAGCTTTGGAGCAAATCAAACACATCTGTGATGTCTATTCTGATGCCATCAATTGCAGATCCCCTGCCACTAATTATGTTTTATTCTTGTTGGAACGGTATCTATTGTTGACAGTGAAGGCCATCAGAGCAGGTAAACCCATTTCATTTTTCACTGTTCCAAAATTTATTTCATGTTTCAGAGATCAGGAAGAGAAGGTACAATACCTTCTGTGTGAATTATATTTCCATAATTTCATTTTGGATGAAGTTAGAGGAGACAACCCTGGCCTCTTCATAGGGGACAGACAATTCTAGGCATTCCTGTCCTTTACTAGGAACTAGGTCAGATGGGGTAAAGCTCACAAAGTGTTCATAAATAGGGAAACTGTTTTGGATCTTTGGATTAGAGGAGAGCCTCCAAAATCCTTCCCAACCATCATGCGACACAACACCTTCATGAAAAGGGTAGGGGTTGTGGGCTCATTGGCTCCTATCCATTTACATTTCATCCACTCAAGTCTCACATATTTTGGAGAATTCAAGGAAGAAGCCCTTGCTGCTTCCAAGCTAAGATAGGATGCATATTGTTATTGGATAAATCCGTAAGTGCGGACACAAAATGATCTCCCTAGATCCACCTGGATCTAGAACAAAACAAGATAGAATAATACTCTTTCCCTAGATTTTAACTATTGAATGTACTAGAAGGAAAGAACAAAGAACATACCTTATGATCGCTTCCTATGGTCTTTGTTGCTCATGCTTCACTCCAGTGCTCTTGCTTGTTTGCTTCTAACCTTTTCCATGAGAATTCCCTCAATATGTAGGAGAGAATGGATTAGTTACTTGGATAAGAATGATACCAAAATATCAGGGAATCTAGTACTTAGGTAACCATTCGAATGCCATCTCATCCTTATAGAATATCCCCTTATAGAAGCTTCAAGAATTCATCTTTTTCCCTTCTTTAGAAAGAGTTCTCACCCTAGCAATACAACACAGTGCGAACTTATCACACCCAGGCTTAAGGCAGTCTGCGAGAATCATGCATTCTCGTAGGCAAATATACTATCAGCCTACGAACAGTCCTCAAAAATGTGATTTCTGGAAAGAGATGAAGGTAATTTTTTTCAGGAAAAAGTTCTAATGAAGAGCCTGAAATACACCATCATCAATACATCATCATGATGACCAAAATTGTGGAGAAGAGAATGCCCCCCAAAGTCTGAGATTGGAATCAGTGACAGTTGATAGACTTTGTAAGCTGCATGTGTGTGTCGAGAACCAAGAGCACATCTAATAGGAAACCTGCAAACAATCAAGCATCTGCAGAATATCATATATATCAATTCTAAGGTAGGAATTCCCATACTCAGATCACAAAGTGATGACATTATAGACAAAGTTCATGGCCACCAATCATACACTGTGGATCCATGCCGTCAAAATATAGCATAGCCACTTGAATACACTGTGGATCTATGTGAGAAATTTCAAATCAAGACGACATAGCCACGAAACATACATAGTGGATCTATGTGTCACAAACTATACATACTCCATCACAACCTGGATCGCAAAGCTAATATCGAGGGTCTTCAAATTCATCACCCAAAGTACGAATCTAACCATGTGATTACATGTGTTGAAGTCAAACATGGCAGAAACCACTTGATTACCGGTCATTCATGTAACCGTTAACAAGTGTGAGAGAAATCACCATTGATGTTAACGAATCCCAAGGTACCATAGTACAATCCATCGAGTGCGAATAAATGAGTTGATGTCGAACATCCGACAGAATCTTTCGATCAAGGGTCAATGATGTAAACCCATTGTCGAAAGCGAGGAAACTTGCCATTGAGGCATGGAAGTTCCAAGGTACTAAATAATTTCTAAGTCTTGATTCCAGATAATGAGCTGAATTCGACGGAACAAAACTCGTCACAGGAGGGCCTTGATGTATCCCCCATCAATGACACCAAATGAGTAACAGAGTTTGAATGTGAAACAGAGCATTTTGCAAATTGGACTGGACACAGGGAAGGCCGACACAGAGAGAATGGATAACTATAGATGGCCAACTCAATATAGCTTTTAGATGGACTTCTCTTGAACATATGAACGACACGACCAATGATTTGGCAGCATTGACTCAAAGATGACACAGGGAATGCCCTTGTAGCAAATCGCATGAGAGACAAATGGATTTCCCAAACCGACTTCAAATGATGAATAGGGGGTGTCGTGTTCAAGAGCGACACTTACTGCCAATCAATACGAAGATGAAACATATCCCTTTCCCAAATTCCCCCCCACCATTTATGGCGAGTACCTCTTTATTTTTACGCAAGCTTGAGGAGGATAACATATGCTTGTTGATGTAAGCTCATCCTTCAGACGAGTCCCTTGGAGTATGTTTAACGAACCCTAAGGAGTGGTTCGGTCCCATCATGGGTCTGTCAATGTTTGTTTAACGAGTCCAGAGATAGAGAACTCGAAGGTTTTTCAAGATTATAGAGTTTGGAAAAACACTTAAAAGAGAACTCTCTCAGCTCCTTTTTCATAAAATAGTCTGGACGAGACCGAAAAAGAGATAAATTATCGCTCACCAGACGCGTACTTCAAATACTTTAGCGAGCATGAGAATAGCAAGGTCGCTCGGTGATCTTTTCATGTTTAGAGAGTTTGAAAAGAGATTAAAGAGGACTCCAGGGGGGTTCCTTTTTCATATAACCTTGTTGAGCTTGAAAAAGTGATAAAAGTATTCTCGATTACATTCTCACATATTTACGAGCACGAGAAAGAACAAAGACTAAGCTCGGGATTTTTTTTATTTTTACGCAAGCTTTAAAACAAAACAAAACTATGCGTGGACCTGGTTTCATTTTTACGCAAGCTTGAACCATATAAAACTATGCTTGTGACTTCCCAACGCATAACACATGGATGGTTGGTACTTATCCCCCAGCTTAAGAAACTAGCGGCTTAACTTCAGCATGAAGTCCAGAGGCTAAGGCAAATGCCCCCCAAGCTTCGTGTCATCCAACTGCAAAGGAGAATGAAATGAAGCTTCAAATACTAGACGAAGGACTTGACTCAAATAGAGAGGGGGAAAACCATGCTCAAAGACCTCTGTTCCATTTTTTAACGAGGTTGCCTCAGAGACACAAAAACTGTCCTCGTAACCTCTTCTTGATCATGGATTCCAAGAGGACAATGCTCTGGAAGAACACCATGTCAAGGGACAAAACTCGGTCATGGCTTCCAAGAGGTCTTCACTGGAAGGAAGAAATACACTCTGGAAGGACACCATGTCGAGGGTCATGATAGGAGTTAAGAGATCAGGCTCTAACAACCCTATTGAAGAGATTACCATGTCAACTACTAGATCTAAGTCATCATAAGTTGAAGCCATGGGTGACAACGCCACATAATTGACCTATGGTGGGGGAGATATTGTCAGCATACAAGAACCATTCAGGGAGGAAATCCAGGCGGGGTCAATGAATGAAAGTTGATCAAAAGTCACAACTCGTCCATCGTGAGGGAAATATATCACACAAAAAAGAGTAGACACAATAACTTTCATGGCATAGACATAATCTCGCCCAAGGAGTAAAGAAAAATCCAAGGGGTCTTGGACTACCATGACATCAATGAAGATAATTTTCCCTCCCAAAGTTACATGAAACTGAGGAAGGGTCCCAAAAGGTTGACTAGTTCTTCTATTAAAAGATAACAGATTCTGCGTAACCGACGCAAGTGGAGGACAACCCAAAGCTTGCCAAGCAATAGAGGACAAAATACTAACAGATGAACCTTCATCTATCAATGTTTGAGGAACGTCCTGACCACAAACCTGTACTGTAATATGGAAAGGCATGTAAGAGGGAAGATGAGGTCCAGTTAGCACATCCCAATCAAAACGGATGGCCTCATTACTTGGAGGGGGTTTCACAAGAGAAGGAGGAATACCCCCTGACACGGTAGAGTCTGTATCAATGAGAAAAACATGGGTAGTATCGAGTTTACTCTCGAGCATGAGAGTAGGATCAACTGATGGAGAGATCAAATTGACCACTTAGGTTTCATTCTCCAAGGGGAGAATGGGGTCGACAGGTGGAAATGAATCGACCGCTTGGGTTTCACTCTCTAACGGGAGAGTGGGGTTGACCGAGGATGGGATCGGACCAACCACTTGGTCTACTGGTTCAACTAAGGACGTGACTAGATTGATGACATGATCAACTGGATTGACCGATGAAGGCACCGAAGTGATCATTCCATCAACTACAGGTGGGTTGAGAGAAAGCTTGCAATAAGCAGCTGTAAGTTGAGGTTGTGAAACAGTCATGTCTTCCAGTAATTCTGAGGCTTTGTCCATATGAGGGGAAATATTAGTTAGATGACTCCCTTTGCATAACATACACGGGAACTTGAATCTACTTTTCTTCTTCTCAACGATATCTTGACTAGTTGACGGGGGGTCGTCAGCATGTTGTTCAGAGGCTAATGACATGGGTTGGCGAGGATGTGTAGACCATACTTCTATAACCTTGGGTATACCAGGGCAATCCTTGAGAAGATGGCTACCCTTACAAAATCTGCAAGGGTACTTGGGCTTATGGGTTGTTTGGGTGATCTTGACATCATCAACACTCCCAGCACGATTAACAGTAACTAGTTGTTTTCCAACATGTTTGACAGTGGTTAGAGGTTTTGACCCTTGTTTATCTTTCTTCTTCTTAATATTCCTTTTCTTCTTCTTCTTATTCATCGGGTTACTAGCGTCAGAACTTTCGCTTGACGAAGAAGATGAAATGGAAGATGACCTTGCAAGTGAAGAAGGCAAAGAAGACCTTACTGGTGAAGACGGTGAAGGATCAACATGAGGTTGATGTTCTTGGGGGGAAGTGCTTACGACTGAAGCACTTACTACATTCGGGATTACCTGAGTGGAAAACAACCACACCGACAATCCAATTGTGAGACCTGGAAGGCTCAAAGTAGCGATGTGAGGAGGACCAATGTTTCTATAAGAAGGAAAAACAAAAGGTTCCCCTGGAGTAGAGGTTCCTTCATTGGTCATTCCAGGAACTGATGCCATTAAATAAATCCAACCTAGAGTCTGCTAGGGAAAACAAACAACACACACTAAAAATATAGGAAGCAAGAAAACAAATAGAACCTTCTCACAATGAGCACACTAGTTGGTGATGAAATCCAACGTCACGGGAACAAATTAAGAAGTGGTTGAGATAGAGCGGGTGGAAAAGTTACGTTGACGACCTGTTTAACGGACTTACACCCTGGTGCAATATCCCACACATAATCGTGGGTATACCCTCCAAGGAGCCCGAGTGAGTTTGGCGAACGTCGATTCCAGGTACCGTGAAGACTTTCCCCTCCACAGTCACCTCGTGTAAAGAACCTAGAGAGATAGGCCACTAAGGTTACCAATCACTATAGTGATTCCTGGGGAAACAATCGACAGTCCGATCCACGCGCAAGGGCAGGGTATCTAGCCTGAAATCAACTTGAAAGGCTTCCACTCATCATTGTGGGTATACCTCTCAAGCGACCCCCATAATACACGCAACCTCTACACCAAGACCAACAAAGCAGGGTGCGTAACTGTGCCAGTCTCAATGCGACCTCGTGATTGACCCTTGTGTTAGAAGGGATTCCTAGGACAAAATGTAATAAGTGGATTTAACTGCTCCCTAACTCAAGATCCTATGTTTTTTTGCAACTTTGGAAAGTTATCTTTCACACCTATTCCAAATCCCTACAACTAATCTAATGTAGGTTTGCTACCAGAAATTATAAAAATGTCTAATCAATTTTTATAAGCGCTTTATTTTATGGCTGTTGTTACTCAAAAGGAAAATGGCGTGGACAATATGGTGTTTTGATCGACTCAAAAATTATGCAAAGATATGAAGATGCAATCTTTTCATTTCGATGAAATCTATGCTACAAGAAGGAGAAAACATTTATCATTCCCATATGCACGATGTCCCAAAATATATTAAACTCATCAATATCAAGATTCTCAAGAAATGAGAAAAAGGTACTGAACACCAATGCACGATTCATGCCCCCCCCCTCCGGCCACGAGGGGGAATTTTTTTCATAATTTAAGATCAAAAATCACCAAGAATCATGCAATTTCGCTACTTCAAATGAAAGGATGCCCCCAATCTAATACAAATCAAGAAATTAAATTTTTTTTTTTCAAAAATTTCACTAAAATCAATAATGAAATTTCTTAAAACAAAGAAACCCAAACTAAAAGTTTTCTTTTAAAGCGAATTATTCAGAATAAATATGATCTTTCCCTAAACAATTCTAAAGAAAACACATGCTTTGTAATTGAAAGACACTCAAAGAAAGAGACTAATCCTTCAAAACCAAACAAAGCAAAGATGGATAAAAGAAACTCAAAGAATGTCAAGAAGACTGTAAACAGATCAATATAGGCTCCAAAAGTTCAATCCAGCTGATCAAAGCAAAACTGGGCAACAAAAGATAGGAAATCCTAATTCCAAACAAAAATTTCAAATGGGTTCGCAGCCTAGCTATAGGGTGCAGTGCGAACATTAGTGGAGTTCATAGGCTAGACATAGGTAGGGTGTGAACATCTCGCACTGGATTACACAGTAGGGTGTGAACTCAGATGATTCTCGCGGGCCACTAAAGGGTACAGTGCGAAAATGTTTGTAAACACAAAATTTGGAAAAAGGACAAAACTTTTGAGTGAAATTTAAAATCTAGAGAGTCTTGATGGATATCCCATAGACTCAGAGACTAGAAAACAAGCAATCAAAGAAAGGGAAACTAGACTCACTAGGAAACAATTCGATCCCCAGTGGAGTCGCCAATTTTGTTATTGGATAAATCCATAAGTGTGGACACAAAACGATCTCCCTAGATCCACCTGGATCTAGAACAAAACAAGACAGAATAATACTCTTTCCCTAGATTTTAACTATTGAATGTACTAGAAGGAAAGAACAAAGAACATACCTTATGATCGCTTCCTATGGTCTTTGTTGCTCCTGCTTCGCTCCAGTGCTCTTGTGCAGTCCAGACCAAGACAACACAAACCAACCAAAGTGAAGAAAGCATAATCTATTCAACAGTCAATCTATGTATATGATCAAGGAGTTATACAATAAAGTGGAATTAGCTTTATGGGAAAGGGACATATTACTGTATCATATTGATGGAAAGTAAAGATTACAACCTGATCCTTGATGTTGCAAACTTCCTTTCGATGGCCCTTGGCTCTGACACACACACTTGCTCACTTGTATGAAGAAGATCAACCACCTTTGATACATTTGCTGGAGTTCTTAGCTGCTGTAGCATCAGTCCTTCACACAATCCTTTTCACTAATTCTCCAATGAATCTCTTGCTTGTTTGCTTCTAACCTTTTCCATGAGAATTCCCTCAATATATAGGAGAGAAAGGATTAGTTACTTGGATAAGAATGATCCCAAAATATCAGGGAATCCATTACTTAGGTAACCATTCGAATGCCATCTCATCCTTCTAGAAGATCCCCTTCTAGAAGCTTCGAGAATTCATCTTTTTCCCTTCTTTAGAAAGAGTTCGCACCCTAGAAATACAACACAGTGCGAACTTCTCGCACCCAGGCTTAAGGCAGCCTACGAGAATCATGCATTATCCCAGAAAAATATACTATTATCCTGCGAACAGTCCTAAAAAATGTGATTTCTGGAAAGAGATGAAGGTAACTTTTCTCAGGAAAAAGTTCTAATGAAGAGCCTGAAATACACCATCATCAATACATCATCATGATGACCAAAATTGTGGATAACACATCCTCCGATGAAGTTAAAAGTAGAGATCCCTTTGGATATAAAAATTTCTTTGCAGCAACCTTCAGAGTAGAAAGATATGATAGAATATTCTAGGAGGAAGGACCTGCTTGGATGGAATGCAGGTATAACCCCCCTCTCCTCTGGTTTCCTCCATAAGTTTACCAGAAGGATTTTCAAATTAATAAAAAGAGAATGGAAGCCGCTTTTGACGAAATCAAAAGAAACCATGGTTTCAGGAGACCTAGTGAACCTACTTTTCCTCCCTACAGTGTAATGGGTTTACATGAAAGACTCTAGCTTTCATGAGGACATGCAAGAAGGTAAGATGGGGGGTATGTTTGGTTATGAAAAAGGTATAAATATCTTCCTTTTCCCCACAGTTCATGATATGATTTTGATTGATTCTTTAGATAGTTAGGGATAGATAGGAAATAATATGATTAATATGTCTGTTAGGGTTGTTATTAAAGTTTTATTAAACAGATTCTAATTTACGATTGGAATGGTTTGATTTTGTTACATAATTGGATAAATAATGGTCAAAGATAACCAAAGAGATTTTGGCTGTGCGCCAGCTGTTGGGAGTTGAAGACTTTTTAGGCGCAAAGCAGTTTTTGAGATAATCAATTCTCTATGATGTAACTTTATAATATTAAAGAAATCCTAAGGATATTTTGATCCTCAGGATAGCTTGATTTACCCAAACTATTGTAATATATAAGAGGGCAATAGATCCAGAAAAAAACAAGAAAAAAAACGCATTCAAGTAATTAGATTCATCACTGTTCTGTGCAAGAAATTTTTGTAAATGTTTTACCAGCCATGGAATCAATGAAAGTTTTGAGTGTTTTTATCATTTCCGTGCTCTGAGTTTCTCATAGCAGTACTTCTGAAGACCGAGGGCGCAATCTGAAGGAACTACTATCTCGTTCTGTAATTGTATCAGTTCGAAGTTTGATTTCCATTTTATGATTCAGATCTCTTTTACAATAACCAAGGATAAATGCACAAGTGTGTTAATGATTTTATGATTGATTTCATATAGAAGACAAACATTTCGATTAGTTATTAATGATTTCTATTATGATTTCCATTTCTGAAGTTATTGCTTGACAGTTCCTCACATTTTCATCCAAGTTGTTCCTTTTCCTTAGATTTACGATTGCTGTTCCTTTTGGTTAAAGTTACAATAGTTGTTCCTTTCAGTTAAAGTTACAATAGTTGTTCCTTTAAGAAAAGTTACATTAGTTGTCCCTTTTGATTAGATTATAATTGTTGTTTCTTTCCGCAGATAGAGTAATTTGTCATTTCCTTTCCAGTAATCATAATTCATAATTGATAGTTAAGTTTGAAAGTCCTTAGTTAAATTCAATTACTTCTTTCTAGTTAAGTGAATTCAATAGATTAATTAGTTCCTTTCCATTTCACATCATCTTAGTAATCATATTTCAATTTCATTTAGTTCTTAGAATCTTTGGTGAACGTTTGAGGAACTTGATTGTTGATGAACTCAAATTTGGTTTAGCTACATGATTTTAGGCTACCTACATAGACTTTGTCGATATTCTTGAGATAAAAGATGAATCTCCAGGTTGATAAATTAATGTTAAACTAAGGTTGTTTTTAGGACATCTTTAGACACCAACAACTGGCTCCTTTTCCTCTTGGGCTCGACGAAGTTGAAACTCTGTCGCATCTGCTAATCTTTGTAACTAGGTGGTATCATCCCCCAATTATACATTTACTACTAAGGATGGTGTAGTAGGCACTGCGCGACTCGAGTGGATAGCATGCTGGATGTGTCTGAGCTCTTTCTCTATTCTGTTGTGCATCAACTCCTACTTTGCTTCATATTTTTGCAAGATGTCTTCTGAAGCGTCTTCTATAGATGTGATGATGAGATCAATGTCATCCACTGTGAGAACATTCTTTGACTGAGGCTTATTGGCATGAGCCTTCTTCCTTGCCGAAGGTTTCTCTAGGGAAACCTTCCTCTTTTTCCATACTTCTGTTGTGGTAAGGGGATCCTTTGGCACCATGGCTTTTCTTTTTTGAAGTTTTGTCCTACTTTTCTTCTTCTTCCCCTCCTTCCTCTTGGTTCACTTTGTCTCCTCCTCCTCTTGCAGGTGATTCAGGCACAGTTTCCTCTGGTGCAGTGTCCTTCTCATCGGTTTATATGTCTTGGACTTCATCCCTTTTATTCTTTTTCTTTTCACTGCTCTGTCCATCATGTTTGAACCGGGTGACTAATGGGCTTCCGATGATATCAGGGTCAGAGAGTTCTATGTCCTCCACTGGTACAAGGAATTATTCTTTCCATTCCTTAGTGATCTCTTCCATGTCTTCCTCATTCAACTTATAGTAAGATTGCAACTCCTCCTTACTTTCATCCACACACGCGGTGATGTAGATGAAGTATCGGTTTGCGCAAAAATTCGCTAGTGGCCTGTATCGATGTAGTGCATTTGGTGTCATTTTGGGGAAGGATTCAATGGAGCGCTTCAGTTATAGGTAATAAGTATGGAAGACAACATCCAACTATCACTACTTCTCCATATTGTTCGTATACCAGAAGGTAGCGAACCTCACGATCAACGGTTCAGATGGCTTGACTTTAGGGAATGTTTCTACTTCCGTCATCTGCCAAGCAACAAATGAAATGAGCACCAGTAACCAACTGAAGTGGAATTCATATCCTTGTTTCTACGCTTCGCGATAGTCCTTATCCAACTCGTTGACGAGGTAACTCGCCCAGTTCATCTGCATTCCTTCAACACACTTCCCTGCGAGGTCGACTACAAACCCTGTGACTTGTGTCAGATTGTTCTTTCGGATGATATTTCCTACGATTAGTTGGAAATCAAGGTGCACTACACCATCCTATATGGAGTCTACCTTGTAGCCTTTCTTTCCCATCTCTACATCGTCGTAGGATTCCTTTATTCGTTGTGCCAAGGAGTGATCGGATGTCTTCCCTAGGTAGAAATGGTGAGGGTTCAGTCCCTGCATGCTCAATCTAGTGATCAGGTGGATCAACATTGGATCCATAGTGATGTGCCTATCAAACCAAAGATAACCTCCATGGTAGCACGACAGGAGGAGTTTAATGCAAGCGTTAACCTCTTGATGTCGACCGAAGTGGGGGATATTCATTATGTTCGAGATCATGGAGCACACGAGCTCCTTAATCCATGGTTGGGGAACTATCTTGGGATTCTTCCTAGTCGTCTTCATCAGGTACCTATGCGGTGCAAGCATCGCATAGTTCTTCCAGTCTCTGATGTTGAATTTGCTGATCTTGAGAGCTGGGATCAGTCCCAACTGGGGTCCAACTGCATGTATCCCCTTCGATAGGTACGCAGTGATGAGTGTGTACTCAAAGTGATGTGGGACACTGTCAAAGCTAACTGCACCAGCCAATGATGGGGTGTAGTCAGGTAAGACCGACGAGATCTTCTTCACGTTAGACAGATCGTCGTGGTGTTTGGTTCTTTTCTCAGTTGCGATCCGAGACATACATCGATGTCTAGTCGAGGGGGATGCTTGCAATATACCTGTCGATGATTCTTATCCATGAGGTCGATAAAAATATCCTCTACAGACTTCTCTAGCGCACTATGCTCGCCTGACATTCACACTTGTAATCACAGAGATCGGGTAGATGAATAGACAGACCAGGTAATCAAACGGAAAATGAGGTCTAGAAAACACAACGTGGTATGTGATCAATTTTCTGTTAGTTCAGATATCTCAGTTTGCAAAAAGTGGTCCCGGTGCGACATTCGACAGATTAAATAAGAAACGTCGTAAAAAATTCCTTCAACAGGTCGAAATGCCTTAATCAATATGAATCCATCTGTTATGGCACGGTCTAAACGGTACAATGGAGATCTTTCTGGAAAGAACTATGTTTCTAGATGTTCTGGAGCATCATTCTAACAGTCGAGATGCCTCCAATGGTCATGTAGCTTCATCGTGGTGAAGTCCCATTCTACGTGGTTCTACTATTCCGGTGAGGTTCAAGTTATGCAAGCCTGCCTTCTACGAAGTCTTTTTTTGGACTTCTCATAGTTTTTCTAATCTTTTTTTCTTCTTACTAAGCTTTCTAGCCTTCTCTCCAGTGATTTGAGTTTCTATATTCCTTTTTCCATTCTTATTCTTTTCTTCTCGTAATGTACTAACTTTTCACTGCTGAGGGTCTTCTAAAGGTTTCAAGGGTAATACCTCTTCTCTTACTATTTCCGGGGTGAGTGCACTTCTTTCCTGCATGGAAAAGTTATGTAATCCTTCTTGTGTTCTTCCAGCTTCAATATCTAGTTCTCTGGCCCTCTATTACTTCGACTTATCCTCTTGTTCTTATATTAGTCTCTTTATTTTCCTCTTGTTCTTCTATTAGTCTCTTTATTTTTCTAGTCACGAAGTCCCTTAATTCTTTCTTTTTCTATTATGTTGCTTGTTCCTTTGATTTCCTTCCGATTTGATCTTTCTCAATCCAGGTCTTTCCTAACAAAAGTTGAAACAGAGCTTTGTTCTCAACAATCTTAATGAATTCAAATTTTTATTTGATCAATGTTCCATGGGAAATCATAGGTACATTAGTAACTCTTCCACATAGGGTTATTATCTTTCCTTTAAACAAACCTATATTTCCCAATGAAGGTACTATAGCAGGGTTTCCCAAAATTTCTCAAGTGCTTTCTGGCATAATATTCACTTGTGTTTCCTCATCCAAGACACAATCTATGTGAAAGTCTCCTATTCTTTTTTCTATGCATTGCTTCTCTTTGAATATATCTGGTAAACTGATGTCTATGTTATCATTCAATGTTTCTTTCAACTGTAATAACATAGACTCTGATTCTTTCTGGTTTTCTAACATATCCTTAGTCTTTTGACCTCCTTCATAGTTTTCTTGTCTCATGTTCATCTTTTCAACTTTGGCAATCATTCTAGGGAAATCCTAAATTCTGTGATCAATAGATTTACAACAAAGACAAATAGGACCTGTACCAGGGCATTTATTAGCAAGATGTCCCGATCTTATGCAATTATAACACAGTGCCATTCCTCTCTTTCTTTTAAATGATCCCCAAACCTTCCTGTACTGCTTACTGGGATCATAGTGATGGACCTATAATCTGCAAAAATTCTTTCTAGGTTCCTGCATCCACTTGTTAGTCCAAAAATTCTTTCTATGCATAGGAATAACATATCTTTCACTATCTCTATCGAATCTATTCAGATTGACTCTTTCTTCTAGATGTGCCCTAGTTTTCAGAATAGGAAAAAATCTATCAAACATACCTAGATTCATACTTTCAAAGAAAAAATTTCCACTTATCTTACCTTTATTAGAGCACAAATCCTTAAGATCTTACCTCTTTTCTTCAGATCTGGTTCCTTTCTTAGCACAGATCTTCACAAGTCAAGTAGAATACTGCACACTACAACAAAATATCTATGCACAAATATTTCTATTTTCTTCAGTTCCCAACAATCACAGTTTTGGGTCCTGGCAACGAAACCATTTGGTGGTACAGGGGCATACCTAGGTTTCAACGCTTCAAAAAGACACCAACAAAACCCTAACTACCTTCCCTTTTGGCAACATCTACGAAGAAGATGAAGTCTCACCTGAGGTAGAGGTCGGGGGGGTTGTAGGACTCAGGTTTCTACAACCTAGCTGGGACACAGATCTGTGATCACAACACCTAACAAAGTACTTATCCAATAACATGGATTAGTCCATAAATCCATTCACATTACAGATTAAACCCTAGATATAGAACAACGCAGTAGAAACCAAGATCAAGTACTTTTCATCACTCAACACCTATCCTAGGATCAGATCTAGTATTCATTTATCATCAATAGAGTACTAAGCATCCATACATCTATCTAACATACATAAAGTTCAATATAATAACAAATAAACAATATAGACAACATCAACAACATTGGACAAAGCACATCGACACAGGATATACGTGGTTCACCCCAGTGTGGGGCTACGCCCACCAACTCTTATTCTTTTTTATTAGGATCCTTCAATCTTCTTACAAGCACAAAGACATAGAGCTAACTTCACACTGGATAGGTGATCTATGCACAATGCCCTAGATCCACCTTTCTCAAAATGATGTCAAGGCACAGAGCCTTACATAGTCTATCTACACAAAGTCGCTTACAACCACTTTCACTTATCTAGGGATTTACGGATACTTGCATGAAGCCAACGAGATCTACTTCTTACAACATTTGGTGCACATAGCCTACACACAATACCTCTTACAATCACTTAGCTACTTATTTATACATTGCAAAAATTCCTAAACATGGGTAAACCCATGGGTCGACATCCCATACCCGTTACATAAACCCTAAAAGCCCAAAAATCCCGCAAAACAAGCGAGATCACATGATATCCACTTCGCCTGGGCACTCTATCTTCGACCATCTTGTCGAAGTCCCAAAATATGGTCAAACATGACCAATGTTCTCTCAAAACTTGGTCGAGGGCCAAAAATTCTACTCAAGTTATACACATTATTCAGTGTATTCATTTGTTCTACTAGTTTTCTCCTGATCAGGATAGGTTAATTTAAAAAGTATTAGTTTATAAACTACATGTTAGAAAAATAATCATACTTCTTAGTTTAGTATTAGTTAGTTGTGTTTACTTCTTTTATCATATTTTTTTTAATTCATCCGAGAACCTCTGGTTCTCAAATTCATATTTTAGTTAGCATTTTAGATTTTTTTTAGTTAGTTGGTAACCAGGAAAACATTAGGTTAGAAGTGCTACTCCAAATGAGAGTGGGTCTAATTGGGACCTGCCATCAGGAATTTTTCCTCAACTGATTGAATGGATCATTTTGGCCTATCAACAAAAATTATGCTAGGAGGGCCATATAAATGAATGGATACAAACAGAAATTTGAATTCTTCCCGTTCTTCCCCACAAGTAAGCTTTTCCTCCACAACTGATTCCCATCAAATTTACTCTGAACATAATGTCTCCCCTTGATAATGTACGGTAAATACTCCAACTGTTGGATTACTGAGAGGTGGGGTGAATCAGTAATAACGTAATTATAATCCTTTTTCTTCAAATGTTATATCAATGTAGAATTATTATCCAATAATGAGCAGTAATAAATAAACAATCACACACATACACAGTACACCAGTATTTTACGTGGAAACCCAAATTAGGAGAAAACCACATAATTCTTTTTCTTATATGTCTTGAAGAATTACATTCATTGGAAGCACCAACTTCCTTTGTTTTCCAGCTGCAACTGGAAGGAGGCTCCAACCCCCTAGTTTCTTAGGCTACAACCTAAGGGAAGCTCCAACTCCCCAAATCTCTGGCTACAACCAAAAGGAGGCTACAACCCCCAATGTTCTCTGGCTACAACCGAAATGTGGATACAACCACTTGTCCTTGCCCCGTCCTGCCACCCTGAAGTAGAAGTAGAATGATGCAACCACTGTCACACTATCACTGTGAGATATACCACTGTAAACCTGTACCAATAAATCTGAACCATGCATCAACCATGCATCAACCTGTAATCAACTTGTACCACAAAAAGTGCATCAACCATGCACCAACCTGTAATCAACATGTACCATAAACAAGTGCATCAACCATGCACCAACCTGTAATCAATCTGTACCATAAACAAGTGCATCAACCATGCACCAACCTGTAATCAAACTGTACCATAAACTAGTGCATCCAACCATGTGCCAAGTATGTACCAATCATGTGTCAACTACTCATCAACTATGACTCATCAATATGTACCAACATCATCAACTATACACCTCATGTATGTGCACCAACTCATCAACTACTTGTCTCAACCATGTAC
>ML791019.1:560952-574680 GCA_009831015.1 Picea engelmannii | reverse complement strand
GGGATTTCACCATAAGGGGACCACTTTGGAGTTCATCCATATTTACTTCTTATAAACCATGACAAAACAATAATGAATCATATTTACATCAAAGACTATTGGGTCCATTACCCAAACCTTTGTGCTACGGGTCTTTCTTCAAGGGTTGACATCAATGACAACCAACCTTAATCAACACCAACTCAAGTCAACACTCACCATGTTCCCTCACGTCCTGAAACATCTTTCTCTTCTTTTCAACCTCATATCTTAACTATCTCAAAGATTGAGGATTTATTTAGGAGTTTGTCCAGAAGAACCAATTGCGTAATGACTAGACAATGTAGCAAACAGACTCCAAAAATTCCTTTAGATTACTCTCTTCCTGAAAATTAAGAAGAGCTTCGACATACAGGTCCATATTTCACTGACCCTTACTCTTATCAAGAAAATTGTTCGTTTGGAACTCCTGAATATCATATTCATGAGGGTACGTCTAATTTATCCAAGGCTTCGTAATTTAATATTGAGTATCATATACTCGTTGGTGGAGCAGGAGGTATACAACCTTCACCTCCCGAGTCTCCCCCTCACACCCCTAGAAATGAGTCGGAAGACAATTTTGAAGAAGGGGATAGATGTGAGAGTGAATTCGAAGATAACCCCTATCAAGTCATTGTATATCAGTCTCTGAACATGGATGGAGAAAATGAGAACCACAGTCCTCCCCCTTACCAGCCTTGGTTGTTTTCTGATGTAGTCACTGTACCTAGAGTTCAACATGACATGCCCAGACACCCCAAGAAATTCCTACCTAAATTTGACCCCCCAAAAAAGGATTCAACCAAGAATCATATTAATAAATTCTTGTTGGCTATTTGGCTACAAATCATACGCCACAAATATGTCATCTATCGTTTGGCTCCCCTTACTTTTGAGGAAAAAGCATCGACGTGGTATTTCTCTCTAGAAGAAGGTTCCATTCTAAATTGGAGGACTTTTGAAAACTCTTTCCTCCAAACATTTTGGGAAAATAAAACAATAGCCACCTGGGTTCTTGATCTATCAAGAGTCAATATGGATTCAAAATAATTAGTTACTAATTATAATCAATGATTCCTCACTTTTTTAAAATGAATCCCAAGAGCCTAAAAACCTAGTAAATATGTCACGATTAAATTTTATACCTATGGTTTACCCATGTCCATGGCCATGTTTGTAAATGTTTTTGAAAAGGATACTCTAGAAGAAAATTTCCAGGAAGCCCTTAAATTTGAGAAAAATCTGTTAAGTTTAAAGGGTATTTCTAATTCAGAACCATCTAAAGATAATGGTAAAATTAAAATCTCTGCATCTAAATACGGTGAAGATAAAAATCCATTTGATTCGATGGATATGGATTCTCTTCAAACAATCATAAAAAATCTATCCAACGACTTGGTTGACCTGAAATGGGGTAATGAAGAGGAATATTCCAATCATAAAAGGTTTTTTAAGTTCCCACCCAAGAAATATAGCGACACTCCCCCAACCAACAAAGCCTCACCCTCTTAGACAAAAGTAATCAATATGGAAGATATTTTCTAGGCTCTTCAAACCTGGGCAACACATAATATGGCTGAAAACAATGATGAGGGAAATGGAGGTCATGAACAACAAGAACAACCCCAGGATTCTGATGAGCTAGTTGAACAATAGTTAAATGGTTTTTGGGACATATCTTTTGGAGAATATGAAGAAGAAAATGAAGAAGTACATGTCTCACAAAATTTCATAACCAGTAGGGGTGTCGGTAATAATATTCCTGATAACACCCCCGACACCCCTAATCATGTTTCCCCCTGTACCACTACTCCCAAAAAATATTCTCTTTCAACCAATACTACCCCTAATTCATCTAAGAATATTTCCTCCAATCCCAAAACAATAGATCAACCAATAAAATGCAACAGGCCCATCCAACAATATTCCTAGGGGTGTGGTCAGGCTAGAAAAATTCTATGACCTTCAAGAAAAATTCAAGAAGGTCAAAAACTTCAAGACCAACAACTCATACCCGTAGTTTGAAACAATAAACCTAGGATCAGAGTTTTCTCCTCAAAACGTTAACCTGTGAAAAAATTGATCTCTTGAAGAAAGGCAGACATACATCAAGTTATTTAAAGAATCTAAGGATATCTTCACCGTGATGTATGAGGACCTCAAGACATATGATACAAATATTATACATGTCATTCCCATGAAAGCTCAAAACAAGCCTTTCCAACAAAAGTTGAGGAAGATGTACCCCAGTCTTGAACCTCAAGTTAAAGCAGAGCTAAATAAATTGTTGGTGCCTATAATAATTTTTCCAGTAAGGAATACACAGTGGATATAAAAATTAGTGCCAGTAAGGAAAAATAATGGGGATATCAGGCTCTGTGTTGATTTTAGAAATGTAAAGAAAGCCTCAGAAAAATTTAACTACCCCGTGCCTCCCATGAAACAAATTCTACAATGTGTGTTCGGGTCGGAAACACTCTCCTTGATAGATGAATTCTCAGGATATAATCAAGTCTTAGTAGCTCATAAGACCAACTTAAGACAACTTTCAGAACCAAGTGGGGAACATATGCCTATATAAATATGTCTTTCGGACTAATAAAATTTGGAGACATGTTTCAATGAGCCATGGACATTGCCTTTAGAGGTATACTGGGAGAATGTGTGATAGTGTACCTAGATGGCATGGCCATCTTCTTGAAGAATAAATATGACCATATATGTCACTTGAAGAAGGTATTTAATTGATGCAGGAGATACGACATATCTATGAACCCCAAGAAATCCATTTTCTCTGTAAATGAAGGAAAAATTATGGGTTTCATGGTCTCCAAACATGGTATGTGGTTTGAATTCGACAGGATCGAAGCGATCGATAAGAACCCTCCCCCCCACAACAAAATATCTATGCAGTCGTTCCTCAGAAAGATAAATTTTTTCGTACGATTCATACCCAGTTTTGTCGAGATAGTAAAACCCCTGCAAGATATGATAAAGAAGAATTCTTAATTTAGTTGGGGATCTAAAGAAAAGGAGGCTTTCAAAAAAATCAAAGAAGATATAAATCAAGTGCAGACACTTTTGTGTCCATATTTTGATTGAGATTTCATCCTCTACACATTTTCCTCCCATACTGGATTTGCGACAGTCTTAACACAGAATAAATCGGAAGGAGACGTATTTCTTAATATGTTGTTAAAACTTGAAGAGGAAAGGGAAAAATCTAAGATGAACTTGAGTCAACGCCAAGAAATGGTTAAAAGGTTATTCGATAAATAAAATGTAGGAAATAAAAATTTCCAAGAAGGAGATCTTGTTCTCAAGTGGGACAAAGATAATGAACTTAAAGGAAAACACTCTAAATTCCATAAACTATGGCTAGGACCCTATCTAATCCACCAGAAAACAGGCCCTGGGACTTTCAAGTTCAAAACACTACAATGAGATGAGGAGGAACTCCTTGTCAATGGCCAAATATTGAAGAAATAATTTTCTTGATCACCTATGGTGATGTAGCCCTGTACATAGTAGTTTTTCAGTTGTAGTTTTTATTTTTAGTTTTTCTTTTCAATAATAGGATTATTGTTTGAGTTTATTCCTTACTTTTTCTTTGCTTTTCTAGTTTACAATAACCCCTGCCATTATCTTCTACCCTGGACCAACCGTTCTTTTGCAACATAGACCCAGGTTTATCCATGTTAACAAATGGTAACACATAAAAGAGGAACTTTTTCATCTATACCAAAAGAAAAGATTTTGACCTTTAAATTTTGTACCTTTCGACGATTTCTATCTGTTATTCACTCTTATGTGATCACTCTCAGGTCTCGTTGGTGTTCCTTTCAAGTTTCCTAAAATATCCCAAATTCATTATCTTCCACATAAATCCAGTTTCTCTTCCCATTATCCCCCAATTTTAAAATGTATTGGTGATTCCTATTTGCAAACCTGCTAAGACAATTTGTCGACTGAGACTAGAAAATAAAAATGACTCTCGTGTCATCTCGCTTCCTTTTTATCGTGACCTATATTGCATTCACAATATCTAAATTCTATATCTAAAAGGTTGATTCAAAAGAATAATCATAAGGAAGATGAAAACATTATTGAAAAGTGTGGGAAGTACAAGTAAACCTGTCAGGGCTATGGAAACTCACTAGCAGTGGGGCCATGCTTGTATGATACCAAGGTATATTCATCCGGGATGTGGATGCTCACTGGAAGTGAAGTAATGTTAGGAAAGAGAGGTAAAGAAAATACTTCAGTATTCAACAATAGACTTAATTTTCTTCCATGGTGTCTGTAAGGTACCTAGAGAGGTAGTGGGGGCCCCCAGAGGGCCCATAGTGATAATAGTGGAGGCCATTCAATGTAATGTGGAATAGGTCCATTATATTATTAAATAAGGCCCACTATGGTAGTTAGATATAATAAATGGGTAGTTATATATAATAAATGTAAGAGGACTCACAATTTCACTCTAGATTTTTGAAGTTTCCCCAAAAACAAAACGATCACTCGAATTATGTGGAAGATCATTGATAACATATTTTTCTTTAAGGTTTACATACAAACCATTAAATGTGGGGTCCTTAAGATGAATGTTGAATGGAATTTTAAAAAGGTAAATATTTATTCTATCTATTTGAAGTCGCTTTCTCTTTTTGGAATTAAGAGATAACTGGTTTTTTCCAATTAGTGGCCATTTGTTGTGGGGCATTCCACAACAACACCCCCATCTTTCTAAATTTTATGTGGCCCCAAAAATATTTTCTCTTTTTTCTTTTACACCTATCTTTTACCCTACAAGACTTGTATCCTTACTTCTCTAAGACAACCCAAGCTCAACTCAAATCTGTTTCGGGATCACGTTTGTTGGAGTCCCTTTTTAATGCATTATTTCAAACTTCGATCTTCGCACTCCGTTCACTCCAGCTCTTACATTGGATTCTTTTGCAGAGCCCCAAATTTCGTGTTGACCTGTCAAGCGACCACTTCCCCAAGTGGCATACCAATATATGACTATTGACTTCTTGTTTTATCGATTCTCCAATGAGTTGTTTTATTTCTTTCAGGACATAAAAGTGTTTCTAAGATATTGAAGGAATATTAACTTTGATATCATCCTCATCGGGAGCCCTTTTAAACATCATCTCATCACACTCCAAAAAGAAAACTACGATTGTTACGATGAAAATATCTCTATGGCTAGTGGTAAACCACAATAGATGGAAATGACTGCAGAAATCAACTCTAATCTCATATATGCTATATAAGAAAATATGCTAATGAGACAAGATAAAGAGCCTACCTCGTCCAGACGTTCGATGAAGTCCATTGTTGATCACTTGACCCAAAGAAATACACCTGCAACTTGTCCTCAACAACCAAGGAACACAAGCATATTGTGATAATATATAGAGTTAGCACATTCAATAACATAATCCATCAACATTCATAAAAAATATGCCCATGGAATAAAAATTTAAATATTTGCACGATATTAATTAGATGAGAAAAGAGTATTTCTATTAAAATGTAATCAACAGAAGTGAATGAATTACAAACTTCTATGTCAGCATGGTTTGGAACCGAGAAACTAAGTCCCTTCCAGCTCGACCTCCACCACTTCAATCCTCCACCAAATACAAGATCATATAAGAGAGACAATGAAGTTCTCATTCAAGTAGGGAAGAGCTTGGAGGCTGAACAATGTGTTCATACTTAAAAGGAAAAAGGGATGCACACTCAATATGAAGTAAATAATTTCTCCAGAGTAACTTTTCTCTCAAAGTTGAATTCTTCTCCTCTTTTCCATAGCTCAGATTTGGCCCATTTATAGCCTTCAAGTGGAACTGAAGGGCTGAGTCAGAATATTTCCAGTATATGGAAGGTCAAGGATCATGGATCTTGTGACATGACATGGAAACCCGACACCATTTTTTAATTTTGAGCACAAAATCCGATGTACGCGAGTTGTAGTGGTGCAACCTATGTATACACATGTTGTATAGCTGTTAGGGCGCGTATATGTGGAAAAATATTATTTTTAGCTCTGGGATTTGAAAAAAAGGGACTTCAAGTCTGCATAGGGAAATGGAAAAATCCCTTTTGTGAAAGTTTTCATAGGGTGAGAAAAATATTTCTATAACATATGCCCCCTAATGTGTGAGGTCAAAGGAGTATCTGCGATGGCTGAAATACATTATAATACCCATAAGTGGAGTAATGGAGATCCATCTAGACAAACTATTTGCCCATGAGAATATTATAATCTGTACTGACTTTGTGCGCATGGCTGCCAATTTGAATTACACTGCAGATCCATGTGGAAATATACCAAACAATTTTTCATGGCCATGAGTAGGAAATACAAAGGTGGCTATACGCCAAAGGATGCCATAGTCATGAACAAGGCCTAGTAAACCAATCTCAAAATCAATCTGAATATGTCTATATACAATGGAGTAAAATTTGATCTCCCATGGTCACTGAAGTCACATAGGTATTGGTCCAATGAAAGATAAAAAAGGCTCATAAAAGTTGCGACTATGAACCGATGTCTTCAAGTCTTCTACACGATCAGCCAAAGGTCCAAGTATACATCGTGTGAATAAAGGAGTTGAGGTCAAGCACAATGAGACTTCATTTGAGACAACCTATCGATAATGAAAGTAGGTATCAGGGCACCAAGTACATTCTTACAAGTGTGAATAAAGGTGTTAGGGTTGTACACTTGAAGAATCCATCGATCAAGAGACATTCATGTATTCCCAACTGTCGATGGTAGGAGAACCTTCCACTAATGACTGCAAGCCTCTAGGTACTCATAGGAATCTAGGTCTCATTTCCAAAATAGATGAGCTAAAGTCGATGGAAGGAGGCCTACTGAAAGGAGAGAATTGAGGCATATCTCATCATTTAGCACGAGGTATAAAGCAAGAGCTTGATGATTTGGAGAAAATCAGACTAAGAACATGTTCACAAACCAATGACCCTGTGTGTATTTTGCATGTACCAGATTAAAGAAGTATACAAAAAAGACCCTTTGAATACCAACCAATAAGGAAACTTGCTGACAAAGGTGAGGAAACCACCAATAAGGCTAATGGAATCCAAGACACTACACAAATACAAATGTGTGAATAGGTTTCTTTCCTTCGAACGCAAGGCAAACCACCCAGTCAGTGACCAATGATGAAATGTTGACTGTTGGGTTCAAGGTTACCTACCAATGATGAAAGTAGGACCAGGGTGCATAATATGACTACAACTTCATGTGATTCTGAGACACACTGAGGGTATGGCCAACATGAAAAGTCAATATTTATGAGGATTGGACGACACAGGTTGATAGACATCCTTTGAATAAGAGCATGAGACATATGAAGACTCTGGTAGCATGGACTCAATGATGAAACTTTGAGATGGAGGAGGCATCAATCAAAATCTACATAGGGACTGGAAGAGTAACAGTCGAGGGAGTAAACTCTATGTAACTAGATCAGCTTCCTAAGGTCATGCCAAATCCAAAATTTTGATGACAAGTGGACTCAAAAATTGTGTGCTCTATTCAAAGGCGACACGACTGCTGCCAATATAAGATAATATTATTTTCCTTCCTACATTTTTTTTTTTTTCATACTCAAATGAATGCTATGATATAGAGGAGGAAATGGGTGTCGCAAGTAAGAAATCTAGTTCCAACAGTGTAACATACCTATGATAAATGCAAGGAGGTGCATGCAGATGATGGACACTCGGGGGAATGTTTCCTCTTGGGTATAGGGTGTCAAGCTGCAAAGGATATAAACAAGGCTCTTCTTGAATGATGATGCAAACTGTCGAGGTAAAAGGATTATAACACAAAAGCGAGAACCAACAATAGGCTCAATACTACAAGTGAGAGAATGAGATGCAATTACAACGTAACGCCAAAAAATGTATTTTTTCATAATCTTAGTCTACTTGTTTTGAAAAAAGGATAAACTTTCACCAAATAGATGTCCTTTCAAATCTAAGTTACAAGTGTGAAAGAGACAATTTCACTCGGTAATCTTTTCACTTTTTGAAGAGTCGGAAAAGATCTTAAATCAGTCTCGTTGGGGGTTTCTAGGCCGCATGTCGTGGGCAGGAGCAAGGATCCCATGCAGGATTTTTGTGAAAGGTAAACCAATTATGAATATTTTACAAAAGCTTGGGAAAACCCAAATATTTCCAAGTCGAGGAGGATAAAGTGCTAGTGAAGGTTACCTTGTCAATGATATATCAGAGAACGTCTATTATATAAACATGCATAGGAGAAGGAATTTGATACCCCACAAGACCATCCTAGTCAAAGGGAACTTCTTCAAGACTTGGAGGGAGAGTACTTAGGGAGATTAAAACTCTCTATTATTCATAATGTACCTGGATAGAAATGTTAATGACATAGTCAAAATATGTATCACTCCTCAAAATAGGAGTAGGGTCGGGTGATGATTGCATTGGATAAGTTGTCGTTTCAATCAAAGGAGAAACAAAGTGTTGGGAAACCGAATACGACTTCGAACTTGAAAGGGTTATCAGATAAGGACTACACTTCTTATACTATGACAGTAGTAGGACACAAGCGATTTAAATGACCTCCTTTGCAAAGCCTACAAAGGAACCTGGTCTTACACACTAGACGTCAAGGTTTCTCAATCGTATGAACTCCCCTAGGTTTACTCACAGTGGCTGGTGACATGCTCTCAATGTGACTAGCAGAGGCTGGTGGTTCATCCCTCACATGATGTACAAAGGTTGGTGATGATTCTCTAGCACGACTGACCAGAGTTGGAGATATGATGTCATTATGACTCATGGCGACTAGAGTGGTGCCCCCAACATGACTTGCGATGACTAGTTGATGGTATTCGACATGGCTTGTAGAGGTTGTCGACCAATATCCAACATGACCAACATAGGTTGGTGATGGAATTCCAGTATGACCTGTAGTGACTGGACTAGTGGCAGCGGTTAGTTGTGACATTTGAGACCAAGGTCCTGAGAAAGACTGGTTTTGAGAAATAGAAGGTCAGGAAGGATCCCGGTTCACACCCTGTCCCTTCCTGGAAAGGTAGTAGCCTACGTTTAATTGTTCCATAGACGTTTGTACATGCATCATCACTAAAGTAGATGTCTGCGAAGAGAAAAATACGTGATACAGGTTACTCGGGTGAGGATATATATTTCCCCCATACGAAGTGGTTTCATGAATGGGGTAAGTCGTACCATAAAACTAATTCCCTCCATATGAGATACCATAAGACAGATGGAGGCTCTCCATAGGAAGAGTGTTCATAGGTGTTGGCAGCCAATACAATTTTTTCTATTGTCTTATAAGCTGCCTACACCTATGTCTTCTGAACCTCAAATCGTCGTCACATTTTTCAAATAGATGATGTTTTCATTTCTTGCGACACTTGCAAATTGGTCTACATTTAGTTTTCACGACTATAAGCGTGAAAAATCCTCCATCGTTACTGAAACTGTCATAATCTTTATTGATGTTTTGAGTGGCACTTATCTTTGGTTTATCGTTAAGTGGCTGTAAGGATTTTCAAACTATGCCTATTTGCCTATTCTTACTTTGATTGTGCAATTGGATTTTATTAAACTGGTAAGGCATTGAGCATGAACATTTGTCCTTTTTGAAACTTGCCTAGTCATCCGATTGCATAGAGGTCATGGTTTATTTTGTTTTTTATTATTATAAACTCTTGGCTTGTCAAATGTTATGAAATCGATTGTCACAATGTTTTATAAACGTTTGATTACACACTTATACGATGGCACATATTTAACCTTTGAGTTTGATTTCACATTGAACATTCGTGGTTTGAAATATTACAATGGCGCATTGGTATGTTATCCACCGTTTGATTTTTGGGTTGGATGATTAATATGGTTTGAACTGTATTATGATTGATTGAACAGAGGTTGTACTTTGTCATTACTTCTTTGCATGGCGGTGAATAATCCCACCACCCTCGCACGCACACATTAATGCTTCCCCTTTCATCGTTCATAGTTGTTAACCCAAGCGACTTGGCTCCTGTGTGTTGTTGTTTTCAACCCAAACCCATACCATGTGCCCGCACTATGGCTCCAGTCGTAAGGGCTGAACCTAACGGTAGCCAGGCTCTGTTGATGTTCGACAGTGCTCACAATGACCTTGAGGAATTTGGATGGCTCCCGTTCATACAAAACTTTGATGGTTTTAATCCCTGCGTGGCTCAGAAATTTGCATTAACCTTTGATGGCTGTCGAGCCAAGGTCGGGGATGTCCAATTGGAAATTAACGAGCAATTTCTCAGTTTATCTATGGGTCTTCCTGCCACTGGACAACGATGGTCCAATAATTGAAAAGTGGAAGAGGTCCCTTGGACACTGCTCTTCTAGTCGCGTAAGGTTATCTCCTGTGATAAAGGTTTGCCCGCGAACATGCTCAAGCAACGTTGGCATGATTTGCTGATGATACTCAAACAGTTTATCACCTGCGAGGGTCGGTATGGTTTTTTTTTCTTACACCACCTTCGTTTGATTATGGTTTTCATGGGCTATGAGCTTAATATGCCTTATTACCTGCATAGAAGCCTGTTTAAAATGTCTAAGAGATACAAAAAGAACCAAGTTGATAGCAGCCTTTTTCACTATGGGTTGGTTAAAATAATTGTTGTCTGTCATTTGGGGTTACACGAAGATTGTTGGACCAATTTCCTTACTCGAAATAACTTTGAAGATTCGAACCCTCCGCAGGTTGATAAACCTGTGGTGAGCAAGGGCAAGTCTGTACCCCCGATACCCTACAACATTCTATTACCTAAACCCTTACCCGACTCACCTATCGACCTACCCCACTCTGTGACTAAGGATGCCGAGACTGTTAAGCCCGTGGGAAAGAAACCTAAAGCCAAACCTGCTGCAAATTCCAAAGGCAAAAAGAATGCCCGTTTAATCTCTCGTATGGCTAGGAATAAGAAGAAACCCCCTGTCAATCCTGACCCTATCGTATTGAGCGAGGACTCTGATTCAAAGGTTGAACGTTTTTTAGCAAGTGAATATCCCTATTCCGAAGGTCTGTGTGCCAAACCCTCATTTGATTTCGTGTCGAACCTACCACCTTGCTTGCAAAACGACCTTGATTACCCTGACATTAAGATGCCATGTAAAACCCCCGGTGATTCATCAAAACCCTCCCCTGCTCTACCTCAACCTACAGCGCCACCCTGTGATCAGTGCGGCTCATGGTTAGAAAGGTATTATCTTGATGTGCCAATGCTACAGTCCAGAATTCATTCTTTGGAGGATCAAGTTGCACGGCTTACCGGTCAAAAGGTTGAATTGCAAGCCACTGACAAGAAACAGAGGACAATAGGTTCTATTTTGTTTAAGAATGTGGAGTCAGCTACAACAGTCGTGAATTCAAAAGTGGAATAGCTCGAGCAACCTCACTGGTATGTCTATCACATGTTTATATAACAAACTCATAGCTCTGATTACAACCTGGATTTTCTCTGCCATACTATATGCAATATGTACATAGTTTTGTTTTGATTAATCGAATTGTGTTTTCCCAGTTTAGCTTTGATTGGATTGTCTTCGATTCGATTGATCGTGGTATGGATTTGATTGTTTTTATTTGGCTTAAATTGGATATTCTATTGCTAATTGAAATCATTGGTATCTATTGTAAACACAAGTTGTTTCTCGTTTTGAACACAATCAAGTTTCGATTCGAATTGGTTATAATGTATATGATATGATCGGTAATAATGGTCAACTGTTTCGGTTTTATTTACATATGACTTTCAACCAACTCGGATATAGTTTGGATTATGTTTAATATGATTATGTTTTATATCCATCCAAATCGTGAATTGATATGAATCGTAACAGTTGTACCCAGCCTGTTGACTCGCGTTGGTTTTCTCCACCATATGATCAGTTCGATTCATATTGCACTGAATTTATTGTTTAAATTTGATTTGAGGAATGAAAGTGACTATACCCAGGATCACGAGTTGTTTCTATATTTAACTCAGTCACGATTTGTGTCGATTGTTGCCCGGTTTATGATTATCACTTATGTTGATGGTTGTGATCACTATTTGATCATGTCTGTTGACTGTGTAACACTCAGCGATTGAAATCTATGGCGAAATTTGGTTGATGTTGTTATGAATGTTTTATTTGACCATAATTGTAATAAATTTTCCATCTATGAATTTGATTGAACGATATGAATTCTTGTTATATCTGTGTTGGATTAGATTGTATCGATTTTGATTGGCTATGGAGAAGTCTTATTACTGTTGACCCGATTTTATGGTAACAGTGAAACAAAGTATCCTACCTCTGTTTACGATTGAATCAATGTTGATTTTGTTTAATTTAAATGATAAACTCATTTGAACCATTAGTGATTCGTTTTGAATGTTATTAAAATAAAATTGGATTGGATTATTTTAAAGAGATTTGATTTGATTTCTTTTTTATCATGTATGCTATTTTAGACTAGCTACAGAATCAGATGATTCTGTAGCTAATTCTGTCAGATTAGATTTTTATTGTTTTGTTACTGAAATATCTTTCTAACTTGATATTTTTGGGCTATTGCAGATGAATTCAAAATTGCAATGGATTTGATGAGCAGTTAGGTTATTTTGAAATATTTCACTTGCATTTTAGTTTCCTAGTTTAGTTGATTTTGGGAATATCTTCCTAGATTATGTAAAACAGTTTGATATTATCCACAGGGAGGTTTTACCCTGTGGAGAGACTTATATATACTTATTATTTTTGTAATAATGATCATCCTCATTCGTGGGAGAACAAGGATATGGAATTTTAATACAGACTGAGGAAGAATTTGGTGTTTTGTCACAGCTTTAGCTTCTCATTATATCAATATTTTGTTTCATGTTGTGTATATCAATTTGTATCTGGTTAATGACTACTTTAGCTATCTTAATCATGTGAAAATGATATAATTTTAATCACTGTAATCCATATCTGGTTTCTTTCAAGTGTATAAAAGACATAACAATTGTTTAGTTCAGTTTGTGAATGACATGTTTATCTTCTTCATAAGTTGAATTATCAAATATAAGTTTTTACATAACAGGTTTCCCTTATTGCAGAGATTTATAATCATATAGTTGTTATGATTTTGTATGTCTTGTTTTCCCTGTAAACAACTCAAAGAGCAGCGTAGCCTATCGTTTACGAGAAGCTTTTGGGATCAATCTGATGCGAGTTTCCTTCCTCTGACCAGCTTCAAAGTCATCATACACAGGACAAATTAGGAGCGTTTCCAGGTCAGTTAGTCGCTTCTTTGTTTATTGTTCTTATTAGTAGTTTAGTTTAGATATAAGTTTAATTAGATGTATATTAGATTGTTTAATTTCAGTAAATATATTAGATCATTTAATTTCAGTAGGTTTTATCTCTTATTCATAAAATATAAAAAATAAATAAATAAATCCTGGTTGTCTTAGGGCAGAAAGTAAATGAGTTTTACAGGTTTTATTCAAATCTACAAGTTGTAGATATTGTATATTTGTGAATAAATTGTAAGTCAACTAGTAGTTAGACGGTTAATTATCAGAGTTAGTGTAATAGTAATTAGTAGTTTGTATATATAATAGTTAGCATAGTTTATATTTAGTTTTAGTTTAATAT